>JAHLJT010002406.1:175956022-175979974 GCA_031308135.1 Acheta domesticus | reverse complement strand
GGTTGCGGACGTGTATATCCTGATGGTGACTCTTAAATAGTAAATTTGAACTACAAGTTACTGGAAACAGAAAAAGTTACACTTCAAGTATGCGTAGAAATATGATTAAAAAATTATATAAGTAAATATTACAATTTATCATGAACATTATAAAAGCATAAACAATTCCCAGAAATTTTAAAAGCAATATGACGGTTGTAGTGTATTATCTGTGCAACAGTGTCTGTATTTACTTTGTATTTTCACTTTTTGATTACCAAGTATTATAATCCATCGAAAAATGTGTATTGAGATATTGATTGAAATAATGCAGCTTTTCAAATTTGTCAATTATGTCCTCTGACCAACACAACGTTTATACATGTATAAAAATTATTCTCCAAAATGTAAATTCAGTTAAGATCTGTCACAACTTCAGTCTATTCGACTTGCAACTGTTCTAAATAGCGGCCGGGGAAGGAGAGAGATTTCATAAACCTCTCATCCTGTTTTCAAAACTTTCCCTCCGAAAACATTTTAAAGCGTTTTGGCGTAAGTATAGTCTTATGCTATAAAAAATTGTCGCTATGAATACTCGAGAAAATGTTGCTGTCTCAATACTTTCAATTTGCACTTTTATAAAATATTCCGTTGGAACCAACCATGATTTAGCGAGCCCAACTTCTACCCGCACGTAGTTTATATTTGTGAACGTCTGTCAAATGTTATGGATTTTAATATCTGTTAATTATAGACAGTCAATCTGAATAAATTTGCTATATAAAACGGCACATGAGAATTTTTTATATCAATTATTATTGTTTTATTTAATTTTATAAATAAGGTTTCTGAAATAATCCTGGCTCTTCCTCTATTTTCATTCTCAAGTTTTTTGGGGTTTTGAAGATCAAAATTTTGAGATCTTTTAACTCACCACGTTTGGAAACAGAAGTGAAGTGTTCGAAGTAGTCACTTTGATGTTATTCTTATGTTCCCGTATTCTTTGATTAAGTTGTAATTTTAGTGCCGTTTAATACCAAACAGTACTTTAAATTGACAAGTCTATAATTAACAGATATTATAATCCAGAATGCTGCCCGTAAAGACCAGCGTCACGGGGGGTGACCCGTTTGTCCGACGGTTCATTCGAGGCCGGGCGTGGGTGTGAGCGGGAGGCATCTCGGAGGATTTTCCGTCGGACCGGAGCGCACGGCTGACGAAATAGCCGGGACCGGTTTCACTTGGTATTCGGAGTTATGATGTATTTCAAGAGGAGATCGCAGCCCGACCGCTTGTTCAGCCGTGACGTACGAGACGAGTGCCGGCCTCGGACAACGACCGAGTGCTCCGCATCGGCATTATGTAACTAATGGCATGGTAAGGCCAGTCATATGAGAACTTTGTCCGTGCTCGGAGCAGAGAGAGGCTGAGAGAGCCCGTGCATACGAGAGCACTACGACAACATAGCACTTACCCGATTAGCATACGTGCCCTTCCGCCTCCAAGGCCGCGGGATCCGGTCCGCCACCGCCGCCGCCGCGGCCGCGGCTGCAGCTGCAGCTGCACCGGGCGGTTACTTCTCGTGTCGATTAAATTGTTGACAATATTTTAGACGTACGTGTTCCCTTTTATGTGGGAGGACTTTTTTCAATTTTCCCACCCTCCAGTTACCATGGGAATTTATTCGATTAATTGGGGTACAAGAGCGCTGCAGCCGATGAGGCTTATGCAGCTGGGAACGGGCCTACCTTAAAAATACTAATACTATATTAAATTACGTACTACAACAACATGCCACTTTAGGCCTTGGCTAGTATTTACAAAGGTTTTGAAAGTAGATTTTATAAGGTTGTTGGTATTGTTCGTCCGTCTCCTTTTTTTCATTTATTCATTCACACTCACATTCATTCTTAACTATATTTACAAACACATTCATTCTCGCATTCACACCACGTGGGAAGACGTCCGATCGACAGAGGGTCGAGGCAAGGCGGAGCAGGCACCTGTAAATGCTAGTGGATTCATCGACACGCCGCGCCGGGCAGAGGACACAGCCCAAGGGGGAGGTGCGTATGTGGGCGGAGGGATGCGAGTGTCATGAGAGAGAACAATAGCCCACACGTTACGAGCTCCTCGCTAGATGGCCGACGCCCACGAGCCACGGCAGGATTTTCGACAGTAGCTTGTCAGCTAGGTCGAATTCAGTCTCTGTCTGGAGGAGAATTCTAGCGGCCGGCTGCTCTGATCTATAGTTTTCCGGTGGTTTCCCCGATCAACACCAGGCGAATGCCGGAGCAGTACTCTAAACAAACTGACCACTGACCGCGCGCGATCATTCCTTCCTCTTCCTTGTCCTCTCCTCTCCTCTTACACACACACTTACACTAGCATGCAGTACACTACCACACATGCCGGGGAGACCGGTCGGGGCTTAGAGCTTGTCCCGGCTGGGGGGTGCCCCGCTGGTGGGAGATACCTGGTTGAGGGCAAAAGCCCGCTAGTCGACGGTAGGTCGGCGCCAGATCTCGCCAACCAGCGGGGGAAAGGATCATCGCCACCTTCAGAGAAAAAACACGCACTACACATACGGGTACTGACCTAAATAGTTGACGGCGCCCCGGAAACACGAATCAATCAATCAATCAATCAAACGAACCACGGCGACAGGGCGATTCGGGAGCGCGCGCGGTGGCGCCCCCGAGGGCAGCGGCCTGCGGCGGAGGGCGGGCGCGGGCGCGTTCTTCACATTCTGTGTTTGGATTGATGTGATTCATTCGTTCGTGTTTCCGGCGAGTCAATACCACAGGTGCCTTAACTGTAGTGCGTGTTTTTTTTCTCGGTAGGTGGCGGTATTCTTTTCCTTGCGTGGATGGCGAGATCTGGCGACAACCTACCGTTACTAGCGGGGTTTTCCCCTCAACTCTTAACCAGCGGGGCACCGCCCAGCAGGGACTCGCTGCAAGCTCCCAACCTGTCTCCCGGCATGTGTGGTAATGTAATGCATGTTAGTATAAGAGGAGAGGATAGGACAAGGAAGAGGAAGGAAGATCGAGCGTGGTTTTGTGGCCCGTTTGTTAGGGTACTGCTCTGGCGTCCACCTGGTGTTGATCGGGAAACCATGGAAACTTCCGATCAGAGCAACCGGTCGCTAGAATTCTCGTCCTGACAGCGACTGAATTCGACTAGCTGACAAGCCGATGCCGAAAATCCTGCCGCCGTCGGGACTCGAACCTAGGAGATTGTTTTTGAAGACAGTGGCCCGTCATCCAGTTTGATATTGATGAATAGGGGTCGGAGTTTGCCAAAAACAGCGCCAAAAATGATCAATAAAATGCCCATAAAATGTTATAAAAATGCACTAAAAGCAAATAAAATTGGCGTAAAAAATGTGATCAAAACCAGTTCGGATGAATAACTAAAGCTGTTGTATACCTTACTGATGTCAATCGAGGCTTAATCCCTTCGTTCAAGGGACACTCACTTTCAAACTTTTGATTTGGAGTGTACTCACAATGGCTGGCAACTTCAGAGCGAAGAAATCGAATAGGCTGCCACGTATTGGTACTCAGGAATTCTGTGGAGAACATCTGTTGCATCTCGTAAATATTACCTGAAGCAAGTACCATTAAAATGGCATTAAAATCGATGAAATCAGCAAAAAAATGCATTAAAAATGACGGGAGAAGACGAAAATGACTATTGACTGAAATCGACGAAAATCTTAAAAAATCGTATATAAATGGGGTCACTTCCTTGCCATAAAAATTAATTTCTACACTAAACCGCATTTTTTCTAAAATTGAAAAGAAAAATGATATTTCATTAAAATCCGCCTCTACTGATGAACAACTAGATATGTAGGGTTCAAAGGATTGTGAATACGTAGTATTCCTTAGGTTTAATTTTTATTGCCTTTCTTTCTGAATAGCAATAAATAATACGAATGAATAGTTCTTAACATTCATTTAGCCCCTCAAACGAAACGCCACCCGAGGATACATTGGAAAGAAAACGATCTTAAAGTCCTATGAGCTTCAAACGTATATTTGATATTTGGGGAGTATTTTTCATAAAGCCTCATTATTACCAAAAATGCTTACAAATGGCTCGCTCTACATTATGTTTATTACAATGTGTTTCCGGTTGGCGTAGAAAACTATTACAAAACGGCGTGAGAAAAATTTTTGTTAAAATATCTAATTATTTGTTCAGTTCAAAATATTTTCGGCGTCTTCCTATAACTAAAATATTGATGACAGAGACGTTTTTTCGAAATAAAATCTGTTCTTCAATGACAGATTTTGACGTGAGGTCATGTACAATTTTTCGAAAATACGAGTTGTAATGTTTGCTGTAATACTGTACATTTTCGAATAATTTTCCATGAAATATTGGTAACTTTTAAAAACCTGTAAACGATTTTCTCAAAAATGGCTTCAATTTTTTTATTTACATTTCCTCCTTATACGTATCCAAAGACGGTTAAAAAAATGATTGATGCTGATGTTCGGAAACTTGTAATATCGAAAATTGCAAAAATACATTGTGAAAGTTACAATATTCAAGAAAAATGTTTGCCTTAAGTGCAATCTGTTTTAAAAAATTAGATCTTCAAATAAGGGACCATCCATAAATTACGTAATGCAAATTTCAAGTATTTTCAAATACCCCCTCCCCCTTGTGACGCATTTCCCTATCCATGTAACGCAGCGTAACGCTGCCTCAGACCCCCTTCCTCCCCCTTTAGCGTTACGTAATTTATGGATGACCCCTAAAGTGAATAACTATCTTGAGACAAATAATCGTATCATATTTAGAACGTACGAAAATATGCCCACATCTCTATGTACTTAAGCAACAATGATGTTTGAAAAAAGTCAATAACTTCCTTATTCGCCATCAACACAGTTTGCATCTTCCACAGTCGAAGTGAAATTTTTGAGTTTTTCACTACGCACGTATTTCTTCCCAGATGGTCTATGCGTCTTGATGCAGCCGATCAGCGTATCCTTAGGTAACACACTCTCCATCACTAGCTCCGTTCGTGAGCTCTTTCAAGGAGGGGAGATATAATAGCGCGCGCCTTAGAAGAGCCCCAGGTGGCAACAAGTTCTAGCCCAGCCACTGGTAGCAAAGGCGCCAAGGAGCTGCCTTGCCATACGATCGCAAACGGAGATTGATGACGGAGGATGGAGTATAAGGCGGGATGCAAGCTGTGCGGGAGTGAGTCTTCACTGTCCTTATGTATTTATTCTATTACAACCGCCGTGCGGTAATGGCTATGCCGTGTGGCTGCATAAGAGATTCAGCGCAAGATTTGCAGCTGCGCGCCAGGATTTTAGAACATGATGAGCAGAATATGCAAGCGGCCTGAAAAGGTTGGCAGATACTGAATGTAAAATTGAAATGTCGTGGTCGTTAGACCAATATTTTTTTGTGAACTGAGAAAAAAACATCGAGCAAAATAATGTTTCTATGAAAATTCAAGTCGATGAACGTGAAATAAGACTATTATTACAAAGATATTTTACACTCTTCTTACACCATTATTCATGCCTTTTACGTTTTTAGTAGGATAAGTTTGTTAACATCACTGCAAAAACATTTTGTTAAGGCCTTTAGCATAGTGCCATTTTACTGACTCAAAAATAACTTTATTTATCTTTTTCATAACTTCCACGTGGATACGTTTCAAGATCCTTTAGATCTCCAGGTAATGTCGGAAACATCTGATGAAGAATTAAAATGAGCTACCTCCATAACGATTACTAGAGAACACGTGACCGACTGAACACGTACAGTACGTATTCGGGGTTTCTTGGGAATAGCGATTCACTGAAAAGCAGAGCGAGGATCGTGATACGAAAGTTCAATACTTTTGCGTCATTTGTCTCAATGAAAATGAAAGAGGTATTTAATAACGCAAAAACTCTATGACATTGATACGTATTGCTAAGTGTTTGCAGTAGTGGTTCAGAAGTCGTAAAAATCCCTAACTTTACCATCATCCCTCACTGCACTCAAACTCGCCCCTAATCCAACAACAAAATGCGTATTGTTACAAAATTCTTTAGGAGGCTAAGGAATAAATATTTTTCTTGCACTTGTCAACAGACTAGAGATGTCAAATGAATAGTAAGCATTAATCATACAGTCCATTTCAATACAATCAATTACAATGCGCATCGACTTTCCCGCACACCATAGGTAGTTTCTGGAAGTAAACGTTTTTCAAGTACTTCACATGATACTGGAATGTTCTGTAGAATTTCATTCCGTAAGTTTAAACCTTTCCTAAAGAAAACAGGAAAACAATATCACACATTTCACGATGTGTTCATGAGCTCCGTGAAAATGTTTTATGGATTGGAATATCGCGAGTTAAGAACCTCACCCACCTTCCTGTGGAACCTTTTGTAGTTATTTTCAGAATGAATAGTCATTTTCTTTGAGGGATGTTATGGAGCTATTAGTTCTTTTCATCTCCCCTGAAACCGATCGCCTAGGTGGTTGAATTTAGCCGAAGGCGGGGAATTACCTTAGAAGTTGACGCGCCCGGATCATAATCAATCATTACAGTTTCATCAAATATATCTTCAAAATTTGAAGAATATTGGAAAAAAAATAAATGTCAAAGCCAATTAATGTAATCATATATTTATTTTTTTCCATATTGTTTAAGTTATTTGAGTAATAATAAATCTTTCATTCTAACTTCATTCTAACTAACCTCTTCATTCTAACTAAATTCTTTTTATTTGATGAATGTTTCTGATATGTATTAATGAAAGGCATCCTAAAGAAGATCGCATTCTACATTTAATTTATTTATAATTGTTCAAACTATAAGTTCTGTAACTAATTTGCTGTTATAAATAAGTCCTGAGAAATGTTCCAGCGATGATGCACGGAAATGTGTATTTGCTAAAATAAATAAACGTACATTAGAGATTATTTTTGTCTTCAAACCATTTGGTTTGAAGGCAAGAGAAATTGTAAAGAGATAGGAAATGTATAGCAAAGAGATGCAACTAGTGACAGTAGATAGGTACCATGAATGCATACACTAACAAGCAGGGTAATAATGAAATTAAGAAAAAATGAGTAATAGTTTTCTATTACTATCGTTTGTATTAGATTGAATCTTCAGAGATTCACAAAATTGAACGATAGCAACCGTTGTTGAGGCTTCGAATGTAATTGAAGTGGTGGAAGAGAGTTTGAAGATTGGGGCCGAAAACCTGCAAATACTCTTTCTGAGTTTTTGTCATGAGGGAAGATTCTGTGTTTGCGCGAAAGGACATCGGTTCCGTTCCTGGTTATATTTCATTATTCATGCGTGTATGAAGCTCTTATGCGCCACGCTGTTCCTGTCGCGCCAAAACGCTGGTTCGCGGAGAATAAAGCACCATGGAACTTCGAAATGGCGACACCGACCTCACATAAATGATTCAACTTCCAGTGCAGTCGAAATGCGCGCATTACTAGATTTTTTTATGCGCGAGCGAGCCGCCAGAAAATCTGCTCGGCTGTTGATTTCCAAACAAAATGAGCTCGCTCGCCGTCTTAGCGGGAAGGAGCCCTATTTCATCGAAAGCAGTTGGAGAAGAGATTCTGGGACAAGTTATCTTTTCTCTCTGTAATTCAGTAGGCGGTTTTTTGAGGGGAAAAATAACCTATCACGGGCGGGGGGCGTTCGAAAAGTTCTCCCTTTGCTATTAATTCATCCCAAAGAATAATTATAATTGTTTACATTAGTTATAAGGCGCCAAATTTGAATTAATTCGGCCGCCTGGTGTAAACAATCGTAGAATACCTAACACGACTTGGTAACTAATATTGCTGAAGACGGAAGTGGCGGTTTTCTCCCCATTAGAGCCAGTCGCTGTCTGGAGGAGAATTCTAGTGGCCGGCTGCTCTAATCGGTAGTTTTCCGTGGTTTCTCTCATCAACACTAGGTGAATGCCCGGAGCAGTACCCTAACAAATGGGCCACGGACCGCGCGCCTTCCTCTTCTTGTCCTATCCTTCACCCCTTACACACACACACACACACACACTGACTTGCACTACACTACCTACCACACATGCCGCGATACCGGTTAGGAGCTTACAGCTAATACCGGCTTGGGGCTGGTGCTCCACTGGTGGAGATACCCTTGTTTGGATCTGGATAGGACAAGGAAGCGGAAGGAAACATCGCGAGCGCGGTCAGTGGCCCCGTTTGTTAGGGTACTGCTCCGATATTTCCCCTGGTGTTTGATCGGAGAAGACCACGAAAATACTACTGATCAGAACAGCAGGCTGCTAGAATTCTCCTCCAGACATTGCTGAAACGCGACCTAGCTCTCATGCTAATGCCGACAATCTTCTCACCGTTGGGTGTTCGAACACTAGAAACTCCCCGGGGCCAGAGGACACTGCAGTGAAATTAGTTACGGTTCCCAAAATCCATATAGTTTTCTAAATGAAAGCATTCCCCTACTAAAAAATTAGAACCTGATTCAGCTGGTGGGAAAAAGATCACCGCCACCTCCCGAGCAAAACACGCACTACACTACGGGACCAATGACCTAAGTAGTTGAACGCGCCCAGAATCTCGAACAATCAATAATTCCATTCACATTTCTTTGACTGATACGAATGCTGCACCATGCGCCCCATCAGCCCAACCGTCGTCGACAAAAAAGAAGAAAGAAAAAAGAAACACACCCTTGTTTGGTGCGCCCCTCCGTCTCCTCCTCCAAATTCATTACCTATATCACAACAACACACACGCAGTTGATTCGGTTAAAATTTTAACTATTGGAGTACCCCATGGTTTAATAATGAAGAACATGGAAACTCCTCCCTAATTCAAAAAAGAAAAAAAAAAATGTGTTTAATCTCTACGCACAGGCACGCGCGGTTTCCCACCGAGAGCTGCGCCCGCGGGCGCACGCGTGCTGCGCCGATGTCGCGCGCAGCAATTGCAGCGCGCACGCGGAGGCGGCGGCGGCGGCGGAGGCGAGGACAAGGTTCAAACGACCCCCTTCCTGCCTCGCTTGAGGACGAACAGCCTGTCACGGCGGAGCGATTTTCTTAAAGGTGCACCCGACTGCAAAGATGACGGACGGCTGCCTGACACGATGTATGGAATAACTCAAGCTTTCAAATGACTTACGAGAAATCAACTCCCACATACCGCACGAAACGATGTTCGTGGCTGTGGAAGTAGGTCGACGACAAATAAGGAGCTTCAAGGAAGAATTAATAATGTATTCTTTATCGTGTCGTTATTCAATTCGAGATTTGGCGACGAAATGCGATACTTGAATTTGCTGGGCAAGGTGGTGATGGACGTTCTTCGCTGTTCGGATGTACACCGCGTCCTACGAATAGGTGTAGATTCCCTAGATACTACAGAGAGTGGTGCAACCACCGCCATTTAATGTCCACTCACCCGACAACCCCGTCAGGCACCAATCAGGAACTCAAGGGAAATTATAACAATTGGTGATATTATGAAGATTTCCAAGATATTAATATTGGTTTGGGGTAATATTCAATGGTTATCAACACACAGAAGACCACACACTTCCAATTCTCCTGAAACTGGATATAAAATGGCGGGATCGGTGGAACAATGGAATGCGTTACTCTCTGTATCTAGGGACTCTTGAGTAGGTATAGCTGCCAACGATCCGGTCGTCATACGCAACTTGTCACGGGCGAAACGCCCTCGAACGAAGCATTCCTCAATGTATTCCTTAGGTAATTCCGCCCACAGGAAGGTCTTTGAACATATGTTTTGGTCATGTTCCCTTTCTCTCACTAGCTAGGTGCTAAGATTCAACACTGCACCCGACGTTAGAAGCGAACTCTACCTTTTCGTTTGCTGCTTGTTTCCATTGGTGTGCAATATGATGAATCGAGGATACCTTTCATACCACGAGTCGCGTTATGTGGAAGCGAGTTTACATTGCATATCGTTATTTTTCAAAAACTTTCTTCGCGTTTTGAATGTTTATGTCATGTTTTACATTTTGTATGTAACTGAATCAACCAACTATACCGTAATCGTTGCTTATTCTTATTATAAATAGTGTTCTCTTTACTAGTTGCACAACGAAACACACATGGAGTAATGCGGTTGCCACACCAGCACCCTATTGAGATATTTAGGGTAGCCATACTACTTCAAATAAGGATTTGAATTCTCTTACAGGATTCCTGTAGTACGTGTTGGTTAGCCTGAGATGTCTCAATGTCTTGGAACATGCAAATTATTTACGCCGAGTATTTACTACAACGGAATTAGAATTTTCCCTGAGAATAATTTAATATCAATAATCGCACATACAGGAGGCCATAGAAGCGAACGTTCAAAATAAGAATAAAAATCATTTGATAAAAGCAAATAGAAAAAAACTAAGAGTTTCCCAATGACGAGACGGCACACCAGAAACAAAATTGCTTCAGGCAAACATAATAAAAGGAAACGGAACCTAAAAAAGATACTCAAAACAAATAGTATAAAAGATAATAGTGGAAACTCCTCGAATATTTTGGTGACAGAAAAGCAGCGTCTCTCCTGCGGTTCGAGGTGTAAACTACAGCGCAAGAAGTCGTGTGTGCCAACTTACAAGGTGTGAAAGTCAGTTTGTTCGTAGTTTTTGAGAGATAATTTGGTAGAAGAATATCTGTGTAGATAGTGTTATTAGATGCTCTGCCGCAAGTACTTTAATGTATAATTAAAACCAATGATAATGATGATAGATAATGTACACCACAGTTGTATTCTATTAGCAACATTTACGCCTGTCTTGTAGTGTACACCTCAGGCCGCTAGGGCTTGTCCCTTGTACCGCCCATGCTGATTTGCCCGAGTTTCCACTATTATCTTTTATACTATTTGCTCAAAAGAGGACTAATTTGCTGACCTTGTTCCTTGGAACAAACGTAATATCTAATTTCGAAAGAAGAACTATTTTGAGGAACGACTACAAGAAAATACGTAGTTTAAATTTCGGTTAATATAGTTGTATGTATATCAGGAAGGTGATCCTTTTCCTACTTCTCCTATGAAGAGTCCGTTCTAAACTGTTTGTACTGCACAATACGAAGTAAGTACAGGGCTCGTCCAAATGACAAAACAAAATTCTTCACGAAACTTCGCCGATATTCCGCAGATGATTAGCCGACACAAAAGTATTTTCTTACAGCTTACAGATTCACATTGATCATAGGTAACCAAAACACTGAAAGGCAGTACTGCTAGACCAGCTGTCTCTTTGCAACATTTGAGTTTATAACAATCAGCTAAAAATATCTTTCACGCAAACAGAACATATGAACACTTAAACCATAACCATTGATTGGATTCAATTGCAATTTCGCACGCAACACTTTCGTGTAATCGATAAAAACATAGGGGTATTGAGAATCCACAAAATAGTACCTCGAATTTGGTTTCGTCACAAAATTGTGCCAGAGATGACGCACCTCGCAATGCACCATGGCGGCATTCTTGCGGGCGTTGCAGGGCGATGCAGTTGGGGAGCGCGTTGGGTGGTCGGGAGGGGAGCTGAGATGATAGGATGGAATGGAATGGGATGAGATGCGGGGAAGTGGTGTAGGGACGGGATGGACGATATAGGGGTTTGCGGTTGAGGGTGGGATGGAATAGGGATGGCGTGGGAGGGATGGAATATGAGTGCTGTGGTCGATGAATGAAATGGATCCAGAGCCTGGGGTAATGGAATGGGGATGGGAGGGGTTGAGGTGGGCGCGAAGATGAGATTGGGTGGGATGGAAGGGATGGGTGATGCGGTGGGATGGGATGTATGGGATGGAATGGATGAGATGGAATGAGATGCGGACAGAATGGGATGAGATGAGGTGGAATGAATGGGATGGGTCGACGGATGCGGATGAAATGGGATGGAATGGGATGGGAAGGAGATGGAATGAGGAGTGGGTGCCCCGGAACTGTGGGCGTGAATGGGGTAGGGAGGGGTGAATGGAATGGGAATGGCCCGGGATAGAATGGCATTAGGACAGGTTAGGCGGTAGGATGAGGAGATGGAATGAATGGAATGAAATGGATGAGATGGTATGGGGTGGGGTGGGGGCGGGGCGGGGTGGAATGGGATGGGATGGAATGGCATAGGATGGGTTGGGGTGGGATGGGATGGAATGGGGTGGGATGGAAGGAATGGGATGAGATAGAATGGGATGGGATGAGGTGGAATGGGATGGGATGAGGTGGAATGGATGGGTGGGATGGGATGAAATGGGATGGAATGGGATGGGATGGAGTGGGGAGGGTGGAGAATGGGGTGGGGAGGGGTGGAAATGGGGGGGGAGGGGTGGAATGGGGTGGGGAAGGGTGGAATGGGGTGGGGAGGGGTGGAATGAATGGATGGGATGGAATGGCATAGATAGGTTGGGGTGGGATGGGATGGAATGAGATGGGATGGAGCGGGCGGGGTGGAATGGGATGGGATGGCATGAGGATGGGTTTGGGGTGGGATGGGATGGAATGGGGTGGAGTGGGGTGGGGTGGGATGAAAGGGAATGAGATGGATGGGGTGGGGTGGGGCGGGGCGGGGTGGACATGGGATGGGATGGCATAGGATGAGTTGGGGTGGGATGGGATGAAATGGGGTGGAGTGGTGTGGGGTGGGTGAGATAGAATGGGAATGAGATGGGTGGGTGGGTGGAATGGAATGGGATGAATGGCATAGGATGGGTTGGGGAGGGATGGGATGAAATGGAATGGAACGGGGTGGGGTGGGATGGGGTGGAATGGCATAGGATGGGTTGGGGTGGAATGGGGATGAAATGAAATGAATGAGATGGAATGGAATGGGGTGGGGTGAGATCGGATGAGATGGAATGGAATGGGGTGGGGTGGGATGGGATGGGACGGGACGGAAGGGGTGTGGGCGGGCAGGGCGGGCAAGGAGTGCGGAGCGAGGCGAGCAGGACGAGCGGCGCAGGGCGGGACTGATGATTGCGGCAAATAAATTATCCGCGCATTCTCGAGCATTTGATGGTATTTTTTTGTTCAACTAGCGGGAGAAATATCAGAAGACAACATTATTAATTATATTATAATGAATATATACGTCTGTTGAATTGCTTATTTAATGTAATGGTTTATTCACCTGAATAAACAGACTCTATAATTGTTTAAAGCAATTTATTGTTATACATTATTGACATTTCCACCCTATTTGGGTTCTTTTTCAAAAAATCTACAAACCAAGTGAAAATTTTGATTAAAATGCCACCTCCTTTTTTATGTCAACAAACGTGGACAATAGGTATGTCGCAATTTGTATTTTTGTAATGTTCAATTCCTTTTATCTGCATCGCTTTATTAGAATTATGCTATAATTTTATTGTTAATTCTCCATCATTGATAGGAACCTTAATTATATTTTTTAGATTTTTGAAAATGACCCCAAATCGAAACGTCAAATAATGTATAACAAGAAATAAATTATTATAAACAATTAACGATTCTGTTTATTAAGGTCAATAAACCATTACAATAAATATCCATTCTAGTAGGGAAATAATACATGAATATGGTCTGGTGACACAGGTCCTTTTACAAGTATATTTTTTCAATTCAGTTCAGTTTTTGAAATGAAAAAAAAAAAAATTGTGTTGACGTTGAAAACCTGTCATATTTGTAGGTAATAACGTAGGAATTGCACAAGCCATTCTCACAATAGTCACAGTATCTCCAAGGGAATACACGTTTTCCTCTTTTACTGTTAGCATCTATAGAAGTGAGCTCGCAGCCACACAACGAAGTGGACATCATTGCGAGTGACATCTTTAGTAATGAAGTAATATTTCGTCTCTCCCGTTAACGTCAAACAGCAAAAACGTCAGAGTCTATGACAAAATAATTCTCATATCGTAATCGAATAGGAGAATAACTGAAAGAGAAGTGTCACATTTTCTGAACCAGTGAAGAAACAAAGGTGTCTTCTTTGAAGTAACTCATGGGCTCTGCACATCACTTTTCTGAAATATTCGATTTCTAGACAGAAAGCACAACGTTTTGATGCAACGGTCCACGCGCGTTGAAGGTTGAAGGTCGTTTAGGTAGAAAAGGTTGAGAGGGAGCGTAATAAAAACGTAAAAGGAGTGTGTACAACATACACAATAATATAAGCATGCTGCTTTCATTAAATTATTTGAAGACTGCCCTTTTTTCAGTAGATTTATAATTTCTTGAAGGTTCCATAAATTTTTTAGGCAGATATATAACAACATTTTAGTCACAATCTTTAAAACATTCTTTGTTTTTAAAATGAAATGGTTTAAGGACTTTTTTAAGACTTTTTTTCAAAGAATGTTATAAAGATTGTGAAATAAATGTTGTTATATTGTGTGTCTGCCTGAAAATTAATGGACCTTCCAAGAAATTATAAATCTACTGAAAAAAATTTACTAGGGTCGTTAGACCCTTACGTATAGTGCATATTTTTGCTCGGGAGGTGACGGTGGTCTTCCCATTTAATTGCGAGATACTGCGCCGACCTACCGTCTACTAGCGATGTTTCCCCAACCAGGTATCTTCCCCCAGCGGGGCACCGCCCCATCCGGGACAAGCTCGAAGTTCCCGACCGGTCTCCCGGCGTTTGTGGTACTGTGGGGCAAGTTAGTGTGTATGTGATTGTGTGTGTAAGGGGATAGGATAGGACGGCGAAGGGGTAGGAAAAATCGCATGCGGTCCGTGACCCGTTTTGTTAGGGTACTGCTCCGGCATTCGCCTGGTGTTGATCGGAGAAACCAGGGAAAACTACCGATCAGGGCAGCCGGCCGCTAGAATTATCTTACAGACAGCGACAGAATTCGACCTTGCTGACAAGCTAGTGTCGAAAATCCTGCCGCCGACGGGACTCGAAACTAGGACCTCCCGGTCAGAAGCACTGCAGAGATATCAGTTAATGCATTGAGCCACCACTCCCTGTCGCAGAGTTACGAAAGAGAATATTAACGCAGATGATCCGCGAGGAAGTGCAACGAGGGCGCTTCGTCTCTCGTGAGGCGCAGAGCTCGAGTGAGCGAGCGTTTATTGATTGCAGTCGCATCAACTTTGTTTGGTAGTCCCTAGTTTCGTAAGCATAGTGCGTGTTCCTACACGGAGGTGGCGATGGTCCTCCCCAGCAGGGCTCGAGTGAGCGAGCGTTTATTGATTGCAGTCGCATCAACTTGTTTGGTAGTCCCTAGTTTCGTAAGCATAGTGCGTGTTCCTACCCGGAGGTGGCGATGGTCCTCCCCGATGAGACGTGAGCTCCGGCGCCGACCTGCTTGTCGGCGTGCCGAGTTTACCTTTTCCAGGTTACTCCTCCAGCGGCTGGGCACCGTCCCCGCCGGCAAAACCTCTAAGCTGCCGACGAGTTCAGTAGTGTAGCGCGCGCGCGTGCGTGTGTGTGTGTGTGTGGAATGTAGGACATGGGACAAGGCTGAAGACGGGAACATTGCGCGCGATTCCTGACCGAATTTTTATAGCACTTCTCCGGCATTCGCCTGATTCTCATATGAGAAGCCACTGAAAACTAGCACCCGGTCGATAAGTTGTCTTCCAGATATTGGTTGAATTCGATCGAGCTATGCATCTATCAACAAGAGTCGAAACCTACCCCCGTCGTGACTTGAATCCTAGATCCTCCCAGACATGGTTGCTACAGAGGCAACGGATGCTGTGATTGGGCGACCTCACACGCAGGGCAACAGCCCAATTCCGTCTCTGCGTCTTCTGTCCTTCGATCAGCCCATCAACGAATTGAAGACCGGGTGCGAAAGAGTTTGGGGGATGTACAACAGTGAACCAAAGCCAGGCGGTTGGCGCTCTATGTGTGTGACGCAATCGTTCTCAAAGAGCATCAACTGTCATCGACACGAACGCGTGGCGACACCACGTTGAACGACGAAGGGGAAGTTGTGGAAGAGCTATCTGTTCACTAGGGCTTTTGGTTATACGAGGGGAAATAAGTAAAATAACTCGTTATGTTAAAATGGAGTGTGTTTACGTTGTCCTTAAGACCCGATTCACACGCTCTCTTTTGACGAAATATTTTGGGAGTCCTGGCGAAATCGCGCAAGCATAGAGAGGCTCTGCGACATAAGAAGTCTCCGTGCGAATGTGCGCGTTCGCTGAAACTCGCGAAATCGTTCGTCCGAAGGAAGCGTGTAAATCAGGCGTTTATCATTCCTTCCACTCATCGTGTGGTTATTAGTTAGTAAATTATTATTATATTATTATTATAATTATTATTATTTTATATATATGTTAGTGTATTATTATATGTTTATAATATATGTTAGTATATTATTATTATAATTATTATTATGGTTAGTTATTATTATTATTAATTGTTGTTACCATTATTAGTATTGTGATAATTATTAGATGCATTGGTTTATAGTCTTCGTATTCAAGTGTGGTGACGTATTGTGAAGAGTGGTGCAATATAGAAGTAGAAGGAGAAGTGAAGTGAAGTGGAGAGGAGTGCAGTTTATAAAAAGTCGTATATGTTAGTATATATTATCTGTACAGGGCCACCATGAATGTAAAATTAATGCGGTTTTTGTTAACATTTTGTTGTTTATTAATGCATTTATTGTTAACATTGTTATCTTATTATTGTTATTGTCTTAAAATAATTTTAAGTTACATTATATTTAATTCATAATTGTAATATGTAAATATAATATGTGAATTTTAGTGTTCCGCCACCAGGTTGCATAAACCTACCTGCGGAAATAATAAATATATATATCTATCTCTATTCAGTGCTACACACCACTATGTTCTTATACCCTGCGCTCCTATTCACTTCATCCAACCACTGTGTCCTTGGCTTTCCCAACTTGTTTATCCATCTGACTGTACCATTAGTAGCCTTCCGCGTTTTCTCTTTCCTTCCATCCAGTGTCTCAAGGTCGATGCCACGAGCGGGAGTCCGTGGCACGAATGCCACGACGAAATCGCCCCTCCACGCAGTTCATTATCCCGCCACCAGAGGCAACGTCATCCCTATTGTAAAACGGCGGGGTTACTAAGTTTCCTTTCCCGACGCTAGTTTGCGCAGAGAAGCTCGTGGCATGCTACCGTGCCACGGACCACGACCACGACCACTGCAACTGCCACTGCCACCAGTAGAAGACCTTGACACCACTATTTTAATGTATCCCGCGCAGTTAAGCCTTACAGCTTGAATAACTAATGTCACTCTTCATTCGTCATATAATACCTACATTTGATTATTGTATCTACTAGTCCATATTCCTCTGTCCTGTACCAGTTCATAAATTCTTCTCTTGAGCATCCTTTCTAATGTACCTATTTCACTCCATCCGCATGAGGTATTGTCCAGCATTCACCCCATATTTTGTTATTGGTCTTATACGAAATTTCAACTGTTAAAACAGGTATTAATGTTTTCTTACGTTAGGGTCGTTGTCATTCTTTGATAAATTTACAATATGGAAATCAGCGAATTTGTTCTCAATACTCTAAGAGCTTATAACAAACGTTGGAATCAATGCTGTTTATGCAAACACTAATTTGTAGGACTTTCGTAGAAGCAATTTACTATTCTGCATTGAAACTACTTACTCCAAGAATTTAAAGAATATCCCAATGAGTTTCAAAGAATATGCAATATGATACGACTTGGCACTAGTCTTCAAATCAGGACATGAACTATATGATTTCGTTATGAACATTCTAGATGGGATTTCACATCAAACACAGTTGCGATAATTGACGTTGCCTAGCAACGCCCCTCATGATAATGGTGTTGCGGGAGGAAATGAAAAGTTTCTTGTAAACGTCTCCCTGGGGGAGCGTTTCAGTGGGCAACATTGAGGGTAATGAATTTTCACAGTTCTATCATTCATGGACGATACATTATTCGCTCAGTGTTCACTCTTCATGGAATACACGCAGGAGCGCAATTTATGTATTACATGCTAGCATATCATTTGAGGAGATAATGAACAATTCGGTCCAATTAAGGTACGCTGCGACATATTATGTTATGTCCTCTCTTTAGATCTGAATTTTCAGACAATTTTCATTGAATATATATGTTAATCAAATGTAGATTCACATTTCAACGTGATAAGTAACATTTTTCAGCACTACGAGCACAAGTGTTTTACTTTCTACCTTTAGCTGCTTCTATTTCGTGTATCTGGCCTTTAGAAGTGCCACACGTGCTTTGTAAACTTAATTATCTTAAAATGCAACATTTTTGCCCAGGCAAAAACACAAGCTTGGTTGGAAATATTTCCCCCAATGGAAACATAATGTGCACATCACAGATGTAACAAAATTGAATTGATTTGTAGAGTGCGAGAGATGGCAGAAATATGTTTTACATCCACAAACAATTCAGTGTTTAAAATTTTAAGTACATTAGCATGGAACACATTCCAAACCGGCTTTAGCGTTATATATACACGCAAACCGTATGTTTTCATATATAAACCTATATGCTCATAAACCTTTGTTTTCATAACAGCTTTGTAATTAAATCAAATGATTACCATATTAGAGCGACTGTTTTTTATTCTTCTATTTGTTTCTCATCGTTGTTCCCATGATATTTTTTCTTCTCGCTTCTCACGAGGTCACGAAATTTTAAGAATACCCTTTGTTTACCAATGGCATTTTGTTTCACATGTCTTTTTCACAATGTTGTTAATGGAGATTTCCTGGAAAAGAAGTGAAAGTCATCCTTACCAATTATTCCGTGGGGCGTTGCGAGGGGCCGGAAGTTCGCAAGGGACCGACGAAGAGGAAGAAAGGAAAGGAAGAATGGTCGTATAGATCCTACGTTGCAACAACACTCGTTTCTCCCATTAATTGGCAAATCGAAAAGGTGAGCGATAGAACTACCAATAAATAACGCTCTCAATCTGTTCACTGAGCTTAGAATGGAGAATAATACAAGTAAAGGAATGAAGGAATTGGTGAAAACTGAAAGGTTGTAAAAGTGGAAGCAGATGTGTCACCATTCACGCAGGATACTAGTTATATTTGCGTTCGTGGGTTAAAGCAAGAATGAGAGTAATATTTTAACCGATTTTGTAGCAATGGTATACACAACTATAGCTTACGTACGTGCACATATTTCGTCAATATTTCCAGCAAGAAAAGATTTCTTCTCCTTCACATTTAGATTCAAATCATGATTATTTACCATGCATTGCATGTACATTCTAATTTGTGCACGCAATAATACTTATTTTAATATCATAAAAATATATACTGGAAAATTCTTCACAAAAAAAATTATAGAAGACAAGTGATGCTAACCACACTAGGCATCGGCCACTTCAATTTCAGTCACATGTCATCTGTTCTAACAATCTGCCCTGGACTCACGGTTTCCCGATTTCTTCACTCCTATTATTTAATGTACAGACACCACTCGAACTTACGATAAAAACTTGAAATTAAAGAAATCTCTTAACAGGTGTATTTATGTTCACTGTTAAGAGATTCCTTTCTTGCAAAATTAATTTAAAGGCAAAATATGTTTAAATTAATCTTTTATTGGTGCCAGAGTAAATCTGTGTAAACCTAATGATTAAATGAAACGTTGAAGAAAGTGAGGTCGCTACTAACAAAGTAGTTATAAGAGACCTAAAATAAAATAAAGTTTTTAATTTTCTGAGTTACACACGAGTTAATAAAACGAAAAAAACGTATTTCACGTCAAAATGTTACCATGAAAGAAAAAAGTTTTAACGTCCAGTTGCCACGTCCTCGCATCAGTAGTTCGAAGGTCTTTGGCAAAAGCGTAAAACAGAGGATCAGGTCGTGCACACGACTGGACTTGCTTCACAGGAAACCTTTCACCCGGAATAGATATAATACCGATACATGATGGTAATGGACGTTATAATCTGTTTGATCATACTCCGATCTTTTATCGCACTTCTTTCGTGATTAATATTCCACAAGAATGCTCTAAAAATTCTATGTAGTGGAAAACTTTTCAACCAGAGAGGTGACAATTCGTGCAAAACTCTGACAAACTTAGTTTCAATAAAGCCAAGTTTCCTAAAGATGTCTTCTGTCCAGAAAATTTATTCTTTCTGAAGAAGAAAGAAAATGTTGAGACCTATGATGATTAAAGTTTTTTTTATAACGCAACTTTTCTTAAATAAATAATTCATTCTCCAAATATATGTTTGTGTATTTGTAGAGATTATTTATTGCAGATTAAATACAGATTAAATAATGGGGCTCAAAGCAATAGCTTGTTTTGCATGCTGGGGAATTTACCACCGCAAGTGAATTGTTAATGATTGGAGTGTTGAAAATCAACTGATCCAAGGATTTGCGAATGAGTACTGTACCCGAGTCAGACGAAGATCCTACAGCTTAAAAAGTGAATTGCATTTTGCTACTCATATAGAATTACTTGCACATTCTTCCAGAACACCATCGTTTGCATATTATTCATGTTTATCACCCCAATCGTTTATAACTTCTTCAAAGATTTTCTACTTGTCAACAATACAATGTCAGCAGGAAGGGTTGTAAAATAATTTTCGTAACTCGTGTTTAGTTTTTGTGAATGAACTTAGTTAAATATTTGTAAAATTGTTTATTGAATCAACTCAACAATTAATTTCCAAATATAAGAAAACATAAATGCCAATTTAATGTCTGTTCTGTGTTCACGTCTAAAGGAGTACAACAAAAAGAAGTGCCAGTAGTATGTTTTTACCGAGGCTTTCCTCAATCCAGAACCGAGAAAGTGAAAATAACCCTTTCTCTGATCGGGACATTATTCAGTAAGCATTTCTCATCGTCAATTCTATTCAACATTACCAGACCTTTCCACTGAGCTCTCCTAAATGTCAGTTGTGGACAATATTTGAACAAAGTTTCCTCTTTCCTACTGAAATGTCTTTCAAAGAACGTTAGTTGGTGTGTGACAAATTTCAAAAAATTAAAGTTTTTTGTTAAAGAGAGATTTGCAAAAGATGTTTGTGGAAGTACTTGTAGTTTGCTAGAAAATAATCCCAGCTTTACTTGGCCGTTACGTATATTACGACTCTCTCCTATGTTTTATCATTACTGACGTGTTACTTGCCTCACTGCGTCTAAAAGGACCAGACAAGCTGTCATGAACAATACATCAGAAAAATTAACTTCTGCATGTGTCCTTTTAATTCAGGACATAATATCTCGCAGCTAGTAAATGCACATAAGTTTCATGATTAACGGTACAGCATTAACATTTCAAATACCCCCAAAAAGACTTGTGTATTGCAATAGCAAATTGGGTTAAGTCTACCACAACACCATCAACCAAAGGTTCAGTCTCTGACCAATCGTTACTCTGACCTTCTGCGTTTGAACGCAAACAATTCTATTAAAAATTACTCTTGTTTTAGAATCATATCTCTCAATAACGAAAAAAAGGCTCCTACAAATTGTGTTTTGCCTGCTTTTCTATTATAAGCCCAAACGCTACTCTCTACTCTTTTATTCACTCATTGGACATCCCTTTACTCTTAAATGGAAAACGTGAACGTTATTTACTTTCAAAGAGTACAGCAGGGGGAAAAAATACACAGTCGAGATAACAGTCATGGCTCGGTAAAAGCCGTCAGATCGATTACTCCGGAGCGCCCTGACGTCATCGGGAGAGTCGTTTCTCTTTTGATTCCGCGAAGTGCCCCACCACGAGGAAGAGAACATTAATACGGATGTTCTGGATTTTCTGGTTCGTGGGAAAGACGTCACACTTTCGCATCCTCACTTTAGGCTCTTTGTCTTTTCACTGTTGTGCCTGTGTTCACTGTCTCCCCCCTCCCTCCCCTCCCTCCCTCCAGCAACGGGTGAGCTAACCGCAAGACAGATGCAGAGTTAGGCCTCCTGCACAACGGATCTGGTCCGTACGTCGCTAATTCGACGTATACATCTCGCGGAGAACGTGCGTTTTACTTGCTTAATACTTAGCACAATTTTCGTTCCTTAGCTCCACTTGCCCTCCTTTCGCGGTCCCACCCAACCAAAGATAAACTTTCCCCTTCATTTTAAGGAGTTTATTAAGGAATGTTGAAGCACTACGGAGATTCAACTTCGATATGAGGTTATTCTCGGCGATTATTTTAAAAGGAAATTCTTTAGTTTTATAAAGAAATATACAAGAGGCCAATTTCCTAAAAAAATCATTTTTCATGAAATCATTCACGAACTCTCGTTTATTTAAACTTTAATCTGTGATTTTTCACTTTTCTTTATCAATAACAAAATACTTAAATTCAAGAAACACAATGTCTCTACATACCAGTAGATCATAAGTTAATATGAAGACCAAACAATGTGCGATTACTAAACTCATTTACAAGGGGTAATGCAACATACAGCGGTACCCATGTGAAATGCGGACACTCTAAATATAAAAGAATACATTCTTCGAAAAAAAACTTATTAAAATCTACATTTCACTGCAGACAACAAAACTCTGCGGGAATTATATGTACAGAATAAGAAGTTCATGACAAAATTTTCCGTTGATTTTTCGATGTTCACAGGATGTCAAATCGAGTATTAGTTTAGCGGTTATTCTACATGAGCGAAAATCCATATGAGAAGTCCTCAAATTTAGATATTAATTTTTTCATTATCAAAACGTCAACGAAACAGTTTCTACAACATGGTTAGAACACACTTTAATTGAAATTAATTTTGAAAAAATATGCCAAGCACGTTTAAAATGCTAAGGATGTTCCAGCCAAGCACAGCCGACAAGACGAATAAGTATTTCTTAAAGAAAAAAGGAACTAGTGGTGTTGGAACGCCCACAAACCTTCTTCATTATTTCTAACTTTAAATATCTTTGAAATGCACAGTGAGATACGGGATCTAAAGTAAATATTCAAAAAACGAAAATTGTTTCAAGAATGGGTGTATTTGGGGTAACCAAGTGAAATGGTATTACTCGCAGGAGGGGCTCGAACATGTCAAAACTTTTACTTATCTTGCTTGGTGCAAAATGTTCCATGGCTTATATAGTGCGATTTGTGTATAGCTGCCTCTCAAGGCCCGTGCTCCACGACGGATGTCTCGTCATTTCGCGTCTTTCTCGCCGTGCGCTAGATGTCGTAAATTCGCAAGCATAGCTTGATACGGTCGCGATCATGCGACATCTAGCCACGCGACCGAGAAAGACGCGAAATGCGAGACATAATCCATCGTGAAGACAAGCCTTGAGGGGCAACTATATAAGTCACACTATAGTAAACGAAGCATTACGCTCAAAGGAATCGGTCGGTTAATGCGCAGAGAACCGGAATTGTGGATAAAGGGTTCGATACAAATGGTTTAAATCGCTAGTCCTCCCAGCTATGATTATGGGGAGGAATTCTGGGATTGAATAAATAGATTGCAAAACACCGAAACAGATTATTACAAATGAGTTTCGGAGTTTCTACTACGCAGTAAATGTTGGCGCCATAAGAGAGCTGACAGAGTAGGAATTTGGAAAATTTTCTAATGACGCTTTGGATTAGATTAGTAGGTGAACAGGCGTCACGCTGTTCGCAGGTGCTTTAGAATGTAATTGCAGGAAAGCGATCAGCAATACTGGTCGTACAAAGTGAAACTGTGTCTAGGACGCGCATGTCTGGGAGACGTATCTCTGAAGATGATCGGAGATACGAGAACACCTGAGATAGAACGGTTAATTTGGGTTAGACATTCTGATATAAAAGGCAAGCTATCTTGCAAACAACGGTCGAAAAACCGTCGCTAGTCGCACAAAACACCACACACCGGTATGGAGATGAGAAGTAAGTTCCACACTTAAGGGGCGGATACGTTTGGTTTAGGGTTAGGGTGGATGTAATGTACATTGAAAGATTCGAATGGCAATAGTGTCTTGTGCTTTGCGGTGATAGGGAAGATAGCTTTTGGGGTGGGGATAGATAC
>JAHLJT010002406.1:175938285-175955022 GCA_031308135.1 Acheta domesticus | reverse complement strand
TCCCCTCGTATAACCAAAAGCCCTAGTGAACAGATAGCTCTTCCACAACTTCCCCTTCGTCGTTCACGTGGTGTCGCCACGCGTTTCGTGTCGATGACATTTGATGCTCTTTGAGAACGATTGCGTCACACACATAGAGCGCCAACCGCCTGGCTTTGGTTCACTGTTGTACATCCCCCAAACTCTTTCGCACCCGGTCTTCAATTCGTTGATGGCTGATCGAAGGACAGAGACGCAGAGACGAATTGGGCTGTTGCCCTGCGTGTGAGGTCGCCCAATCACAGCATCCGTTGCCTCTGTAGCACCATGTCTGGGAGGATCTAGGATTCAAGTCACGACGGGGGTAGGTTTCGACTCTTGTTGATAGATGCATAGCTCGATCGAATTCAACCAATATCTGGAAGACAACTTATCGACCGGGTGCTAGTTTTCAGTGGCTTCTCATATGAGAATCAGGCGAATGCCGGAGAAGTGCTATAAAATTCGGTCAGGAATCGCGCGCAATGTTCCCGTCTTCAGCCTTGTCCCATGTCCTACATTCACACACACCACACACACGCACGCGCGCGCGCTACACTACTGAACTCGTCGGCAGCTTAGAGGTTTTGCCGGCGGGGACGGTGCCCAGCCGCTGGAGGATACCTGGAAAAGGTAAACTCGGCACGCCGACAAGCAGGTCGCGCCGGAGCTCACGTCTCATCGGGGAGGACCATCGCCACCTCCGGGTAGGAACAGCACTATGCTTACGAAACTAGGGACTACCAAACAATGTTGATGCGACTGCAACAATAAACGCTCGCTCACTCGAGCCCTGCTGGGGAGGACCATCGCCACCTCCGTTAGGAACACGCACTATGCTTACGAAACTAGGGACTACCAACAAGTTGATGCGACTGCAATCAATAACGCTCGCTCACTCGAGCTCTGCGCCTCACGAGAGACGAAGCGCCCTCGTTGCACTTCCTCGCGGATCATCTGCGTTAATATTCTCTTTCGTAACTCTGCGACAGGGAGTGGTGGCTCAATGCATTAACTGATATCTCTGCAGTGCTTCTGCCGGGAGGTCCTTTTTCGAGTCCCGTCGGCGGCAGGATTTTCGACACTAGCTTGTCAGCAAGGTCGAATTCTGTCGCTGTCTGTAAGATAATTCTAGCGGCCGCTGCCCTGATCGGTAGTTTTCCCCTGGTTTCTCCGATCAACACAGGCGAATGCCGGAGCAGTACCCTAACAAACGGTCACGGACCGCATGCGATTTTTCCTACCCCTTCGCCGTCCTATCCTATCCCCTTACACACACAATCACATACACACTAACTTGCCCCACAGTACCACAAACGCCGGAGACCGGTCGGGAACTTCGAGCTTGTCCCGGATGGGGCGGTGCCCCGCTGGGGGAAGATACCTGGTTGGGAAACATCGCTAGTAGACGGTAGGTCGGCGCAGTATCTCGCAATAAATGGGAAGACCACCGTCACCTCCCGAGCAAAAATATGCACTATACGTAAGGGTCTAACGACCCTAGTAATTTTTTTCAGTAGATTTATAATTTCTTGGAAGGTCCATTTTTTTTCAGGCGACACACAATATACAACATTTATTTCACAATCTTTATAACATTCTTGAAAAAAAGTCTTAAAAAAGTCCTAACCCATTTCATTTTAAAAAACAAAGAATGTTTTTAAAGATTGTGAAATAATGTTGTTATATATCTGCCTAAAAAATTTATGGAACCTTCAAGAATTAAAATCTACTGAAAAAAGGGCAGTCTTCAAATAATTTAATGAAAGCAGCATGCTTATATTATTGTGTATGTTGTACACACTCCTTTTACGTTTTTATTACGCTCCCTCTCAACCTTTTCTACCTAAACGACCTTCAACCTTCAACGCGCGTGGACCGTTGCATCAAAACGTTGTGCTTTCTGTCTAGAAATCGAAATATTTCAGAAAGTGATGTGCAGAGCCATGAGTTACTTCAAAGAAGACACCTTTGTTTCTTCACTGGTTCAGAAAATGTGACACTTCTCTTTCAGTTATTCTCCTATTCGATTACGATATGAGAATTATTTTGTCATAGACTCTGACGTTTTTGCTGTTGACGTTAACGGGAGAGACGAAATATTACTTCATTACTAAAGATGTCACTTCGCAATGATGTCCACGTTCGTTGTGTGGCTGCGAGCTCACTTCTATAGATGCTAACAGTAAAAGAGGAAAACGTGTATTCCCTTGGAGATACTGTGACTATTGTGAGAATGGCTTGTGCAATTCCTACGTTATTACCTACAAATATGACAGGTTTCAACGTCAACACATTTTTTTTTTTTTCATTTCAAAAACTGAACTGAATTGAAAAAATATACTTGTAAAAGACTGTGTCACCAGACCATATTCATGTATTATTTCCCTACTAGAATGGATATTTATTGTAATGGTTATTGACTTAATAAACAGAATCGTTAATTGTTTATAATAATTTATTTCTTGTTATCATTATTTGACGTTTCGATTTGGGGTCATTTTCAAAAATCTAAAAAATTATAATTAAGGTTCCTATCAAATGATGGAGAATTAACAATAAAATTATAGCATAATTCTAATAAAGCGATGCAGATAAAAGGAATTGAACATTACAAAATAACAAATTGCGACATACCTATTGTCCACGTTTTGTTGACATAAAAAAGGAGGTATGCATTTTAATCAAAATTTTCACTTGGTTTGTATTTTTTTTGAAAAAGACCCAAATAGGTGAAATGTCAATAATGTATAACATAAATTGCTTTAAAAACATTATAGAGTCTTTTTTATTCAGGTGAATAAACCATTACATTAAATAAGCAATTCAACAGACGTATATATTCATTATAATATAATTAATAATGTTGTCTTCTGATATTTCTCCCGCTAGTTGAACAAAAAATACATCAAATGCTCGAGAATGCGCGGATAATTTATTTGCCGCAATCATCAGTCCCGCCTGCGCCGCTCGTCCTGCTCGCCTCGCTCCGCACTCCTTGCCCGCCTGCCCGCCACACCCTTCCGTCCGTCCCATCCATCCCACCCACCCCATTCCATTCCATCTCATCCCGATCTCACCCCACCCCATTCCATTCCATCTCATTCCATTTCATTTCATTCCATTCCACCCCAACCCATCCTATGCATTCCACCCCATCCCACCCCACCCCGTTCCATTCCATTTCATCCCATCCCTCCCCAACCCATCCTATGCCATTCCATCCCATTCCATTCCACCCACCCACCCATCTCATTCCATTCTATCTCATCCCACCCCACCCACTCCACCCCATTCCATCCAATCCCACCCCAACTCATCCTATGCCATCCCATCCCATTCACCCCGCCCCGCCCCACCCCACCCATCCCATCTCATTCCATTTCATCCCACCCCACCCCACTCCACCCCATTCCATCCCATCCCACCCCAACCCATCCTATGCCATCCATCCATTCACCCCGCCCCGCTCCATCCCATCTCATTCCATCCCATCCACCCCAACCTATCCTATGCCATTCCATCCCATCCATTTCATTCCACCCCTCCCCACCCATTCCACCCTTCCCCACCCATTCCACCCCTCCCCCCCCATTCCACCCCTCCCCACCCCATTCCCACCCCTCCCCACTCCATCCCATCCCATTCCATCCCATTTCATCCCATCCCACCCATCCATTTCCCTCATCCCATCCATTCCACCTCATCCATCCCATTCTATCTCATCCCATTCCATTCCATCCCACCCCATTCATCCCTCCCACCCCAAACCATCCTATGCCATTCCATCCCATCCCATTCCACCCCGCCCCGCCCCCACCCCACCCCCATCCCATCTCATTCCATTTCATTCATCTCCATTCATTCCATCCACCCCCCAACCTGTCCTATGCCATTCTATCCCATCCCATTCCATTCCACCCCTCCCTACCCCATTCCACCCCTCCCCACCCATCCCATTCCATCTCATCCCATCCATTCCATCCCATTTCATCCCTCCCACCCATCCCATTCATTCCACCTCATTCTCATCCCATTCTGTCCCATCTCATTCCATCTCATCCATTCCATCCCATACATCCCATCCCACCCCATCCCATTCCATCCCACCCAATCTCATCTTCGCGTCCCACCTCAACCCCTCCCATCCATTCCATTCCACCCCACCCATTTCATTCCATCCCACAGCAACTCATATTCCATCCCATCCCACGCCATCCCATTCCATCCCACCCAACCCCAACCCAAACCAACCTATCCCATCCCGTCCCACACCACCCCATCTCATCCCATTCATTCCATCCCATCTCATCGCTCCCTCCCGACCACCAACGCGCTCCCAACTGCATCGCCCTGCAACGCCCAGCAAGAATGCCGCCATGGTGCATTGCGAGGTGGCGTCATCTCTGGCACAATTTTGTGCGAAACCAAATTCGCGGTACTTTTTGTGGATCTCAATAGCCCCTATGTTTTTTACGATTACACGAAAGTGTTTCTGCAAATTGCAATTGAATCCAATCAATGGTTATGGTTTTAGTGTTCATATGTTCTTTTGCGTGAAAGATATTTTAGCTGATTGTTAAAAACCTCAAATGTTGCAAGAGCAGCTGGTCTAGCAGTACTGCCTTTCGTGTTTGGTTACCTAGATCAATGTGAAATCTGTAAGCTGTAAGAAAATACTTTGTGTCGGCTAATCATCTGCGGAATATCGGCGAAGTTTCGTTGAAGAATTTTGTTTTGTCATTTGGACGAGCCCTGTACTACTTCGTATTGTGCAGTACAAACAGTTGAGAACGGACTCTTCATAGGAGAAGTAGGAAAAGGATCACCTTCCTGATATACATACAACTATATTAACCGAAATTTAAACTACGTATTTCTTGTAGTCGTTCCTCAAAATAGTTCTTCTTTCGAAATTAGATATTACGTTTGTTCCAAGGAACAAGGTCAGCAAATTAGTCCTCTTTTGAGCAAATAGTATAAAAGAATAATAGTGGAAACTCGGGCAAATCAGCATGGGCGTACAAGGGACAAGCCCCTAGCGGCCTGAGGTGTACACTACAAGACAGGCGTAAATGTTGCTAATAGAATACAACTGTGGTGTACCATTATCTATCATCATTATCATTGGTTTTAATTTATACATTAAAGTACTTGCGGCAGAGCATCTAATAACAATATCTACACAGATATTCTTCTACCAAATTATCTCTCAAAAAACTACGAACAAACTTGACTTTCACACCTTGTAAGTTGGCACACACGACTTCTTGCGCTGTAGTTTAACACCTCGAACCGCAGGAGAACGCTGCTTTTCTGTCACCAAAATATTCGAGGAGTTTTCCACTAGTATCTTTTATACTATTTGTTTTGAGTATCTTTTTTAGGTTCCGTTTCCTTTTATTATGTTTGCCTGAAGCAATTTTGTTCTGGTGTGCCGTCTCGTCATTGGAAACTCTTAGGTTTTTTCTATTTGCTTTTATCAAATGATTTTATCTTCTTTTGAACGTTCGCTTCTATGGCCTCCTGTATGTGCGATTATTGATTTAAATTATTCTCAGGGAAATTCTAATTCGTTGTAGTAAATACTCGGGTTAAATAATTTGCATGTTCCAAGACATTGAGACATCTCAGGCTAACCACACGTACTACAGGAATCCTGTAAGAGAATTCAAAATCCTTATTTGAAGGGGTAGTATGGCTACCCTAATATCTCAATAGGGGCTGTGTGGCAACCGCATTACTCCATGTGGTTTGGTTGTGCAACGAGTAAGAGAACACTATTTATAATAAGAATAAGCAACGATTACGGATGTTGGTTGATTCAGTTACATACAAAATGTAAAACATGACATAAACATTCAAAACGAAAGAAGTTTGAAAAATAACGAATATGCAATGTAAACTCGCTTCCATAACGCCGACCTCGTGGTATGAAAGGTATCCTCGATTCATCATATTGCACACCAATGGAAACAAGCAGCAAACGAAAGGGTAGAGTTCGCTTCTAACGTCGGGTGCAGTGTTGAATCTTAGCACCTAGCTAGTGAGAGAAAGGGAACATGACCAAAACATATGTTCAAAGACCTTCCTGTGGGCGGAATTACCTAAGGAAATACATTGAGGAATGCTTCGAGGCGTTTCGCCGTGACAAGTTGCAGTATGACGACCGGATCGTTGGCAGCTATACTACTCAGAGTCCCTAGATACAGAGAGTAACGCATTCCATTGTTCCACCGATCCCGCCATTTTATATCCAGTTTTCAGGAGAATTGGAAGTGTGTGGTCTTCTGTGTGTTGATAACCATTGAATATCACCCCAAACCAATATTAATATTCTTGGAAATCTTCATAATATCACCAATTGTTTATAATTTCCTTGAGTTCCTGATTGGTGCCTGACGGGGTTGTCGGGTGAGTGGACATTAAATGGCGGTGGTTGCACCACTCTCTGTAGTATCTAGGGAATCTACACCTATTCGTAGGACGCGGTGACATCCGAACAGCGAAAAAAGTAACGTTCCATCACCACCTTGCCCAGCAAATTCAAGTATCGCCATTTCGTCGCCAGAATCTCGATTGAATACGACACGATAAGAAGATCATTATTATTCTTCCTTGAAGCTCCTTATTTTCGTCGACACTTCCACAGCCACGAACATCGTTTCGTGCGGTATGTGGGAGTTGATTTCTCGTAAAGTCATTTGAAAGCTTGAGTTATTCCATACATCGTGTCAGGCAGCCGTCGTCATCTTTTCAGTCGGGTGCACCTTTAAGAAAATCGCTCCGCCGTGACAGGCTGTTCGTCTCAAGCGAGGCAGGAAGGGGTCGTTGAACCTTGTCCTCGCCTCCGCCGCCAGCCGCCGCCTCCGCGTGCGCGCTGCAATTGCTGCGCGCGACATCGGCGCACGCGTGCGCCCGCGGGCGCAGCTCTCGGTGGGAAACGCGCGTGCCCTGTGGCGTAGAGATTAACACATTTTTTTTTTCTTTTTTGAATTAGGGAGGAGTTTCCATGTTCTTCATTATTAAACCATGGGGTACTCCAATAGTTAAAATTTTAAACCGAATCAACTGCGTGTGTGTTGTTGTGATTATAGGTAATGAATTTGGAGGAGGAGACGGGAGGGCGCACCCAAACAAGGGTGTGTTTCTTTTTCTTTCTTTCTTTTTTGTCGAGACGGTTGGGCTGATGGGGCGCATGTGCAGCATTCGTATCGCAAAGAAATGTGAATGGAATTATTGATTGTTCGAGATTCTGGGCGCGTCAACTACTTAGGTCATTGGTCCCGTAAGTGTAGTGCGTGTTTTTGCTCGGGAGGTGGCGGTGATCTTTTTCCCCCGCTGAATCAGTTATTTTTTAGTAGGGGAATGCTTCTTTATAACTATATGGAATTTTGGGACATTAACTAATGTCACTGCAGTGTCTCTGGCCGGGGAGTTCTAGTGTTCGAAACCCAACGGTGAGAAGATTGTCGGCATTAGCATGAGAGCTAGGTCGCGTTCAGCCAATGTCTGGAGGAGAATTCTAGCAGCCTGCTGTTTCTGATCAGTAGTATTTCGTGGTTTCTCCGATCAACACCAGGGGAATATCGGAGCAGTACCCTAACAAACGGGCCACTGACCGCGCGCGATGTTTCCTTTCCGCTTCCTTGTCCTATCCAGATCCAACCAGGTATCTCCCACCAGTGGAAGCACCGCCCCAGCCGGTATTAGCTGTAAGCTCCTAACCGGTATCGCGGCATGTGTGGTAGTGTAGTGCAAGTCAGTGTGTGTGTGTGTGTGTGTGTAAGGGGTGAAGATAGGACAAGAAGAGGAAGGCGCGCGGTCCGTGGCCCATTTGTTAGGGTACTGCTCCGGCATTCACCTAGTGTTGATGAGAGAAACCACGGAAAACTACCGATTAGAGCAGCCGGCCACTAGAATTCTCTCCAGACAGCGACTGGCTCTAATGGGGAGAAAACCGCCACTTCCGTCTTCAGCAATATTAGTTACCAAGTCGTGTTAGGTATTCTACGATTGTTTACACCAGGCGGCCGAATTAATTCAAATTTGGCGCCTTATAACTAATGTAAACAATTATAATTATTCTTTGGGATGAATTAATAGCAAAGGGAGAACTTTTCGAACGCCCCCGCCCGTGATAGGTTATTTTCCCCTCAAAAAACCGCCTACTGAATTACAGAGAGAAAAGATAACTTGTCCCAGAATCTCTTCTCCAACTGCTTTCGATGAAATAGGCTCCTTCCCGCTAAGACGGCGAGCGAGCTCATTTTGTTTGGAAATCAACAGCCGAGCAGATTTTCTGGCGGCTCGCCTCGCGCATAAAAAAATCTAGTAATGCGCGCATTTCGACTGCACTGGAAGTTGAATCATTTATGTGAGGTCGGTGTCGCCATTTCGAAGTTCCATGGTGCTTTATTCTCCGCGAACCAGCGTTTTGGCGCGACAGGAACAGCGTGGCGCATAAGAGCTTCATACACGCATGAATAATGAAATATAAACCAGGAACGGAACCGATTTCCTTTCGCGCAAACACAGAATCTTCCCTCATGACAAAAACTCAGAAAGAGTATTTGCAGGTTTTCGGCCCCAATCTTCAAACTCTCTCCACCACTTCAATTACATTCGAAGCCTCAACAACGGTTGCTATCGTTCAATTTTGTGAATCTCTGAAGATTCAATCTAATACAAACGATAGTAATAGAAACTATTACTCATTTTTTCTTAATTTCATTATTCCCTGCTTGTTAGTGTATGCATTCATGGTACCTATCTACTGTCACTAGTTGCATCTCTTTGCTATACATTTCCTATCTCTTTACAATTTCTCTTGCCTTCAAACCAAATGGTTTGAAGACAAAAATAATCTCTAATGTACGTTTATTTATTTAGCAAATACACATTTCCGTGCATCATCGCTGGAACATTTCTCAGGACTTATTTATAACAGCAAATTAGTTACAGAACTTATAGTTTTGAAACAATTATAAATAATTAAATGTAGAATGCGATCTTCTTTAGGATGCCTTTCATTAATAACATATCAGAACATTCATCAAATAAAAAGAATTTAGTTAGAATGAAGAGGTTAGTTAGAATGAAGTTAGAATGAAAGATTTATTATTACTCAAATAACTTAAACAATATGGAAAAAAATAAATATATGATTTACATTAATTGGCTTTGACATTTATTTTTTTCCAATATTCTTCAAAATTTTGAAAGATATATTTTGATGAAACTGTAATGATTGATTATGATTCCGGGCGCGTCAACTTCTAAGGTAATTCCCCGCCTTCGGCTAAATTCAACCACTAGGCGATCGGTTTCAGGGAGATGAAAAGAAATACATAGCTCCATAACATCCCTCAAAGAAATGACTATTCATTCTGAAAAATAACTACAAAAGGTTCCACAGGAAGGTGGGTGAGGTTCTTAACTCGCGATATTTCCAATCCATAAAACATTTTCACGGAGCTCATGAACACATCGTGAAATGTGTGATATTGTTTTCCTGTTTTCTTTAGGAAGGTTTAAACTTACGGAATGAAATTCTACAGAACATTCCAGTATCATGTGAAGTACTTGAAAACGTTTACTTCCAGAAACTACCTATGGTGTGCGGGAAAGTCGATGCGCATTGTAATTGATTGTATTGAAATGGACTGTATGATTAATGCTTACTATTCATTTGACATCTCTAGTCTGTTGACAAGTGCAAGAAAAATATTTATTTCCTTAGCCTCCTAAAGATTTTGTAACAATACGCATTTTGTTGTTGGATTAGGGGCGAGTTTGAGTGCAGTGAGGGATGATGGTAAAGTTAGGGATTTTTACGACTTCTGAACCACTACTGCAAACACTTAGCAATACGGATCAATGTCATAGAGTTTTTGCGTTATTAAATACCTCTTTCATTTTCATTGAGACAAATGACGCAAAAGTATTGAACTTTCGTATCACGATCCTCGCTCTGCTTTTCAGTGAATCGCTATTCCCAAGAAACCCCGAATACGTACTGTACGTGTTCAGTCGGTCACGTGTTCTCTAGTAATCGTTATGGAGGTAGCTCATTTTAATTCTTCATCAGATGTTTCCGACATTACCTGGAGATCTAAAGGATCTTGAACGTATCCACGTGGAAGTTATGAAAAAGATAAATAAAGTTATTTTTGAGTCAGTAAAATGGCACTATGCTAAAGGCCTTAACAAAATGTTTTTGCAGTGATGTTAACAAACTTATCCTACTAAAAACGTAAAAGGCATGAATAATGGTGTAAGAAGAGTGTAAAATATCTTTGTAATAATAGTCTTATTTCACGTTCATCGACTTGAATTTTCATAGAAACATTATTTTGCTCGATGTTTTTTTCTCAGTTCACAAAAAAAAATATTGGTCTAACGACCACGACATTTCAATTTTACATTCAGTATCTGCAACCTTTTCAGGCGCTTGCATATTCTGCTCATCATGTTCTAAAATCCTGGCGCGCAGCTGCAAATCTTGCGCTGAATCTCTTATGCAGCCACACGGCATAGCCATTACCGCACGGCGGTGTAATAGAATAAATACATAAGGACAGTGAAGACTCACTCCCGCACAGCTTGCATCCCGCCTTATACTCCATCCTCCGTCATCAATCTCCGTTTGCGATCGTATGGCAAGGCAGCTCCTTGGCGCCTTTGCTACCAGTGGCTGGGCTAGAACTTGTTGCCACCTGGGGCTCTTCTAAGGCGCGCGCTATTATATCTCCCCTCCTTGAAAGAGCTCACGAACGGAGCTAGTGATGGAGAGTGTGTTACCTAAAGGATACGCTGATCGGCTGCATCAAGACGCATAGACCATCTGGGAAGAAATACGTGCGTAGTGAAAAACTCAAAAATTCACTTCGACTGTGAAGATGCAAACTGTGTTGATGGCGAATAAGGAAGTTATTGACTTTTTCAAACATCATTGTTGCTTAAGTACATAGAGATGTGGGCATATTTCGTACGTTCTAAATATGATACGATTAATTTGTCTCAAGATAGTTATTCACTTTAGGGGTCATCCATAAATTACGTAACGCTAAAGGGGGAGGAAGGGGGTCTGAGGCAGCGTTACGCTGCGTTACATGGATAGGGAAATGCGTCACAAGGGGGAGGGGGTATTGAAAATACTTGAAATTTGCATTACGTAATTTATGGATGGTCCCTTATTTGAAGATCTAATTTTTAAAACAGATTGCACTTAAGGCAAACATTTTTCTTGAATATTGTACTTTCACAATGTTATTTTTTGCAATTTTCGATATTACAAGTTTTCCGAAATCAGCATCAATCATTTTTTAACCGTCTTTGGATACGTATAAGGAGGAAATGTAAATAAAAAATTGAAGCCATTTTTGAGAAAATCGTTTACAGGTTTTTAAAAGTTACCAATATTTCATGGAAAATTATTCGAAAAATGTACAGTATTACAGCAAACATTACAACTCGTATTTTCGAAAAATTGTACATGACCTCACGTCAAAATCTGTCATTGAAGAACAGATTTTATTTCGAAAAACGTCTCTGTCATCAATATTTTAGTTATAGGAAGACGCCGAAAATATTTTGAACTGAACAAATAATTAGATATTTTAACAAAAATTTTTCTCACGCCGTTTTGTAATAGTTTTCTACGCCAACCGGAAACACATTGTAATAAACATAATGTAGAGCGAGCCATTTTGTAAGCATTTTTGGTAATAATGAGGCTTTATGAAAAATACTCCCAAATATCAAAATATACGTTTGAAGCTCATAGGACTTTAAGATCGTTTTCTTTCCAATGTATCCTCGGGTGGCGTTCGTTTGAGGGGCTAAATGAATGTTAAGAACTATTCATTCGTATTATTTATTGCTATTCAGAAAGAAAGGCAATAAAAATTAAACCTAAGGAATACTACGTATTCACAATCCTTTGAACCCTACATATCTAGTTGTTCATCAGTAGAGGCGGATTTTAATGAAATATCATTTTTCTTTTCAATTTTAGAAAAATGCGGTTTAGTGTAGAAATTAATTTTATGGCAAGGAAGTGACCCATTTATATACGATTTTTTAAGATTTTTCGTCGATTTCAGTCAATAGTCATTTTCGTCTTCTCCCGTCATTTTTAATGCATTTTTTTGCTGATTTCATCGATTTTAATGCCATTTTAATGGTACTTGCTTCAGGTAATATTTACGAGATGCAACAGATGTTCTCCACAGAATTCCTGAGTACAATACGTGGCAGCCTATTCGATTTCTTCGCTCTGAAGTTGCCAGCCATTGTGAGTACACTCCAAATCAAAAGTTTGAAAAGTGAGTTCCCTTGAACGAATGGATTAAGCCTCGATTACATCAGTAAGGTATACAACAGCTTTAGTTATTCATCCGAACTGGTTTTGATCACATTTTTTACGCCAATTTTATTTGCTTTTAGTGCATTTTTATAACATTTTATGGGCATTTTATTGATCATTTTTGGCGCTGTTTTTGGCAAACTCCGACCCCTATTCATCAATATCAAACTGGATGACGGGCACTGTCTTCAAACAATCTCCTAGGTTCGAGTCCCGACGGCGGCAGGATTTTCGGCATCGGCTTGTCAGCTAGGTCGAATTCAGTCGCTGTCAGGACGAGAATTCTAGCGACCGGTTGCTCTGATCGGAAGTTTTCCATGGTTTCTCCGATCAACACCAGGTGGACGCCAGAGCAGTACCCTAACAAACGGGCCACAAACCACGCTCGATCTTTCCTTCCTCTTCCTTGTCCTATCCTCTCCTCTTATACTAACATGCATTACATTACCACACATGCCGGGAGACAGGTTGGGAGCTTGCAGCGAGTCCCTGCTGGGGCGGTGCCCCGCTGGTAAGAGGTGAGGGGAAAACCCCGCTAGTTAACGGTAGGTTGTCGCCAGATCTCGCCATCCAGCAAGGAAAAGAATACCGCCACCTACCGAGAAAAAAAACACGCACTACAGTTAAGGCACCTGTGTAGTTGACTCGCCCGGAAACACGAACGAATGAATCAATCAATCCAAACAAGAATGTGAAGAACGCGCCCGCGCCCGCCCTCCGCCGCCGGCCGCTGCCCGCGGGGGCGCCACCGCCGCGCGCTCCCGAATCGCCCTGTCGCCGTGGTTCGTTTGATTGATTGATTGATTGATTCGTGTTTCCGGGCGCGTCAACTATTTAGGTCAGTCCCGTATGTGTAGTGCGTGTTTTTTCTCTGAAGGTGGCGATGATCCTTTCCCCGCTGGTTGGCGAGATCTGGCGCCGACCTACCGTCGACTAGCGGGCTTTTGCCCTCAACCAGGTATCTCCCACCAGCGGGGCACCCCCCAGCCGGGACAAGCTCTAAGCCCCGACCGGTCTCCCGGCATGTGTGGTAGTGTACTGCATGCTAGTGTAAGTGTGTGTGTAAGAGGAGAGGAGAGGACAAGGAAGAGGAAGGAATGATCGCGCGCGGTCAGTGGTCAGTTTGTTAGAGTACTGCTCCGGCATTCGCCTGGTGTTGATCGGGGAAACCACGGAAAACTATAGATCAGAGCAGCCGGCCGCTAGAATTCTCCTCCAGACAGAGACTGAATTCGACCTAGCTGACAAGCTACTGTCGAAAATCCTGCCGTGGCTCGTGGGCGTCGGCCATCTAGCGAGGAGCTCGTAACGTGTGGGCTATTGTTCTCTCTCATGACACTCGCATCCCTCCGCCCACATACGCACCTCCCCCTTGGGCTGTGTCCTCTGCCCGGCGCGGCGTGTCGATGAATCCACTAGCATTTACAGGTGCCTGCTCCGCCTTGCCTCGACCCTCTGTCGATCGGACGTCTTCCCACGTGGTGTGAATGCGAGAATGAATGTGTTGTAAATATAGTTTAAGAATGAATGTGAGTGTGAATGAATAAATGAAAAAAAGGAGACGGACGAACAATACCAACAACCTTATAAAATCTACTTTCAAAACCTTTGTAAATACTAGCCAAGGCCTAAAGTGGCATTTGTTGTAGTACGTAATTTAATATAGTATTAGTATTTTTAAGGTAGGCCCGTTCCCAGCTGCATAAGCCTCATCGGCTGCAGCGCTCTTGTACCCCAATTAATCGAATAAATTCCCATGGTAACTGGAGGGGGGAAAATTGAAAAAAGTCCTCCCACATAAAAGGGAACACGTACGTCTAAAATATTGTCAACAATTTAATCGACACGAGAAGTAACCGCCCGGTGCAGCTGCAGCTGCAGCCGCGGCCGCGGCGGCGGCGGTGGCGGACCGGATCCCGCGGCCTTGGAGGCGGAAAGGGCACGTATGCTAATCGGGTAAGTGCTATGTTGTCGTAGTGCTCTCGTATGCACGGGCCTCTCTCAGCCTCTCTCTGCTCCGAGCACGACAAATTCTCATAATGACTGGCATTACCATGCCATTAGTACATAATGCGATGCGGAGCACTCGTCGTTGTCCGAGGGCCGGCACTTGCTCGTACGTCACGGCGAACAAAGCGGGCGGCTGCGATCTCCTCTTGAAATACATCATTAACTCCGAATACCAAGTGAAACCGTCCGGCTATTTTCGTAGCCGTGCGCTCCGGTCCGCGGAAAATCCTCCGAGATGCCTCCCGCTCACACCCACGCCCGGCCTCGAGAACAGTCGGAAAACGGGGCACGTGACGCTGGTCTTTACGGGCAGCATTATGGATTATAATATCTGTTAATTATAGACTGTCAATTTAAAGTACTGTTTGTATTAAACGGCACTAAAATACAACTTAATCAAAGAATACGGGAACATAAGAATAACATCAAAGTGACTACTTCGAAACTCAATTCTGTTTCCAAACGTTGAGTTAAAAGATCTCAAAATTTTGATCTTCAAAACCCCAAAAAACTTGAGAATGAAAATAGAGGAAGAGCCAGGATTATTTCAGAAACCTTATTATAAAATTAAATAAAACAATAATAATTGATATAAAAAATTCTCATGTGCCGTTTTATATAGCAAATTTATTCAGATTGACTGTCTATAATTAACAGATATTAAAATCCATAACATTTGACAGACGTTCACAAATATAAACTACGTGCGGGTAGAAGTTGGGCTCGCTAAATCATGGTTGGTTCCAACGGAATATTTTATAAAAGTGCAAATTGAAAGTATTGAGACAGCAACATTTTCTCGGAGTATTCATAGCGACAATTTTTTATAGCATAAGACTATACTTACGCCAAAACGCTTTAAAATGTTTTCGGAGGGAAAGTTTTGAAAACAGGATGAGAGGTTTATGAAATCTCTCTCCTTCCCCGGCCGCTATTTAGAACAGTTGCAAGTCGAATAGACTGAAGTTGTGACAGATCTTAACTGAATTTACATTTTGGAGAATAATTTTTATACATGTATAAACGTTGTGTTGGTCAGAGGACATAATTGACAAATTTGAAAAGCTGCATTATTTCAATCAATATCTCAATACACATTTTTCGATGGATTATAATACTTGGTAATCAAAAAGTGAAAATACAAAGTAAATACAGACACTGTTGCACAGATAATACACTACAACCGTCATATTGCTTTTAAAATTTCTGGGAATTGTTTATGCTTTTATAATGTTCATGATAAATTGTAATATTTACTTATATAAATTTTTTAATCATATTTCTACGCATACTTGAAGTGTAACTTTTTCTGTTTCCAGTAACTTGTAGTTCAAATTTACTATTTAAGAGTCACCATCAGGATATACACGTCCGCAACCAAATGGCTATAACACGAAATAACTCGCAAATATTTAATACTGAGCAATAATGACTATTCATTGATATCGTAGAATGTTCTTTTTTAAATCTATTTAGACTAGAGAACTTGCATTAATTTCCTTATTTTTTGCGATTCTTTACAGGTGAAGGCATGCTAATTGTCTTTCTTTAATTTCAAAATCAAGAACCTTAACCAGCTATACGTTTTTGTGAGTTCTTTTGGTGTAATACGTTTTGTTTTTTTCTCGGTGTGTATGTTTATAATAATTTTCAACTTTTTGGTAGGTACTTTTTCCGCGAATAAATTTCAAATCGATAACGTATTTTTATATCATTTAATTAAGGATTAATTACCGTATCATGCCTGAACTATGGTACGGTTTTTATGTTGCCTGAGTGGTCGTGCCATACAAAAAACTCAATAGCAAGAGAATCATGATGGAATGTCAGATTTAGAAATTACACATGGGGAAAATTCATAGAAAAAATTAATACATATTATATTCATAGAAATATTCATAGAAAAAATAAATCATACATTAATGGTTAGAACGTTAAAATACAAAGAGAAAAGTATGTAGATAAGAAATTCCCAACCTTTTTCTGTCATGAACCCCTTCTAAAAGAATGATTTTCTTCATGTCCTCCTTTCGTTTTTCTGTGTAATAAACACATTCGTAGATCAACTAAAGAGACGTGAATTACTTAAAAGATTGTACACACAAATATCATCAACGAAACTTCTGAAAATTTATTAGAATTAGGTTTTGTTTTTGGGGAGCTCCTACCATTTTTAATTTTACAAATGTAAACAAGTTCTCGGAAACAAAATCACAAATTGTAATTGCGAATTTTCATTCATGTGAATGCCCTTATATTCCAAAATAGGAGGACATTTCAAATTTATTATTAGATGAAAACATAATTGTATGAACTGCTAATACCAAAGAACAAATTTT
>JAHLJT010002406.1:175863774-175937285 GCA_031308135.1 Acheta domesticus | reverse complement strand
AAGTGAAAACTATGTTAAAATCAAAGACGTTGTGGTAAGTACATACGCGGTTTATTGGACATCGACACAGCGATCGATGTGTACCGCCTTCTAAGATAGATGAGACGGAGTTTATGATTGGCCAGTAAGGAGCAGCGGTAAGTAAAATCAGATAGAAAAAGCAATAAACGTTTGGAAATACAAAATGCTCTAATCAGGGCGGTGTATGTATTGTTAAACACTGTTGGTTTTACTTTCTCGACTGGAATAGTCAATGAAAATTCATTGACTTCGTGTATTCTCTAGATCAGGGGTTCCTAACGGGGTGGAAGCCGACCGTTTTTTGAATGGGGGTCAATGATGATGAAGGCATCGCAAGGGGCCGAGAGCCGAGTGTGCATCGGCGACTGGTCGGTATAATCAAGAAGCCACTGATGTCAAAAATATTAATAAAATTGATCTCTCCCGCTAAGTGGCCGGTTGGGGGTCTATGAGTTACAAAATTGAACACGCCGCGATATTACCTCGCTTGTATTATTTTTAAAGAAAAAATATAAATATTAAATAGTTCCACGCTTGAATTTTCAATGAAAATTCATTGATATTATTTATTCTTTAGATCAGGGGTTCCCAACGGGGTGGAAATCGACCGTTATTTGAAAGGGAGTCAAAGATGATGAAGGTTTCGTTTGGAGGTCGAGAACCGAGTGTATACCGACGTCCGATCGTTAAAACCAAGATTTCACTGATTACAAAAAATATTAAAGTAGTTGATAAAAATTTGTTCTTTGGTATTAGAAGTTCATACTATTATGTTTTCATCTAATAATAAATTTGAAATGTCCTCCTATTTTGGAATATAAGGGCATTCACATGAATGAAATTCGCAATTAGAATTTGTGATTTTGTTTCCGAGAACTTGTTTACATTTGTAAAATTAAAAATGGTAGGAGCTCCCCAAAAACAAAACCTAATTCTAATAAATTTTCAGAAGTTTCGTTGATGATATTTGTGTGTACAATCTTTTAAGTAATTCATGTCTCTTTAGTTGATCTACGAATGTGTTTATTACACAGAAAAACGAAAGGAGGACATGAAGAAAATCATTCTTTTAAAAGGGGTTCATGACAGAAAAAGGTTGGGAATTTCTTATCTACATACTTTTCTCTTTGTATTTTAACGTTCTAACCATTAATGTATGATTTTTAATTTTTTCTATGAATTTTCCCCATGTGTAATTTCTAAATCTGACATTCCATCATGATTCTCTTGCTATTGAGTTGTATGGCACGACCACTCAGGCAACATAAAAACCGGACCAAAGTTCAGGAATGATACGGTAATTAATCCTTAATTAAATGATATAAAAATACGTTATCGATTGGAAATTTATTCGCGGAAAAAGTACCTACCAAAAAGTTGAAAATTATTATAAACACACACACCGAGAAAAAAACAAAACGTATTACACCAAAAGAACTCACAAAAACGTGTAGCTGGTTAAGGTTCTTGATTTTGAAATTAAAGAAAGACAATTAGCATGCCTTCACCTGTAAAGAATCGCAAAAAATTAGGAAATTAATGCAAGTTCTCTAGTCTAAATGGATTTAAAAAAGAACATTCTACGATATCAATGAATAGTCATTATTGCTCGGTATTAAATATTTGCGAGTTATTTCGTGTTATAGCCATTTGGTTGCGGACGTGTATATCTTGATGGTGACTCTTAAATAGTAAATTTGAACTACAAGTTACTGGAAACAGAAAAGGTTACACTTCAAGTATGCGTAGAAATATGATTACAAAATAGCTGTTAATATAAATTATATAAGTAAATATTACAATTTATCATAAACATTATAAAAGCATAAACAATTCCCAGAAATTTTAAAAGCAATATGACGGTTGTAGTGTATTATCTGTGCAACACAGTGTCTGTATTTACTTTGTATTTTCACTTTTTCATTACCAAGTATTATAATCCATCGAAAAATGTGTATTGAGATATTGATTGAAATAATGCAGCTTTTCAAATTTGTCAATTATGTCCTCTGACCAACACAACATTTATACATGTATAAAAATTATTCTCCAAAATGTAAATTCAAGTAAGATCTGTCACAACTTCAGACTATTCGACTTGCAACTCTTCTAAATAGCGGTCGGGGAAGGAGAGAGATTTCATAAACCTCTCATCCTGTTTTCAAAACTTTCCCTCCGAAAACGTTTTAAAGCGTTTTGGCGTAAGTATAGTCTTATGCTATAAAAAATTGTCGCTATGAATACTCCGAGAAAATGTTGTCGTCTCAATACTTTCAATTTGCACTTTCCAAATTTGCACTTTCCAATTTGCAAATATTCCGTTGGAACCAACCATGATTTAGCGAGCCCAACTTCTACCCGCACGTAGTTTATATTTGTGAACGTCTGTCAAATGTTATGGATTTTAATATCTGTTAATTATAGACAGTCAATCTGAATAAATTTGCTATATAAAACGGCACTTGAGAATTTTTTGTATCTATTATTATTGTTTTATTTAATTTTATAAATAAGGTTTCTGAAATAATCCTGGCTCTTCCTCTATTTTCATTCTCAAGTTTTTTGGGGTTTTGAAGATCAAAATTTTGAGATCTTTTAACACAACGTTTGGAAACAGAATTGAGTTTCGAAGTAGCCACTTTGATGTTATTCTTTGGTTCCCGTATTCTTTGATTAAGTTGTATTTTAGTGCCGTTTAATACAAACAGTATTTTAAATTGACAGTCTATAATTAACAGATATTATAATCCATAATGCTGCCCGTAAAGACCCGCATCACGTGCCCCGTTTTCCGACTGTTCTCGAGACCGGGTGTTGGTGTGAGCGGGAGGCATCTCGGAGGATTTTCCGCGGACCGGAGCGTACGGCTACGAAAATAGCCGGACGGTTTCACTTGGTATTCGGAGTTAATGATGTATTTCAAGAGGAGATCGCAGCCGCCCGCTTTGTTCGCCGTGACGTACGAGCAAGTGCCGGCCTCGGACAACGACGAGTGCTCCGCATCGCATTATGTACTAATGGCATGGTAATGCCAGTCATTATGAGAATTTGTCGTGCTCGGAGCAGAGAGAGGCTGAGAGAGGCCCGTGCATACGAGAGCACTACGACAACATAGCACTTACCCGATTAGCATACGTGCCCTTTCCGCCTCCAAGGCCGCGGGATCCGGTCCGCCGTCACCGCGGTTGCAGCTGCACCGGGCGGTTACTTCTCGTGTCGATTAAATTGTTGACAATATTTTAGACGTACGTGTTCCCTTTTATGTGGGAGGACTTTTTTCAATTTTCCCCCCTCCAGTTACCATGGGAATTTATTCGATTAATTGGGGTACAAGAGCGCTGCAGCCGATGAGGCTTATGCAGCTGGGAACGGGCCTACCTTAAAAATACTAATACTATATTAAATTACGTACTACAACAAATGCCACTTTAGGCCTTGGCTAGTATTTACAAAGGTTTTGAAAGTAGATTTTATAAGGTTGTTGGTATTGTTCGTCCGTCTCCTTTTTTTCATTTATTCATTCACACTCACATTCATTCTTAAACTATATTTACAAACACATTCATTCTCGCATTCACACCACGTGGGAAGACGCCCGATCGACAGAGGGTCGAGGCGAGGCGGAGCACGCACCTGTAAATGCTAGTGGACCCATCGACACGCCGCGCCGGGCAGAGGACACAGCCCAAGGGGGAGGTGCGTATGTGGGCGGAGGGATGCGAGTGTCATGAGAGAGAATAATAGCCCACACGTTACGAGCTCCTCGCTAGATGACCGACGCGCACGAGCCACGGCAGGATTTTCGACAGTAGCTTGTCAGCTAGGTCGAATTCAGTCCCTGTCTGGAGGAGAATTCTAGCGGCCGGCTGCTCTGATCGGTAGTTTTCCGTGGTTTCCCCGATCAACACCAGGCGAATGCCGGAGCAGTACCTTAACAAACGGGCCACGGGTCGCGTGCGATCTTTCCTTCCTCTTCCTTGTCCTATCCTCTCCCCTTACACACACACTTCCACTAACATGCACTACACTACCATGCCGGGAGACCGGTTGAAAGCTTACAGCTAGTCCCGGCTGGGGCGGTGCCCCGCTGGTGGGAGATACTTGGTGAAGTGGAAAACCCCGCTAGTCGACGGTAGGTCGGCGCCAGATCTCGCCATCCAGCGGGGAAAAGATCATCGCCACCTCCAGAGAAAAAAACACACTACACATACGGGACTGACCTAAATAGTTGACGCGGCTGGAAACAAGAATCAATCAATCAAACGAACCACGGCGACAGGGCGATTCGGGAGCGCGCGGCGGTGGCGCCCCCGCGGGCAGCGGCCGGCGGCGGAGGCGCGGGCGCGGGCGCGTTCTTCACATTCTTGTTTGGATTGATTCATTCGTTCGTGTTTCCGGGCGAGTCAACTACACAAGTGCCTTAAGTGTAGTGCGTGTTTTTTCTCGGGAGGTGGCGGTATTCTTCTCCTTGCTGGATGGCGAGATCTGGCGACAACCTACCGTTAACTAGCGGGGTTTTCCTCTCAACTCTTACCAGCGGGGCACCGCCCCAGCCGGGACTCGCTGCAAGCTCCCAACCTGTCTCCCGGCATGTGTGGTAGTGTAATGCATGTTAGTATAAGAGGAGAGGATAGGACAAGAGGAAGGAAAGATCGAGCGTGGTTTGTGGCCCGTTTGTTAGGGTACTGCTCTGGCGTCCACCTGGTGTTGATCGGAGAAACCATGGAAAACTTCCGATCAGAGCAGCCGGTTGCTAGAATTCTCGTCCTGACAGCGACTGAATTCGACCTAGCTGACAAGCCAATGCCGAAAATCCTGCCGCCGTCGGGACTCGTACCTAGGAGATTGTTTGAAGACAGTGCCCGTCATCCAGTTTGATACTGATGAATAGGGGTCGGAGTTTGCCAAAAACAGCGCCAAAAATGATCAATAAAATGTCCATAAAATGTTATAAAAATGCACTAAAAGCAAATAAAAATGGCGTAAGAAATGTGATCAAAGCAGTTCGGATGAACAACTAAAGCTCTTGTATACCTTACTGATGTAATCGAGGCTTAATCCATTTGTTCAAGGGAACTCACTTTTCAAACTTTTGATTTGGAGTGTACTCACAATGGCTGGCAACTTCAGAGCGAAGAAATCGAATAGGCTGCCACGTATTGGTACTCAGGAATTCTGTGGAGAATATTTGTTGCATCTCGTAAATATTACCTGAAGCAAGTATCATTAAAATGGCATTAAAATCGATGAAATCAGCAAAAAATGCATTAAAAATGACGGGAAAAGATGAAAATGACTATTAACTGAAATCGACGAAAAATTTTAAAAAATATATAAATGTATATAAATGTTTATAAATGTATATAAATGTGTCACTTCCTTGTCATAAAATTAAGTTCTACACTAAACGACATTTTTCTAAAATTGAAAAGAAAAAAGATTTTCATTAAAATCCGCCTCTACTGATGAACAACTAGTTGATATGTAGGGTTCAAAGGATTGTGAATACGTAGTATTCCTTGGGTTTCATTTTTATTGCCTTTCTTTCTGAATAGCAATAAATAATACAAATGAATAGTTCTTAACATTCATTTAGCCCCTCAAACGAACGCCACCCGAGGATACATTGGAAAGAAAAAATCGTGAAATTACTGATTTTCCTCCATTTTTGTCCAACTAAATAGTTCAAACTTTGCTCTTTATAAATATTTATTTTTAGTTTCTCGCACACTACTCACGTTGTATATAGTATTGTAAATCTGATGCAAAACATGACAATTTTTCAACAGAAGAAAACAAGTTTTGTGTGTCTCTGAAAATGAGGATAATTCTTGATACTGTGTTTAGTAAATATCGTCTTCTAAAGTAGATAGATAGATATTTTTTATTTAGCCTCCTCGGCTATTTTTACATAAAATACATATTTACATACATTGCTTACATCAATAAGTATACTCTATTAACTATTTACAAAATGAATTTTCTACTTTTATGTGTTTTATAATTTTTATTTTAAATTCTTTAATTTGTTCACAGTTTTTTATTTCTAATGGTAATTTATTATATAATTCAATTCCTTTGTCAAATAGTCTATTTTTTTCCTGTTCAGTTTTACTAAAATTAATTACTAAATGTTGTGCTTGTCTTGTTTCCCTTGTTGTTTTATCTTTCACTTGTTGGATTTTGTTTACTAAATCTCCTGTTATTTGGTTTTTAATAAACTTAAAAATAAAAATTAGTGTCTTGTACTGAATTCTCTCTTTTATTGACATAAATCTGAGAGTGTCTAGCATGTCTACCACTGAAGTGTATCTATTACATTGAATTATTACCCTCATGGCTCTATTTTGTTGTATCTGAAGTTTTTTAATTTCACTTTTTTGGGTTCCAACTATTATTGTTGCACAATAATCAAAATGTGGTGCAATTATGGATTTATATATCAAACATCTTGTATAGCCATTTATATGTTGCCCAATTCTGTTTAACATATTCCTCTTTTTCCCCAGTTTTCTTTACTATATATTCTATATAATCTTTAAAATTTAATTTACTATCTATAATTACTCCCAAATATTTCATTTTGTATACCCGTTGTATTTCCTTTAAATCAGTTGTGAAATGTTCCTTTAAATCGGTTGTGTCAAGTGATGTGAAGTCAGAATGCACGTTTTGTCGGTCCTTCATTTCGAAAAATTGTTTTAAGGCAAAACGTCTGTCGACCGACGTTTCGATTGACGGCGAAACGTCCGCCCGGCCTTGTTCAGTGATAGTGCCTAAACCATTCACATGATTTTTTTTTTCGAAAACTAATCTTCCCTCATCGATCTAAACGATCTTAAAGTTGTATGAGCTTCAAACGTATATTTTGATATTTGGGAGTATTTTTCATAAAGCCTCATTATTACCAAAAATGCTTACAAAATGGCTCGCTCTACATTTTTTTATTACAATGTGTTTCCGGTTGGCGTAGAGAACTATTACAAAACGGCGTGAGAAAAATTTTTGTTAAAATATCTAATTATTCGAAAATTGCACAAGTTCAAAATATTTTCGGCGTCTTCCTATAACTAAAATATTGATGACAGAGACGTTTTTTGAAATAAACTCCGTTCTTCAATGACAGATTTTGACATGAGGTCATGTACAATTTTTCGAAAATACGAGTTGTAATGTTTGCTGTAATACTGTACATTTTTCGAATAATTTTCCATGAAATATTGGTAACTTTTAAAAACCTGTAAACAATTTTCTCAAAAACGGCTTCAATTTTTTTATTTACATTTCCTCCTTATACGTATACAAAGACGGTTAAAAAATGGTTGATGCTGATTTCGGAGAACTTGTAATATCGAAAATTGCAAAAAATAACATTGTGAAAGTACAATATTCAAGAAAAATGTTTGCCTTAAGTGCAATCTGTTTTAAAAATTAGATCTTCAAATAAGGGACCGTCCATAAATTACGTAATGCAAATTTCAAGTATTTTCAATACCCCCTCCCCCTTGTAACACATTTCCCTATATCCATGTAACGCAGTGTAACGCTGCCTCAGACCCCCCTTCCTGCTCCTTTAGCGTTACGTAATTTATGGATGACCCCTAAAGTGAATAACTATCTTGAGACAAATTAATCGTATCATATTTAGAACGTACGAAAAGATGCCCACATCTCTATGTACTTAGGCAACAATGATGTTTGAAAAAGTCAATAACTTCCTTATTCGCCATTAACACAGTTTTCATCTTCACAGTCGAAGTGAATTTTTGAGTTTTTCACTACGCACGTATTTCTTCCCAGATGGTCTATGCGTCTTGATGCAGCCGATCAGCGTATCCTTTAGGTAACACACTCTCCATCACTAGCTCCGTTCGCGAGCTCTTTCAAGGAGGGGAGATATAATAGCGCGAGCCGTAGAAGAGCCCCAGGTGGCAACAAGTTCTAGCCCAGCCACTGGTAGCAAAGGCGCCAAGGAGCTGCCTTGCCATCCGATCGCAAACGGAGATTGATGACTGAGGATGGAGTATAAGGCGGGATGCAAGCTGTGCGGGAGTGAGTCTTCACCGTCCTTATGTATTTATTCTATTACACCGCCGTGCGGTAATGGCTATGCCGTGTGGCTGCATAAGAGATTCAGCGCAAGATTTGCAGCTGCGCGCCAGGATTTTAGAACATGATGAGCAGAATATGCAAGCGCCTGAAAAGGTTGCAGATACTGAATGTAAAATTGAAATGTCGTGGTCGTTAGACCAATAGTTTTTTTGTGAACTGAGAAAAAAACATCGAGCAAATAATGTTTCTGTGAAAATTCAAGTCGATGAACGTGAAATAAGACTATTATTACAAAGATATTTTACACTCTTCTTCAACCATTATTCATGCCTTTTACGTTTTTAGTAGGATAAGTTTGTTAACATCACTGCAAGAACATTTTGTTAAGGCCTTTAGCATAGTGCCATTTACTGACTCAAAAATAACTTTATTTATCTTTTTCATAGCTTCCACGTGGATACGTACAAGATCCTTTAGATCTCCAGGTAATGTCGGAAACATCTGATGAAGAATTAAAATGAGCTACCTCCATAACGATTACTAGAGAACACGTGACCGACTGGACACGTACAGTACGTATTCGGGGTTTCTTGGGAATAGCGATTCACTGAAAAGCAGAGCGAGGATCGTGATACGAAAGTTCAATACTTTTGCGTCATTCGTCTCAATGAAAATGAAAGAGGTATTTAATAACGCAAAAACTCTATGACATTGATCCGTATTGCTAAGTGTTTGCAGTAGTGGTTCAGAAGTCGTAAAAAACCCTAACTTTACCATCATCCCTCACTGCACTCAAACTCGCCCCTAATCCAACAACAAAATGCGTATTGTTACAAAATCTCTATGAGGCTAAGGAAATAAATATTTTTCTTGCACTTGTCAACAGACTAGAGATGTCAAATGAATGGAAAGCATTAATCATACAGTCCATTTCAATACAATCAATTACAATGCGCATCGACTTTCCCGCACACCATAGGTAGTTTCTGGAAGTAAACGTTTTCAAGTTCTTCACATGATACTGGAATGTTCTGTAGAATTTCATTCCGTAAGTTTAAACCTTCCTAAAGAAAACAGGAAAACAATATCACACATTTCACGATGTGTTCATGAGCTCCGTGAAAATGTTTTATGGATTGGAATATCGCGAGTTAACAACCTCACCCACCGTCCTGTGGAACCTTTTGTAGTTATTTCTCAGAATGAATAGTTATTTTCTTTGAGGGATGTTATGGAACCATTATTTCTTTTCATCTCCCTGTAACCGATCGCCTAGTGGTTGAATTTAGGCGAAGGCGGGGAATTACCTTAGAAGTTGACGCGCCCGGAATCATAATCAATCATTACAGTTTCATCAAAATATATCTTTCAAAATTTTGAAGAATATTGGGAAAAAAAAATAAATGTCGAAGCCAATTAATGTAAATCATATATTTAATTTTTTTCCATATTGTTTAAGTTATTTGAGTAATAATAACTCTTTCATTCTAACTTCATTCTAACTAAATTCTTTTTATTTGATGAATGTTCTGATATGTTATTAATGAAAGGCATCCTAAAGAAGATCGCATTCCACATTTAATTTATTTCTAATTGTTCAATCTATAAGTTCTGTAACTAATTTGCTGTTATAAATTGAAAGTCCTGCGAAATGTTCCAGCGATGATGCACGGAAATGTGTATTTGCTAAAATAAATAAACGTACATTAGAGATTATTTTTGTCTTCAAACCATTTGGTTTGAAGGCAAGAGAAATTGTAAAGAGATAGGAAATGTATAGCAAAGAGATGCAACTAGTGACAGTAGATAGGTACCATGAATGCATACACTAACAAGCAGGGAATAATGAAATTAAGAAAAAATGAGTAATAGTTTTTTATTACTATCGTTTGTATTAGATTGAATCTTCAGAGATTCACAAAATTGAACGATAGCAACCGTTGTTGAGGCTTCGAATGTAATTGAAGTGGTTGTTAGCACATTTTGCTCGGCGCGGACAAGTTACTGCGACTTCCGCCCATCTGGGCACTCTTTGGAGTGCTTCCCGCTAAATTATGGGAGTTCCATGCTAGACCAGGGTGTCATGGGGGCGCCAATTCCAAAATTGGCGCGTCCCACTTAAAAAAAAATCCATCATCAATCAATCAATCCATCAATCAATCAATGAAATGGAATGAAGACATTAATTTAATCATTGTTTCCCCGCGCCTTGATACATGTGACAGTTCTTCCGCCGCCCTGCCAGGTTGCAATCAGCTACCCTCGCCGCCGCCACCGGTGACGTCACTACATCACCACCGTCACCGCCGCCACCAACACCATCGCGCCGTCGTGCCCGTATCTCTCCCCCCGCCTACGTCCGCCCCCCGCCGCCAGCTAGCCGGCTGCCCGCCCCTCTGCGCCCTGCCCGGGGTCGGAACCCGGGGCAGCGCCAGAGCATGCGCGGACAGCGGGCGACACAGCTGGTGGAGTGTGGGCCAAGCGGAAGGAGCTATGGTGGACCGGGAGCATGAAGCATCCACGGCGGTGAAGGGCATTTTTCACGATTTCTGCATTTGAGACCCTCTACTGGACAGCGGTGTGATTTGTAGGAGCGGTGGTGCTGTGACAGTGGTGTGGTTCGACAACCCGGCCATGTGTGCCTCGTAACCTTTCAATGTTACATTCATTTGGTTTTTGCTTGCTGTGTTAGTCAGGTAGCATCGCTTGGTCAGTGTGTGCCTTTAATTTTGTGTTTCGCAACACTGCAAGAGTTTTGTGAAATTGTTAAAGTTTTTTTTTTGTATTCTTTGACAGTGGTGGAAGAGAGTTTGAAGATTGGGGAAGATTGTTTGAAGATTGAAGAAAACCTGCAAATACTCTTTCTGAGTTTTTGTCATGAGGGAAGATTCTGTGTTTGCGCGAAAGGAAATCGGTTCCGTTCCTGGTTATATTTCATTATTCATGCGTGTATGAAGCTCTTATGCGCCCCGCTGTTCCTGTCGCGCCAAAACGCTGGTTCGCGGAGAATAAAGCACCATGGAACTTCGAAATGGCGACACCGACCTCACATAAATGATTCAACTTCCAGTGCCGTCGAAATGCGAGCATTACTAGATTTTTTTTATGTGCGAGGCGAGCCGCCAGAAAATCTGCTCGGCTGTTGATTTCCAAACAAAATGAGCTCGCTCGCCGTCTTAGCGGGATGGAGCCAATTTCTTCGAAAGCAGTTCGAGAGGAGATTCTGGGACAAGTTATCTTTTCTCTCTGTAATTCAGTAGGCGGTTTTTGAGGGGAAAATAACCTATCACGGGCGGCGGCGTTCGAAAAGTTCTCCCTTTGCTATTAATTCATCCCAAAGAATAATTATAATTATTTACATTAGTTATAAGGCGCCAAATTTGAATTAATTCGGCCGCCTGGTGTAAACAATCGTAGAATACCTAACACGACTTGGTAACCAATATTGCTGAAGACGGAAGTGGCGGTGTTCTCTCCATTAGAGCCAGTCGCTGTCTGGAGGAGAATTCTAGCGGCCGGCTGCTCTAATCGGTAGTTTTCCGTGCTTTCTCTCATCAACACTAGGTGAATGCCGGAGCAGTACCCTAACAAATGGGCCACGGACCGCGCGCCTTCCTCTTCTTGTCCTATCTTCACCCCTTACACACACACACACACACACACACTGACTTGCACTACACTACCACACATGCCGCGATACCGGTTAGGACCGTACAGATAATACCGGCTAGGGCGGTGCTCCACTGGTGGGAGATACCTGGTTGGATCTGGATAGGACAAGGAAGCGGAAGAAAACATCGCGCGCGATCAGTGGCCCGTTTGTTAGGGTACTGCTCCGGCATTCGCCTGGTGTTGATCGGAGAAACCACGAAATACTACTGATCAGAACAGCCGGCTGCTAGAATTCTCCTCCAGACATTGGCTGAACGCGACCTAGCTCTCATGCTAATGCCGACAATCTTCCCACCGATCGGTTTCGAACACTAGAACCCCCCGGTCAGAGGCACTGCAGTGACATCAGTTAATACCCCAAAATCCATATAGTTATAAAGAAGCATTCCCCTACTAAAAAATAAACTGATTCAGCAGGGGAAAAGATCCCCGCCACCTCCCGAGCAAAAACACGCACTACACTTACGGGACCAATGACCTAAGTAGTCGACGCGCCCGGAATCTCGAACAATCAATCATTCCATTCACATTTCTTTCCGATACGAATGCTGCACCATGCGCCCCATCCGCCCAACCGTCTCGACAAAAAAGAAAGAAAGAAAAAGAAACACACCCTTGTTTGGTGCGCCCCTCCCGTCTCCTCCTCCAATTTCATTACCTATAACACAACAACACACACGCACTTGATGCGGTTTAAAATTTTATCTATTGGAGTACCCCATGGTTTAATAATGAAGAACATGGAAACTCCTCCCTAATTCAAAAAAGAAAAAAAATGTGTTAATCTCTACGCCATAGGGCACGCGCGTTTCCCACCGAGAGCTGTGCACGCGGGCGCACGCGTGCGCCGATGTCGCGCGCAGCAATTGCAGCGCGCACGCGGCGGCGGCGGCGGCGAGGGCAAGGTTCAACGACCCCTTCCTGCCTCGCTGAGACGAACAGCCTGTCACGGCGGAGCGATTTTCTTAAAGGTGCACCCGACTGAAAAGATGACGACGGCTGCCTGACACGATGTATGGAATAACTCAAGCTTTCAAATGACTTACGAGAAATCAACTCCCACGTACCGCACGAAACGATGTTCGTGGCTGTGGAAGTGTCGACGAAAATAAGGAGCTTCAAGGAAGAATAAATAGTGTATCTTCTTATAGTGTCGTTATTCAACTCGAGATTTGGCGACGAAATGCCGATACTTGAATTTGCTGGGCAAGGTGGTGATGGACGTTCTTCGCTGTTCGGATGTCACCGCGTCCTACGAATAGGTATAGAGTCCCTAGATACTAAAGAGAGTGGTGCAGCCACCGCCATTTAATATCCACTCACCCGACAACCCCGTCAGGCACCAATCAGGAACTGAAGGGAAATTATAACATTTGGTGACATTATGAAGATTTCCAAGAATATTAATATTGGTTTGGGGGTATATTCATGGTTATCAACACACAGAAGACCACACACTTCCAATTCTCCTGAAAACTGGATATAAAATGGCGGGATCGGTGGAACAATGGAATGCGGTACTCTCTGTATCTAGGGACTCATGAGTAGGTATAGCTGCCAACGATCCGGTCGTCATACTGCAACTTTGCTCACGGTGAAACGCCTCGAAGCATTCCTCAATGCATTTCCTTAGGTAATTCCGCCCACAGGAAGGTCTTTGAACATATGTTTTGGTCCTGTTCCCTTTCTCTCACTAGCTAGGTGCTAAGATTCAACACTGCACCCGGCGTTAGAAGCGAACTCCTACCCTTTCGTTTGCTGCTTGTTTCCGTTGGTGAGCATTATGATGAATCGAGGATACCTTTCATACCACGAGTCGCGTTATTGGAAGCGAGTTTACATTGCATATTTCGTTATTTTTCAAAACTTCCTTTCGTTTTGAATGTTTATGTCATGTTTTACATTTTGTATGTAACTGAATCAACCAACTGTCCGTAATCGTTGCTTATTCTTATTATAAATAGTGTTCTCTTTACTAGTTGCACAACGAAACCACATGGAGTAATGCGGTTGCCACACCAGCACCCTATTGAGATATTTAGGGTAGCCATACTACTTCAAATAAGGATTTTGAATTCTCTTACAGGATTCCTGTAGTACGTGTTGGTTAGCCTGAGATGTCTCAATGTCTTGGAACATGCAAATTATTGAACCCGAGTATTTACTACAACGGAATTAGAATTTTCCCTGAGAATAATTTAATATCAATAATCGCACATACAGGAGGCCATAGAAGCGAACGTTCAAAATAAGAATAAAATCTTTTGATAAAAGCAAATAGAAAAAACCTAAGAGTTTCCCAATGACGAGAAACCAGTTTGCTTCAGATTGCACTTCCTCATAACAAGGCACACCAGAAACAAAATTGCTTCAGGAGAACATAATAAAAGGAACGGAATCTAAAAAGAAACACTCAAAAGAGGACTAATTTGCTGACCTTGTTCCTTGGAACAAACGTAATATCTAATTCGAAAGAAGAACTATTTGGAGGAACGACTACAAGAAATACGTAGTTTAAATTTCGGTTAATATAGATGTATGTATATCAGGAAGGTCATCCTTTTCCTACTTCTCCTATGAAGAGTTCCGTTCTCAACTGTTTGTACTGCACAATAGTACAGGGCTCGTCCAAATGACAAAACAAAATTCTTCAAACGAAACTTCGCCGATATTCCGCAGATGATTAGCCGACACAAAAGTATTTTCTTACAGCTTACAGATTCACATTTATCTAGGTAACCAAACACTGAAAGGCAGTACTGCTAGACCAGCTGTCTCTTGCAACATTTGAGTTTTAACAATCAGCTAAAATATCTTTCACGCAAAAGAACATATGAACACTAAACCACAACCATTGATTGGATTCAATTGCAAATTCGCACGAACACTTTCGTGTAATCGATAAAAAACATAGGGGTATTTGAGATCCACAAAAAGTACCTCGAATTTGGTTCGTCACAAAATTGTGCCAGAGATGACGCACCTCGCAATGCACCGTGGCGGCATTCTTGCTGGGCGTTGCAGGGCGATGCAGTTGGGAGCGCGTTGAGTGGTCGGGAGGGGAGCGATGGGATGGGATGGAATGGAATGGGATGGGATGAGATGGGGTGGTGTGGGACGGGATGAGATAGGTTGGTTTGGGTTGGGGTGGGATGGGGTGGGATGGGATGGAATATGAGTTGCGGTGGGATGGAATGAAATGGGGTGGGTGGAATGGAATGGGATGGGAGGGGTTGAGGTGGGACGGGATGAGATCGGGTGGGATGGAATGGGATGGGGTGGGATGGGATGAAATGGGATGGAATAGGATGAGATGGAATGGGATGGGATAGAATGCGATGGGATGAGGTTGAATGGGATGGGATGGGATGAAATGGGATGGAATGGGATGGGATGAGATGGAATGGGATGGGATGGGGGTGGAGAGGGGTGGAATGGGGTGGGGAGAGGTGGAATGGAATGGGATGGGATGGAATGGCATAGGATAGGTTGGGGTGGGATGGGATGGAATGAGATGGAATGAAATGGAATGAGATGGGATGGGGTGGAGTGGGGTGGGGTGGGGCGGGGCGGGGTGGAATGGGATGGGATGGCATAGGATGGGTTGGGGTGGGATGGGATGGAATGGGGTGGAGTGGGGTGGGTGGGATGGAATGGGATGAGATAGAATGGAATGAGATGGGGTGGGTGGGGTGGGGTGGGGTGGAATGGGATGGGATGGAATGGTATAGGATGGGTTGGGGAGGGATGGGATGAAATGGAATGGAAAGGGGTGGGGTGGGATGGGATGGAAGGGCATAGGATGGGTTGGGGGTGGAATGGGATGAAATGAAATGGAATGAGATGGAATGGAATGGGGTGGGGTGAGATCGGATGAGATGGAATGGAATGGGTTGGGGTGAGATGGGATGACATAGGATGGGTTGGGGTGGTATGGGATGCAATGGATGGAATGGGGTGGGGTGGGATGGGATGGGACGGGACGGAAGGGGTGTGGCGGGCAGGGCGGGCAAGGAGTGCGGAGCGCTTCGAGCAGGACGAGCGGCGCAGGCGGGAACTGATGATTGCGGTAAATAAATTATCCGGGCATTCTCGAGCATTTGATGGTATTTTTTTGTTCGACCAGCGGGAGAAATATCAGAAGACAACATTATTAATTATATTATAATGAATATATACGTCTGTTGAATTGCTTATTTAATGTAATGGTTTATTCACCTGAATAAACCAGACTCTATAATTGTTTAAAGCAATTTATTGTTATACATTATTGACATTTCCACCCTATTTGGGTTCTTTTTCAAAAAAATCTACAAACCAAGTGAAAATTTTGATTAAAATGCTACCTCCTTTTTTATGTCAACAAACGTGGACAATAGGTATGTCGCAATTTGTTATTTTTGTAATGTTCAATTCCTTTTATCTGCATCGCTTTATTAGAATTATGCTATAATTTTAATGTTAATTCTCCATCATTTGATCGGAACCTTAATTATATTTTTTAGATTTTTGAAAATGACCCCAAATCGGGTCGAAACGTCAAATAATGTATAACAACAAATAAATTATTATAAACAATTAACGATTGTGTTTATTAAGGTCAATAAACCATTACAATAAATATCCATTCTAGTAGGGAAATAATACATGAATATGGTCTGGTGACAGGTTCTTTTACAAGTATATTTTTTCAATTCAATTCAGTTTTTGAAATGAAAAAAAACACACAAATTGTGTTGACGTTGAAAACCTGTCATATTTGTAGGTAATAACGTAGGAATTGCACAAGCCATTCTCACAATAGTCACAGTATCTCCAAGGGAATACACTGTTTTCCTCTTTTACTGTTAGCATCTATAGAAGTGAGCTCGCAGCCACACAACGAAGTGGACATCACTGCGAGTGACATCTTTAGTAATGAAGTAATATTTCGTCTCTCCCGTTAACGTCAAATAGCAAAACGTCAGAGTCTATGACAAAACAATTCTCATATCGTAATCGAATAGGAGAATAACTGAAAGAGAAGTGTCACATTTTCTGAACCAGTGAAGAAACAAAGGTGTCTTCTTTGAAGTAACTCATGGGCTCTGCACATCACTTTTCTGAAATATTTCGATTTCTAGACAGAAAGCACAACGTTTTGATGCAACGGTCCATGCGCGTTGAAGGTTGAAGGTCGTTTAGGTAGAAAAGGTTGAGAGGGAGCGTAATAAAACGTAAAAGGAGTGTGTACAACATACACAAATAATATAAGCATGCTGCTTTCATTAAATTATTTGAAGACTGCCCTTTTTTCAGTAGATTTATAATTTCTTGGAAGGTTCCATAAATTTTTAGGCAGATATATAACAACATTTATTTCACAATCTTTAAAACATTCTTTGTTTTTAAATGAAATGGTTTAAGGACTTTTTTAAGACTTTTTTTCAAAGAATGTTATAAAGATTGTGAAATAAATGTTGTTATATTGTGTGTCTGCCTGAAAAATTAATGGACCTTAGAAGAAATTATAAATCTACTGAAAAAAATTTACTAGGGTCGTTAGACCCTTACGTATAGTGCATATTTTTGCTCGGGAGGTGACGGTGGTCTTCCCATTTAATTGCGAGATACTGCGCCGACCTACCGTCTACTAGCGATGTTTCCCCAACCAGGTATCTTCCCCCAGCGGGGCACCGCCCCAGCCGGGACAAGCTCGAAGTTCCCGACCGGTCTCCCGGCGTTTGTGGTACTGTGGGGCAAGTTAGTGTGTATGTGATTGTGTGTGTAAGGGGATAGGATAGGACGACGAAGGGGTAGGAAAAATCGCATGCGGTCCGTGACCCGTTTGTTAGGGTACTGCTCCGGCATTCGCCTGGTGTTGATCGGAGAAACCACGGAAAAACTACCATCAGGGCAGCCGGCCGCTAGAATTATCTTACAGACAGCGACAGAATTCGACCTAGCTGACAAGCTAGTGTCGAAAATCCTGCCGCCGACGGGACTCGAAACTAGGACCTCCGGGTCAGAAGCACTGCAGCGATATCAGTTAATGCATTGAGGCCACCACTCCCTGTCGCAGAGTTACGAAAGAGAATATTAACGCAGATGATCCGCGAGGAAGTGCAACGAGGGCGCTTCGTCTCTCGTGAGGCGCAGGGCTCGAGTGAGCGAGCGTTTATTGATTGCAGTGGCATCAACTTGTTTGTTAGTCCCTAGTTTCGTAAGCATAGTTGCGTGTTCCTACCCGGAGGTGGCGATGGTCCTCCCCGATGAGACGTGAGCTCCGGCGCCGACCTGCTTGTCGGCGTGCGGAGTTTTCCCCTTCCAGGTTACTCCTGCAGCGGCTGGGCACCGTCCCCGCCGGCAAAAGCTCTAAGCTGCAGACGAGTTCAGTAGTGTAGTGCTTATACGCGCGCGCGTGTATGTGTGTGTTAATGTAGGACAAGGGACAAGGGTGAGGACGGGAACATTGCGCGCGTTTCCTGACCGAATTCTTAAAGCACTTCTCCGGCATTCACCTGGTTCTCATATGAGAAGCCACTGAAAACTAGCACCCGGTCGATAAAGTTGTCTTCCAGATACTGGTTGAATTCGACCGAGCTATGCATTTATCAGCAAGATACCCTCGTCGTGACTTGAATCCTAGATCCTCCCGGACATGGTTGCTGCAAAGGCAACGGATGCTGTGATTGGGCGACCTCACACGCAGGGCTACAGCCAATTCCGTCTCTGCGTCTTCTGTCCTTCGATCAGCCCATCAACGAATTGAAGACCGGGTGCGAAAGAGTTTGGGGGATGTATAACAGTGAACCGGAGCCAGGCGGTTGGCGCTCTATGTGTGTGACGCAATCGTTCTCAAAGAGCATCAACTGTCATCGACACGAAACGCGTGGCGACACCACGTTGAACGACGAAGGGGAAGTTGTGGAAGAGCTATCTGTTCACTACGGCTTTTGGTTATACGAGGGGAAATAAGTAAAATAACTCGTTATGTTAAAATGGAGTGTGTTTACGTTGTCCTTAAAACCCGATTCACACGCTCTCTTTTGACGAAATATTTCGGGAGTCCTGGCGAAATCGCGCAGGCGTAGAGAGGCTCTGCGGCATAATGTGCGCGTTCGCTGAAACTCGCGAAATCGTTCGTCGGAAGGAAGCGTGTAAATCAGGCGTTTATCATTACTTCCACTCATCATGCGGTTATTAGTCAGTAAATTATTATTATATTATTATTTTATATATATGTTAGTATATTATTATATGTTTATAATATATGTTAGTATATTATTATTATTATTATTATTATAGTTAGTTATTATTATTATTAATTGTTGTTACCATTATTAGTATTGTGATAATTATTAGATGCATTGGTTTATAGTCTTCGTATTCAAGTGTGGTGACGTGTTGTGAAGAGTGGTGCAATAGAAGTAGAAGTAGAAGGAGAAGTGAAGTGAAGTGGAGAGGAGTGCAGTGTATAAAAAGTCGTATATGTTAGTATAAATTATCTGTACAGGACCACCATGAATGTAGAATTAATGCAGTTTTTGTTAACATTTCGTTCTTTATTAATGCATTTATTGTTAACATTGTTATCTTATTATTGTTATTGTCTTAAAATAATTTTAAGTTACATTATATTTAATTCATAATTGTAATATGTAAATATAATATGTGAATTTTAGTGTTCCGCCACCAGCTTGCATAAACCTACCTGCGGAAATAATAAATATCTATATCTATCTCTATTCAGTGCTACACACCACTATGTTCTTATACCCTGCGCTCCTATTCACTTCATCCAACCACTGTGTCCTTGGCTTTCCCAACTTGTTTATCCATCTGACTGTACCATTAGTAGCCTTCCGCGTTTTCTCTTTCCTTCCATCAGTGTTCTCAAGGTCGATGCCACGAGCGGGAGTCCGTGGCACGAGTGCCACGACGAAATCGCCCCTCCACGCAGTTCATTATCCCGCCACCAGAGGCAACGTCATCCCTATTGTAAAACGGCGGGGTTACTAAGTTTCCTTTCCCGACGCTAGTTGCGCAGAGAAGCTCGTGGCATGCTACCGTGCCACGACCACGACCACGACCACTGCAACTGCCACTGCCAGCAGTAGAAGACCTTGACACCACTATTTTAATGTATCCCGCGCAGTTAAGCCTTACAGCTTGAATAACTAATGTCACTCTTCATTCGTCATATAATACCTACATTTGATTATTGTATCTACTAGTCCATATTCCTCTGTCCTGTACCAGTTCATAAATTCTTCTCTTGAGCATCCTTTCTAATGTACCTATTTCACTCCATCCGCATGAGGTATTGTCCAGCATTCACCCCATATTTTGTTATTGGTCTTATACGAAATTTCAACTGTAAAACAGGTATTAATGGTTTCTTACGTTAGGGTCGTTGTCATTCTTTGATAAATTTACAATATGGAAATCAGCGAATTTGTTCTCAATACTCTAAGAGCTTATAACAAACGTTGGAATCAATGCTGTTTATGCAAACACTAATTTGTAGGACTTTCGTAGAAAGCAATTTACTATTCTGCATTGAAACTACTTACTCCAAGAATTTAAAGAATATCCCAATGAGTTTCAAAGAATATGCAATACGATACGACTTGGCACTAGTCTTCAAATCAGGACATGAACTATATGATTTCGTTATGAACATTCTAGATGGGATTTCACATCAAACACAGTTGCGATAATTGACGTTGCCTAGCAACGCCCCTCATGATAATGGTGTTGCGGGGAGGAAATGAAAAGTTTCTTGTAAACGTCTCCCTGGGGGAGCGTTTCAGTGGGCAACATTGAGGGTAATGAATTTTCACAGTTCTATCATTCATGGACGATACATTATTCGTTCAGTGTTCACTCTTCATGGAATACACGCAGGAGCGCAATTTATGTATTATATGCTAGCACATCATTTGAGGAGATAATGAACAATTCGGTCCAATTAAGGTACACTGCGACATATTATGTTATGTCCTCTCTTTAGATCTGAATTTTCAGACAATTTTCATTGAATATATATGTTAATCAAATGTAGATTCACATTTCAACGTGATAAGTAACATTTTTCAGCACTACCAGCACAGTGTTTTACTTTCTACCTTTAGCCGCTTCTATTCGTGTATCTGGCCTTTAGAAGTGCCACACGTGCTTTGTAAACTTAATTATCTTAAAATGCAACATTTTTGCCCAGGCAAAAACACAAGCTTGGTTGGAAATATTTCCCCCAATGGAAACATAATGTGCACATCACAGATGTAACAAAATTGAATTGATTTGTAGAGTGCGAGAGATGGCAGAAATATGTTTTACATCCACAAACAATTCAGTGTTTAAAATTTTAAGTACATTAGCATGGAACACATTCCAAACCGGCTTTAGCGTTATATATACACGCAAACCGTATGTTTTCATATATAAACCTATATGCTCATAAACCTTTGTTTTCATAACCGCTTTGTAATTAAATCAAATGATTACCATATTAGAGCGACTGTTTTTTATTCTTCTATTTGTTTCTCATCGTTGTTCCCATGATATTTTTTCTTTTCGCTTCTCACGAGGTCACGAAATTTTAAGAATACCCTTTGTTTACCAATGGCATTTTGTTTCACATGTCTTTTTCACAATGTTGTTAATGGAGATTTCCTAGAAAAGAAGTGAAAGTCATCCTTACCAATTATTCCATGAGGCGTTGCAAGGGGCCGGAAGTTCTCAAGGGACCGACGAAGAGGAAGAAAGGAAAGGTAGAATGTCGTATAGATCCTACGTTGCAACAACACTCGTTTCTCTCATTATTTGGCAAATCGAAAAGTTGAGCGGAGGAACTACCAATAAATAACGCTCTCAACCTGTTCACTGAGCTTAGAATGGAGAATAATACAAGTAAAGGAATGAAGGAATTGGTGAAAACTGAAAGGTTGTAAAAGTGGAAGCGGATGTGTCACCATTCACGCAGGATACTAGTTATATTTGCGTTCGTGGGTTAAAGCAAGAATGAGAGTAATAGTTTAACCGATTTTGTAGCAATGGTATACACAACTACAGCTTACGTACGTGCACATATTTCGTCAATATTTCCAGCAAGAAAAGATTTCTTCTCCTTCACATTTAGATTCAAATCATGATTATTTACCATGCATTGCATGTACATTCTAATTTTTGCACGCAATAATACTTATTTTAATATCATAAAAATATAAACTGGAAAATTCTTCACAAAAAAAAATTATGGAAGACAAGTGATGCTAACCACACTAGGCATCGGCCACTTCAATTTCAGTCACGTGTCATCTGTTCTAACAATCTGCCCTTGACTCACGGTTTCCCGATTTCTTCACTCCTATTATTTAATGTACAGAAACCACTCGAACTTACGATAAAAACTTGAAATTAAAGAAATCTCTTAACAGGTGTATTTATGTTCACTGTTAAGAGATTCCTTTCTTGCAAAATTAATTTAAAGGCAAAATATGTTTAAATTAATCTTTTATTGGTGCCAGAGGAAAATCTGTGTAAACCTTTAAAAATTAAATAAACGTTGAAGAAAGTGAGGTCGCTACTAACAAAGTAGTTATAAAGAGACCTAAAATAAAAATAAAGTTTTTAATTCTCTGAGTTACACACGAGTTAATAAAACGAAAAAACGTATTTCACGTCAAAATGTTACCATGAAAGAAAAAAGTTTTAACGTCCAGTTGCCACGTCCTCGCATCAGTAGTTCGAAGGTCTTTGGCAAAAGCGTAAAACAGAGGATCAGGTCGTGCACACGACTGGACTTGCTTCACAGGAAACCTTTCACCCGGAATAGATATAATACCGATACATGATGGTAATGGACGTTATAATCTGTTTGATCATACTCCGATCTTTTATCGCACTTCTTTCGTGATTAATATTCCACAAGAATGCTCTAAAAATTCTATGTAGTGGAAAACTTTTCAACCAGAGAGGTGACAATTCGTGCAAAACTCTGACAAACTTAGTTTCAATAAAGCCAAGTTTCCTAAAGATGTCTTCTGTCCAGAAAATTTATTCTTTCTGAAGAAGAAAGAAAATGTTGAGACCTATGATGACTAAAGGTTTTTTTATAACGCAACTTTTCTTAAATAAATAATTCACTCTCCAAATATATGTTTGTGTATTTGTAGAGATTATTTATTGCAGATTAAATACAGATTAAATAATGGGGCTCAAAGCAATAGCTTGTTTTGCATGCTGGGGAATTTACCACCGCAAGTGAATTGTTAATGTTTGGAGTGTTGAAAATCAACTGATCCAAGGATTTGCGAATGAGTACTGTACCCGAGTCAGACGAAGATCCTACAGCTTAAAAAGTGAATTGCATGTTGCTACTCATATAGAATTACTTGCACATTCTTCCAGAACACCATCGTTTGCATATTATTCATGTTTATCACCCCAATCGTTTATAACTATTTCAAAGATTTTCTACTTGTCAACAATACAATGTCAGCAGGAAGGGTTGTAAAATAATTTTCGTAACTCTTGTTTTAGTTTTTGTGAATGAACTTAGTTAAATATTTGTAAAATTGTTTATTGAATCAACTCAACAATTAATTTCCAAATATAAGAAAACATAAATGCCAATTTAATGTCCGTTCTGCGTTCACGTCTAAAGGAGTACAACAAAAAGAAGTGCTAGTAGTATTTTTTACCCAGCTTTCTCAATCCAGAACCGAGAAAGTGAAAATAAACCTTTCTCTGATCGGGACATTATTCAGTAAGCATTTCTCATCGTCAATTCTATTCAACATTACCCAGACCTTTCCACTGAGCTCTCCTAAATGTCAGTTGTGGACAATATTTAAACAAAGTTTCCTCTTTCCTACTGAAATGTCTTTCAAAGAACGTTAGTTGGTGTGTGACAAATTTCAAAAAATTAAAGTTTTTTGTTAAAGAGAGATTTGCAAAAGATGTTTGTGGAAGTACTTGCAGTTTGCTAGAAAAATAATCCCAGCTTTACTTGGCCGTTACGTATATTACGACTCTCTCCTATGTTTTATCATTACTGACGTGTTACTTGCCTCACTGCGTCTAAAAGGACCAGACAAGCTGTCAAGAACAATTACATCAGAAAAATTAACTTCTGCATGTGTCCTTTTAATTCAGGACATAATATCTCGCAGCTAGTAAATGCACATAAGTTTCATGATTAACGGTACAGCATTAACATTTCAAATACCCCCAAAAAGACTTGTGTATTGCAATAGCAAATTTGGTTAAGTCTACCACAACACCATCAACCAAAGGTTCAGTCTCTGACCAATCGTTACTCTGACCTTCTGCGTTTGAACGCAAACAATTCTATTAGAAATTATATCTCTCAATAACGAAAAAAAGGCTCCTACAAATTGTGTTTTGTCTGCTTTTCTATTATAAGCCCAAACGCTACTCTCTATTCTTTTATTCACTCATTGGACATCCCTTTACTCTTAAAATGGAAAACGTGAAGGTTATTTTACTTTCAAAGAGTACAGCAGGGGGGAAAAAATACACAGTCGAGATAACAGTCATGGCTCGGTAAAAGCCGTCAGATCGATTACTCCGGAGCGCCCTGACGTCATCGGGAGAGTCGTTTCTCTTTTGATTCCGCGAAGTGCTCCACCACGAGGAAGAGAACATTAATACGGATGTTCTGGATTTTCTGGTTCGTGGGAAAGACGTCACACTTTCGCATCCTCGCTTTAGGCTCTTTGTCTTTTCACTGTTGTGCTCTCCCCCTCCCTCCCTCTAGAAACGGGTGAGCTAACCGCAAGACAGATGCAGAGTTAGACCTCCTGCACAACGCATCTGGTCCGTACGTCGCTAATTCGACGTATACATCTCGCGGAGAACGTGCGTTTACTTGCTTAATACTTAGCACAATTTTCGTTCCTTAGCTCCACTTGCCCTCCTTTCGCGGTCCCACCCAACCAAAGATAAACTTTTCCCTTCATTTTAAGGAGTTTATTAAGGAATGTTGAAGCACTACGGAGATTCGACTTCGATATGAGTTTATTCTCGGCGATTATTTTCAAAGGAAATTCTTTAGTTTTATAAAGAAATATACAAGAGGCCAATTTCCTAAAAAAAAATCATTTTTCATGAAATCATTCACGAACTCTCGTTTTATTTAAACTTTAATCTGTATTTTTTCACTTTTCTTTATCAATAACAAAATACTTAAATTCAAGAAACACAATGTCATAAGTAGATCGTACAGTAGATCATAAGTTAATATGAAGACCAAACAATGTGCGGTTACTAAACTCATTTACAAGGGGTAATGTAACATACAGCGGTACCCATGTGAAATGCGGACACTCTAAATATAAAAGAATACATTCTTCGAAAAAAAACTTATTAAAATCTACATTTCACTGCAGACAACAAAACTCTGCGGGAATTATATGTACAGAATAAGAAGTTCATGACAAATTTTCCGTTGATTTTTCGATGTTCACAGGATGTCAAATCGAGTATTAGTTTAGCGGTTATTCTACATGAGCGAAAATCCCATATGAGAAGTCCTCAAATTTAGATATTAATTTTTTCATTATCAAAACGTCAACGAAACAGTTTCTACAACATGGTTAGAACACACTTTAATTGAAATTAATTTTGAAAAAAATATGCCAAGCACGTTTAAAATGCTAAGGATGTTCCAGCCAAGCACAGCCGACAAGACGAATAAGTATTTCTTTAAAAAAAGGAACTAGTGGTGTTGGAACGCCACAAACCTTCTCTCATTATTTCTAACTTTAAATATCTTTGAAATGCACAGTGAGATACGGGATCTAAAAGTAAATATTCAAAAAACGAAAATTGTTTCAAGAATGGGAGTATTTGGGGTAACCAAGTGAAATGGTATTACTCGCAGGAGGGGCTCGAACATGTCAAAACTTTTACTTATCTTGCTTGGTGCAAAATGTTCCATTGCTTATATAGTGCGATGTGTATAGCTGCCTCTCAAGGCCCGTATCCACGACGGATGTCTCGTCATTTCGCGTCTTTCTCGGCCGTGCCGCTAGATGTCGTAAATTTGCAAGCATAGCTTAATACGGTCGCGATCATGCGACATCTAGCCGCGCGACCGAGAAAGACGCGAAATGCCGAGACACAATCCATCGTGAAGACAAACCTTGAGGGGCAACTATATAAGTCACACTATAGAAAACGAAGCATTATGCTCAAAGGAATCGGTCGCTTAATGCGCAGAGAACCGGAATTGTGGATAAAGGTGTTCGATACAAGGTTTAAATCGCTAGTCCTCCCAGCTATGAATTATGGGGAGGAATTCTGGGGATTGAATAAAATAGATTGCAAAACACCGAAACAGATTATTACAAATGAGTTCTCGGAGTTTCTACATACGCAGTAAATGTTGGCGCCATAAGGGATGCTGACAGAGTAGGAATTTGGAAATATTTTCCAATGAAACTCATTAAGCTTTGGATTAGATTAGTAGGTGAACAGGCTGTCACGCTTGTTCGCAGGTGCTTTAGAATGTAATTACAGGAAAGCGATCAGCAATACTGGTCGTACAAAGTGAAACTGTTTCTAGGACGCGCATGTCTGGGAGACGTATCTTTGAAGATGATGGGAGATACGAGAACACCTGAGATAGAACGGTTAATTTGTGTTAGACATTCTGATGTTAAAAGGCAAGCTATCTTGGCAACAACGGTCGAAAAACCGTCGCTAGTCGCACAAATTCACACCACACCGGTATGAGGATGCGAAAGTTATGTTCACACACTTAAGGGGGGGATACGTTTGGTTTAGGGTTAGGGTGGATGTAATGTACATTGAAAGATTCGAATGGCAATAGTGTCTGTGTGCTTTGCGGTGATAGGGAAGATAGCTTTTGGGTGGGGATAGATACCGGTTGCCATCTATCCCCAACCAAAAGCCCATTGTTTGGACATTTTCTTAATTTTTCGGTTTCCTTATCGTAGAACGGAAATATTAATTTTAGAATATTAAAGAACAGTAAAACCTCGTCCTAAATGGCAATTTTCGTTGAACAATTTGGACTCGTTTATAAGAAAATGGAGACTAAGCGCTTCTAAAAATGCGAAATTTGCATCTCTTTTTCACAGAATATTTTTGAGTTTTCGAAACACTTCATTAGGAATCATTTGAAGCACTAACTTACAAATACAATAGTGTTTACAAGTTGCAGGAAATGTGCATATTTACGGTGTGAGAGATCTTGCAAAGATGACATTTGTGTAATTTTTGCGAAAACAAACAAATACCCGAAATTGAACTTTACGTCATATTAAATAGTGCAATTAGCACTATCCGTTCGAAAAGTATGAAGAAAAAAGTTGGAGCCATTTATGAGAAAATGGCGTCTGAGCGTTTCTGAAAATGCGGAATTTTGAGCTAGTTTTCACAGAAAACGGTTTGAGTTTTCGAGAAACGGTATATGACATAATTTAAAGCACATATACTCATACATACAGAAATGTGAACAAATTGCTGCAAATATAAATATTAGTAATGAGAGCCAAGTCAAAATATTTCATTTTTGAAATTTTTTAAAAAAAAACAAAGGATAGAGCAATATGTCGTTTATGTCATCTCATAGAGTATCAGGCACTAACCTTACCAAAAGTTTAAAGAAACATTTTGGAGCCTTTTTTGAGAAAATCTTGATTTTGTAATTTTTTTAAATTGCAAGGAAGGGGTAGATGGCTGTCGTCGGTAACGAAAACCTTGTCAGTGGGCCTTCGCCAGTGTTTCAGGGAACATGAGTGGGGAAACATCAACACTCGTTAATTTTATTTCTACTAGGGAAGAAAGGATACCTTTTGTATATATTGGAACAATGGCGAAGTGTTTAGTGTGTTCGAAAGAACTGAAGTATGTTAAAAAGTCCAACCTTCAGATGCATTATGTAGCCTTACGACCCAGAGAAATCTATGAGATTAAATAAATTCTGAAAAGTGACATAGGTCGCATTCATGGTATGAATAAATGAATTTGCAGATTGAAGATTATTGAAAATATTCTGAAAATCACGAGGATTTACAACATTCTCAAAAAAACTGTACATCAAAAATAACCAAGCCTGTCGTCAAAATTCTCTCACATGACCCCTACCGGCACCTACTTGTTAACATTAATTATGTTTCAGTTCGAACGAATTCGTTATATTACAAATCATTGTATAAAATATTATTGTTCAAAAATGTTTAAACTGTCTTTTTCACAAACGTAATCCAATAGAAGATTGAAGAGGAAATACAGTACTGGTATTGATAAAGAGTCGGATATTGCTTTGATTTATGTAATAATGTATGTTCTATTACAAAATTCTTCACATTGTTATTGAATCATAAACATTCTAATTAATAATTATTATTATTCAAAAACGTAATTATTGATTTCCAAGCGAACCTCCCCCACTTCCGTACCGTCATTGGAACTCTGCGCCAGCCGCCGCATCGGGCTCTGCCTTTCCTCAGCGCTCAGCTCTGATAAAGAGAGCAGATTTCTGTGACATCACAGAGCATCGAGTTGGCAGACACTGGTCTAGAGAATTCAACGAAAATCGGATCTGCGCCCACTTTTATAAGCATGATTCCATTCGAAGAAAAATTGAAACACATTTCGAGTCTTTTTTGACAAAATTTGGAAAATGTTGAGGTTTCGTATGAAGTTAGCCGAAAAAATATCAATTTCAAGTTGAAGGATTTTAATTTTGGAGACAATTCTGTTTATCCACTGTTTATCCTAAAAACCTTGTTTAACTGTTGTTCACAGTCAGACGGACGGACAGACGGAAGAACGGACAAACGAACAGGCGACGGACAGACTGATGGATAGATTTTTTCGGCATCAGCGTCCCAAAATACGAGTTTTTCTGTTGAAAGATTCCACTGCAACATTGCAATACTTTCTATACACTACGTAAGAAGTGAGCAAGAAATGAAAATTACTTGAATCTTCGTGAAAATGTAAATTATATGTTATTGAAATAAGCTTATTTTTTAAAGCAGAAACTTGTTAAATTCATTTGATTAAAGGGGAAAAATATCTTGTACTCTTGGGAGCTACAGTGAACTTCATTTTCTACATATTTTATGCGATTAAAACAATTGGTATAATGAACACGCAATGTTTAATTAGTTTCTATTTATGAAAGCATTGCGCAACAAACACTACATTCACTAATAAAACATCAGAAAACATACAACCAAACATTTTACAAACACAATGAAAATGTAAATATATCTTTCAAAACAAATAATGTGATTTGAAAAGTGCCAATATGTTAAAACCAGTGGATCTGTATTTCAATACATAGAATCATTAGCCTCGCTGGAGCGTGTGTATGAATTGTATACAGTTACCTCAAAAACTCGATATTTAAAGAGAGTCGAACCTAATCACCATCTTCTCATTTTTACCTCCCACTTTCCAATCAGAGTAAAAGGTGAAAAGAGATAAATTAAAATAACGTAAACTTACGTTGCACTTTAGTTTTAACTGTTTGTTTTTGTGTTTTCCATACAAAATGGTTTTTCAGTGGACGTTTTCGGAATTTCGCTGAAATCTCTCACCACGGGTCAATGAGGCCAGAACACTGCAAAACGTAATATTGCAATCAGCAATACTGCAATGCAGATGTAAAAATAGGAAAACATGCGAATCAATAACATGGAACTGATTTATAGAGAGTAATCATGGATAATAAATTAATGTAAACTAATTTCGTATTTCTAGATTACTAATACAAAATGAAATAAAGAGTCCATAACAGCGCGATATATTTATTATTTTTACAGTTAATTTTAATCTAATGAAATTTGAAAGTTGCACACTCGTGAAACCGAGATGAATTACTTCCACTAAAATATGCAGACGTGGAGAAAAGAAACATCAGCTGCACAGAGGGTATTGAAGAAAGTTAATTGATGATGTGATAAAATATACAGTGATAGCGGAACCCACGTGTGTCCGTTTGATATGGTTAGACCTCTTCTGGCGACATCGACAGCAAAACATCGATCAATGTTCAAAATGAAAAATTCCAATACATCGACCAAAAACCATCGATGTTTCAAAGCTGATTACATAACCTCTAACATTAAATTCGTGAGCAACAACATTTAATTTGACAGTGGCCGTTACAGTGTGCAACACCTCTGCATGTGCGAAATATAGGAAAGTCGAAGGAAATAACAGGACATCAGGATCACCTTCGGTCGACGCATTCTTTGCTAGGTAAATGTAGTGCAAATCGTGTTCGTTTGGTTCGAAGAGATAAACAAGAGTGATACTCTGAATGTTATTAATTCAATATTTAAACTTTTACAAAATTGTGATTACTAGTGAGAACCCCGTGCAATTAAATCGCACGGTTAGTCAAATAACCAAAATGTTTTCGGCTTAAATTCTTTTTGGCATTCCAGCATTATAAACGACCTAATCTCACTACGATCACTAGCTTCTCATATTTTAAGATTTCTATTCAATGTAGGAAATCACGTACACGTGCTTACACAACCTAGATTCTAGATGTCGCATGATCAAGCAGTGCTTGATACGGTCGTGATCATGAGACATCTAGCGGCACGACAGAGAGAGGCGCGAAATGCCGTGACATATTCCATCGTGAAGACGGGCCTTGAGAGACTAGTTACGGAAAAATCGAAGTATAATGGTGCTATAACACGCTCGTACTTCACGCAAAATTACGTGAGAAGTACTCAAATTTTCTAAATACTGTACAATGATCTTATTTCAAAATTTATCTTTAAGAAACAGATTTCATTCAGGGAAAATCTCTATCTTCATAATCGTAGTTGTACGACGACGCCGAAAAAAATTTTAACTTTGGCAATTTTTTGAAAAATCATGGTTTTCCAGGAACGTGACACCCGCACCACTTTCTTAAACGTTTTTCACACTATCCAACAGCACAATTTAAGTATAAAAAGAGTGGAGCCATTTTTTTGAAAATGTTCCAGGAGCTTGGGGGTAAAGTACCCCGCAAAATGAAAATATTGGTTTCAAATTCAAGGGGACGCGACATCAACCAGATCGATACGGGAATATCAGTTTTGAAAGAAATCGACTAAACGGTTTAAGCCGCTAGCGTTGTTTGTAGATGGACGGACAGACGATTGGACGGAAGACGGAAGGACAGACAGACGTTTTGCCGTCAGTTGATTTTTCGGTTTCCAGGACCCACAAAACATGGATTCTGACTACACCGCGAACTAGAGGATTTTCTTTTTAATTCGGACGGTGTTATGCATCAACCGGCTATGCGACATCATACGAGTTTTGAGATAATCGTGTTCAAAGGTTTTATTACATTTTCAGCTCTAAAAACTGTAATTTAATTATTTCATTAATTGAAGCGCCAAACTAGCACAACATCAGTGGAATATCTGGCGCTTACCTGCATAATGTGAAATTAAGAACAGAAGATTTGAAGATCTAGGTTTATAGCCGGTTGTTCGCGAAACATAAAATCGCTGATGTGACTGATGGGGTTTACATTTTTCATTAATTATAAGGCTATTTCTACAGATTTGGCGCCAAACGTTTACGTACACTTAGAACATGGTCCAGTGCAACTGATGGCGTCCATAACTCATTTTTTCAACTATGGCGCTTAGCCGGTTGATGCATAACACCGTCCTATTTAGCAACTGGATTTATCCACTTTTTCGTTAGCAGGACCCTGTAATAAGAGTTTTTTCTGCCGAACATTCGCCGTTTTTTTCGGAGCGTACATACTTTCTCTCTACTGCATAAGCAGTAGCAAGGAAGTAAAACGGAATGGATTTGCAAAGCAAGATAATAATGCGGCATCTGTGAATGGCTCAAGGGAAACAAAATTCCTGAAGAGAACGAAAGAGACATATGTACATTTCAGAATGATGTAACAAATATTAAGTAATGCAGAAATGTTGTAAATAATGGATAACCAAATAAATATTGAAGGATATTAGGATAGAAAATTTTTCATAGAAAATGTAGTAAATAAGTATTTATTTGCCACCTAACTCTGTATAGCTGAAGTGATTCAATGCCATCAAGTAAAGAGCAGCAAATTGATGTGTATTTAAGTGATTTTTCAACAGGATAGTTCCGTGAAAACATCTCTACCCTAGTTATAATTATGGACTCCTGTATCGAGTGAAAGTACACTGCCTCTTAAAGAAGTCAATTTTGACAAAAAAAAACTTCGATTTATAAACGAAGAGGGAAGGAAATTGCAAAATTCCAGGGTGCGTGTGAGGTGGCCGGTGAGATAGCAGGCTGAGGTGACTGGTGAAGGGGCGGGTGAAGGGGGTCCTGTGAGGGGGACTGGGAGGGGGAGGGCGAGAGGGTGGATGAGGGGTGGGGTGAGGGGCGGGAGAGATAGCGGGTGAGGTGACTGGTGAGGGGGCAGGTGAAGGGGCCGTGAAGGGGCTGGTGAGGGAGAGAGGGCGGATGAGGGGGTGGGTGAGGGGGCGGGTGAGATAGCGGGTGAGGTGACTAGTGAGGGGGCAGGTGAAGGGGGCCGTGAAGGGGCTGGTGAGGGTGAGCGGGTAAGGGGCGGGTGTTGGGTGGGTAAGGGGGCGGGTGAGGGGTGGGTAAGGGGGTGGGCGAGATAGCGGGTGAGATGACTGGTGATGGGGGGCGGGTGAAGTGGGCCGGTGAGGGGCTGGGAGGGGGAGGGAGAGAGGGCGGATGAGGGGTGGGTGAGGGGGCGGGTGAGATAGCGGGTGAGGTGACTGGTGAGGGGCGGGTGAAGGGACCGGCGAGGGGACTGGTGAGGGGCGGTGAGGGGTGGGTGAGGGGGCGGGTGAGGGCGGGGCGGGTGAGGGGGCAGGTGTGGGAGGTGGTTAAGGGGGCGGATGGGAGGCAGCGGGGTGAGGGGCGGGTGAGGGAGCGGGTGATGGCGCTGGGTGAGGGGTGGGTAAGGAGGGAGCGGGTGGGCGCGGTGGCTAGTGGGGTTTCTCGTGAGCGGCCAGCCGAGGCGTGTGGCAAGGTGGCGCGGAAGGAGGGCAGCGCCGGGGAGGGGGTGTGGGAGGTAGGCGAGGGAGGAGGTAAGAGCGGGCAGAGTAGCAGCCGTGCTCCGGGCCGCGGCCCGTTCCCAGGCAGCGCACGTCTCTAGTTAAGGAAGGAGCCATTACGGCGCAGGAGCCGACACTCCGCCCCGCAGATGGTCAGGTCGGCGAGCGCCTTGCCTGCCTGCCTGCCTGCATGAAGTATGTACATCGCATTAAGCACACACATTGGGCAGAGGCGTTCATCGACATACTCATAAAGGAATAATCTGCATCGATCGCAACACACACAAAAGGTCGGCATTGCCGCGCATGTTGTAACATGAAACAAGCAAACAAGATCATACGTTGCCTTGGATACAGGAATATCTGTCCACAAGGCGAACTTGTTGGAGTGTGATGCCGGATCATTTGTTTCTTTTGTCTTGTATTTTCCTGGGATACCAACCTAGCGCTGCACTGGCGATGAAACAAGAGAGAATAAACGTGCACACGTTAAATAGAAATAGACTTCAATCGACTTACACCAATTGCTGCATAAATATTCATCGGTTTAATTTCACATTTCGGAGCTGTTTTTTCCAGAGCTGTCTAAATCCTTGCTTAGAAGTTTACAAAAAGGGATATTTCATTGCTTACCTAGTTAACTGATATTAATAAATGAATGTAAACTAGTCCAGTCAAGCCGAATGAAATCGGTAAAAAGAAGATTTATCAATTAATGGTAAAAAAATATCCTATTGAAATGAAATTTCACTCATAAATTAGTGAGAGAAATCTTCCTAAAATGCCACATACCCGCACTCTAAAGACAGAAATAGAAAGCAGAGAAGTCACGACCGAAGTTTCTACAGTCCATCTCTAACTCTGCTAACTAAACGCAGCATCACGAAACGTCATACAATAACGGTAAAATTCTTTACTGCTTATCCTTGTCCCACATGTACCTACAGACACCCAGGAGCCTACCTAGCTAAAAATAGATTTTTAGTAATCTCTCATAAATGCCAGAATGTGTTCTTTGATTGCAGTCCAAATTAGAGGTCCGTGACCTCTTGTTAAAAAAACAGAAATAAGTTTTATTTTGTTTCCAAAGCACGTAGAAGGGCAATTCTCTTTTAACAGCTTATATAATCGAACACACACTAATTTGAAGTTTAGCTTCACTCGGACAGATTGCACATACCAATTTGAGCCCCCCCCCCCCCAAGCATGTGACATTTCCTTCAAATGAACATCGGTTTTAAAGAATTGCCTTTTTAACCTTATCATTGGGTACTGAAACTTTTCCAAATCAGCTCATTGTAAGTTAACGATTAAAATTGTGACATCACGCATGAAGAGTAGGTCTCATTAGAGAGAATCACGAGTCGTAGGCTTAGTAAATATTATTCTAACGTATTCCTAGTCAGCCCGTAGGTCCCCAGCAGATGGATTGAATTTTTGGTAGAAGTTTTACATGATTTTTGTTACTACGTTAAATACATGTGGATGAATTATTGAATTAACTTATGGAATTCACGTGGGACTTTTCGCATTACATGTTTACGGATGTAGCTCACCTATTTTTAAATGCAAGGAATCTGAAGGATTTTGGAACAGAACTGGGAGGATAAGCGAAAAGTGAACGGAGATTGGAGTAATGGAGAATTCATTAAGTAATTGGAAATTTTGTTGAACTTTTGAACCAAAAACAAATGCAGCAATAACACACTTGCAAGCAATATCAATATTGAACTGTGCAAAGTAATTCAAGGTATCGCCATTTGTAAAGGTGTATAAGTATAAAGTAAATTTCAAAATAATCTTGTTCCCCAGTCATTTTGGAGAATAATTATTTCAACCATTTGAAAAATACAGCAGTAGTGGATTAAGTAGTGCTCATCTTTCTCGACGTGTGTGAAAAAGAATAATGACAACTACATATATACATTTGAACTGCAATTGGGTACGACCCGGTGGCAGTTAATAAACAATAATTATAATAATAGTAATAACAAAAATAATAAAAGAGTACAATATAAAGCGATGCAATAATCATACTATCTCTAATAATAACTGTTATAACAATTACTTCAACTCTATGGTATACAACAATTATATGTCGGTGATACTAAAAATCAATACGATAATGGCAAAATTAGATTGAAAAAAGGCATTTATCACATTCACTACAATTCACTGCACTACACTGTTTTGCTTTGCATTACATTAACCAGCACGTCACAGTACTTAGTTACTAATTTAACATCTATTACTCTCAGCCTGTTCCAACGTATTTCTCAAACTACGGGCACTTAGAGGAAAGGCCTTAAAGTTGCTGCGGGTAAACTGTACAGAATAGAGTACAAAGCACGTGCAGAATGGCTGTTACTACTAACTGCATATATGTATATATTCTGTACATATGTAAGATATTAGTTTTACTGAATATTTGTATTTTATCTTTCGCTACCCCGAAACGTCGCTATGTAAACTCTTACGTTTCCACCTGAAAATCTGAATAAAAACATCTTTGACTGTGGTGAAAAATCTATGGCCATATTCATTTAATAACATATACTTCCTTTTTTACACGAAAGACCAACACAAAGCCATCGTAGGCAAACGGGTGAGGCGACCTTCTCCAGAGGTCAGTACACTCTCTAGGAGCGGAAGTTCCGGGTGAGAGGTAGCGACGCAGTAGCGGTCGACTGTTTGCGCCGAATGTCAAAGTTTAGCCCGAGAGTTAAATTTTGAAACTCCGCATAACCGGATAATATTTCGAATTACCCGTCTCGCAGACGCCGTGGCGCCCAGAAAGGTAAACGAAATAAACGATGAACCGCAGTGTCCCCCCCCCTTCCCATACATTTTCCCCGTTTTCGAGTAACACATAAACTCTTTGATGGGCCATTGGGACATCCATTAAGCTCCTAGGGTACTTGGGAGAGGGAAGTCGAAGCTTAAACTCGCAGGAATGTAGACGATACCGAGTTAATAGCTGAAGCAGTGGCAAGCATTCAGTACTTACTCACGCTTTCTTGGGACAATAACAGGCCGTGAGCGCGAAGTGCCGTTAGTTCGGGTTTCAGTCAGCTCTTCAAGATCGCGGCTGCCATGACAACGACGCAACACTCCGGCCGCTGCCCGGCGACCAATTCGCCCAGGCATGTGACGATGGGGCGGGGAGTGGACGGCGATTGTTTAAAAAAATGTTCTTCTCATTCAACAGGTTTTGTCCTTCGATTGATTAATTCGTGTTTCCGGTAGCGTCAACAACTTAGGTCATTAGTCTCGTAAGTGTAGGGCGTATTTTTCTTGGGAGGTGGCGATGAACTTTTGCCCGCTGGATGGCGAGATCTGGCGCCGACCTACCGTCGACTAGCGGGGTTTTCCCCTCAAGCAGTAGTCCTTCGAGAAGATTAATTATATAATGCATAGTGTTTAGCCTTTTAGAAATAGCCGTCCATAACCAGTGGTTTTTATTACTCGGAAGAACGTAAACATTGTGTTAAATGAAGCGAAGTTGAAGACTGATTCAGTATTTAGATCAGTTGACAGTTATGGGGGATTATGGTGGTTTGAATCGGACTTTGGGATACCTGGATTTGATAAGTGGGAATGCAGTATTGCAACCTAGACTAGAAATTAAGGAGCAAGGGAAAGAGAGAAGGCTTTGATAAAAAATTTGAGCTATTCGTGTTATGTGGTCGCTTAATGAAGGCACTTTTAATTCTCTGCCAATCTGACGTTTGGAATGAACCAGGGTGCATTTAGAAATCACACTCATCGTCATAAAAAAAAAGCTGCACTCCGAAGAACCCTACTGATCCGCTGCAAACTCGGTGAGTATTTTGCACACCATTCGCTAAGCCAATGATTTCGTTTTCACGGTCGGCCGCACACTAGAGGTTCGGGGGTAGATGAGTGAGGTCTTGCCCACTGGTCTAGATAAGAGAGCTTCAAAAAGCCGCGCCAGATCCTCAACTCAAAAACAGAATTTATTTACATCGCATGATGTGAAGTCACTCAAAAGTCCCATACTTTCCTTTGCTTCTCCGGTTTGGGGTGGCGCAGACAAAACATCAACAAAATGCAAATTTTCAAAAATAGATTCCTATGCATTATCATAAACGCTCCCTGGTGTATTCCAATGGAATTACAAAATCCCATTCAAAAAATTCCTTCAGCAATTCACTTGCATATCGTTAAGCATAATCCGCACCACAAAAGGTTAGAAAGAAAGTTACCGATAGAAATTTCGACCCCCCCAAAAAAGAGTCTTGTCATTTATCACATATGCAACCCAAACATTGAATTGTATATTAAACAGAATTTTGTTTAAAATATATCGTATGATATCTTATAAATATTCTGTCTACTGTTTTTGGTTTACGCGGCGAAAGGCCAAGTTTCAATTTTTTTTAAAAGTTGATTCAAGTTGTGTCATCGCGGTGACCTCCTTCACTAAGAATTTGTTACCGCACTGATAATGCGCAAGCAGTAATGTATGAAAGTTTGTCATGGAAAGTTTGTCATTCTCTCCGACCTTGAGGGAATTTTAGAGAAGAGCAGATCGCATGCCTGGCGATGACTAACAATAAAACGCAAAAAGCTATGCCATTTTATTCACAGAAGGGTTTATACAAGTCTAATTTGAAAACTGATTTCTTTTGTTATAGACAAGAAAGTGGAGATTTCGAATATAAGAAACATGATTTTCGCAAAAAATGACAGAAAGTAAATTTAATTCATGCACTTGGTGATATGCGATTGAAATCTCCGTACTGATATTCATTCATTTCTCTTTTACAGTTGAATTCGTATGATACTACTTTTACTCTGAACATCCCCACATTTTGACAAACATTCCAACTTCTTCTGTAAATGAGTATTCCCCAGCAAATGCTTATTTTGTGTAACTGTAAACTGGTCATGTTGTTGGTCCGTTGGGTCGCAGCAGAGGGATCGCTCAAGGCCTCCTAGGACGGTCGGCAAGCGACGTTCAGCTGTTTTCTCGTGCAGTTCCCGCGAGCTCTCCTTCAAGGGGCTCTCCACTGGGACGTGACTGGTAGAGAAGTGAAGTGCATCAGACAACACAAAAACATTAAATACATATCCATAATGACACTTCTCTATTTGCTTTGCGCGACTGTGGGTGCGGACAGTAGGTCTCGCTGTGAGTCAAATTTACGTTGATGTCACTGATTGAGCCTTAATGAAACTTGAACCATCCTCTGATGTCTTCTGTTTTTTGAGACTCAGTTAAAATTTATTACAAGTAGGTTGAATTACAGAATATTGAGGGGGGAAAAGGAGTAGTTATAACAAGACGAAGATCATTTTCTTCTGCTCGAAATTTCGAAGCACTGATACATTCTTTGTTCATGTCAAACCTGGCAACCGTCATATAGTTTAAATTGGTAATAAAATTATGTTAATTATTAATAATTTTTGTGTGCTTTATAAAATTTGACGCAGTGAAATACAAACTCTGACAAAATTAACTAAAATAACTGTCAAAATAATTACAAATCAATTCGGAAATAAAAGAATATAATGTATTCATACTACATCAAAACCACATGCCATTTTTGCTGTAATTTATACATTTCACAAAATCCATAATAATATGACAAGGCACATGTAGTGATCATTGAACCCTTGGAGGAACGGATGGTCCATAAAATAATCCAAAATATATTTGAAAATATTACAATTAAAGATTGAATGTACAAAGTCAGTTTAGCGAATTGAAGAGAGAGACAGAGATAGACAGAGAGAGACAAAGAGAGACAAAGAGAGACAAAGAGAGACAGAGAGAGACAGAGAGAGACAAGAGAGACAGAGAGAGACAGAGACAGAGAGAGGGGGGGAGAGTAGCATGACTATTGTTTTGCTCGAGTGCATGGATAGGTAGGTAAACGTTTACTTCCAACGTTTCCACCGTCAAGAAAGGCTGGTCCCATTTAGGCCGACTTTCTCTCCTCGATTAATGGCAACCTGAGCGAGGAAGTGAGTATAAAAAAGAGGGTCATTGGATATGGACTGCTTATGAGGCAGGGAAAGATTTCTCTTGAAGCGGCGCACACATAAGTACTGCCTGCTCAAAACATATCCTCGAACGCCCGGCATTCGCCTTAGAAACACTTCTTCGCGTAACAACCAGATAAGGAGTTGTTATATCTCAGATTTGGAATGTAGATCGTTGAGGTTGTTTCGACGATAGTACTCTACATTTACGAATTGCATTATAATAGGGTGGGGTCCAATTGCAACCAGCAGTGTACACAAGTAATCCAAAAATTAAATAACCAGATTGTTGAACTCAATGTATAGTTTAATCCAATGTTTCTAATTACTTGCTCAATATATTTCCGCACTACAGTGATATTTGGTATTGCAAATAAATAATCTACGAAATGCCCGAATTACGCAAACACTATTTAAATACTTCGCTTCTTAATGAATATACTGTACATAAAGATTCTTGACTGAATATGAACTCAAGTAATTTGAAACTACCACAATGAGAATCGATAAATGATTAAGTATTATTTCTAGAGGAAAAAAATCCAGGAACGTTCAGTTTTCTTTCTCACAGTCTTTTTTCGTGCTTTTGTGGAGTACTTGCCATCTTTAACGTGCGCCAGATATTATAGTTAATGGTTATGAAGGAGGATATTCATGATGGGTATTGGTGGTGGTTATTCCGCGTGACTCGTATCATTGCATCTGTACTTATAGAATGTCGAGAAAATGTCCCCCATCACGTTGAATGTGGGGTGGTTAACAACTCTCGTTAAAGTTAAAACATCTTCGGTGAAGAAGAGATCATTAAGAGATGGAATAATGATCTTCCCTCATTCTCAGACGCTGCGCACGACATTGCGAAAATCCTCTCTTTTCTGGGTGAACCTTAGTCCCGATAACTTCTTCCTTATCGATGTTTTGTTTCAGTCTCAGAGATATTTTTTTTCATTCTGTCGAGTTTCTTAATATGTCACTGTTAATGATCTTGTAATTGAAATCTCCGATAGTACTGGTCATCTACAAATCGTTTTTCCAACATATTTCAAATTCTACTTCACATTTTATTTTCAAAAACAAATTCGGAATCTATCTGTATTTGTCAAGTGATAATTTCAGCTGTGTTGCATCGATTTACATTACAGAAATCGAGATTAGCTCAAATAATGACATTATCTGCAATTTGAATCACTTAATCTATTATTTATTTTTTGGCGTAAATATGTTGGTATCCCGTGCATAATTTGTGAATATTTAATAGGTATTAATAATCTCAAAAATTATTAAAGACTTTTTTTAAAATATCTATTTTAATTCTAATTTACGACGCTTTCACCTCTTAGTTTTTAGGTTTTCATTGGGTTAAAAATATTTACAATAATTTTCATTTATAAAACAAATATTTCAATTTGTCTTCCCAGTAAACGAAAGAAAACGAAAAAAGCTAACAAATGAAATTATTCCAATTATTAGAGAAAATATTGAAGATGCTTCAAGTATGCCATTACATAGAAAAATGGGTTCTAGATTGTTTAAAAAATAATAGAAGTTAATTTTTATTAACATAAGAATTAAAACAGAAATTTTCGTTGGTTGATTCGACAACATATTGCCCACATGTTTTATTCAATTCTTTGAAGGTTACATAGTAATATTTATTGAAAAGAAATATAGTATTATTTGTAGAACAAAGGAAGAAAATATAATGAAAATTACTTAGGAAAACGTGAAAAATTAATGAAAAATTGGAGGTTAGTTTATCGGGTAGTAGCAATGTGTTCGCATTTTTTTTCAACCTCTACAGTACAGGAGGCCGTGATTCAACACTGCCCAAACGCGATCTAATCTAACAAATGTGATGTGCATGTGATAACTAAAGCAACTAGTATTTCTTCAGCTTTGAGAATTAATGTTCGTTTGTTCATTTCATTGCCAGTCCCGCAGCCACAGCATCTCCGTTATCTGGTCGCACCGTACCGTTGGCCTCTTCGCTCTGACAGAATTACCGATGTTTGTTTTCGTAAGAGCATTTCAGCTACCGTTATGTAAATTAACGGTTATGAGCAAATGAAACATGCATGTAAATACGCTGCATCAAAAGACAATCAGTCCAAGAGGCAACGTGATGTAGAAGTTTGCATTTAAAAAATAAAATAGTGCTTGTATTACATGTAATCTAAATCATGACTTTACAAATCTGAAGGGTTGTTGTAGTAGGAGAAAATGTTTGCCAGGAGATGGATCAGGAGCTAAAAACATTGTGACAAAAACACCACTGTTGTGTCAACTATTGCTTTCGATCCAAGTCTGTAACAAGAAATATTCTATCACAATTTCTATTATCGACATTAACTTTCCTGATCATTGTAGCTGTCAAAAGATGAAAGATTAATTTAACAGAAATTAAGAAATTCTCATTAAGAATAAAATAAGAAGAGAATGTAACAAGAGTGAATATATAATACTATTCGTATGTCTTCATTTGTTTTATGAACCTCACCTTTTTTTCTGAACGTGCAAAACTTTGGAAAATTTACTAACAACACTATTGTAAGAAACAATCCCGAAATAATAAACAAATCAAGTTGAACAACGCAACACAGTCTCTATAGAATCGTCACATCTAAAGAAGGGAATACATTTTCTACACGGCAGAGAACTACTATTTAATAAAAGCTGTTAAAACAAATTATACCATACAATTTGTAATAGAGTTTTAAATTGATTTTCCTTTGAGCTATGAGTTTTAGAATAAATAGAACGCCCGCAGCTTATTGCAGATCGGAAAATTGTGTTATTAATTTTACAACATGTACAAGCTCAACGATATATCCTCACCCATTTTTGTAAAACGCACATGTACGCACGAGGAAAACGACAGTAGCTGTATCGTAATAATTTCTTTTCATAAATTGGGATTTCAATTAAGTCAACAACAGGTACAAATTTATATTCATATTTTTATTTGGGTGACGTAAAATTTGATTTGCGTTCAAAAATTCTTAAGTGAATCAATAAACAGCTGCAACTATTGCCAACACACATTTATTTTAAAAACATACGACAAATAACAAGAGCTAAAAATAATGGTTCACAAACGAATTACAAATATGAATTCTTTCTCACAGGGAAAATCTGACGATGAACCATTAGAGTGAAGTAACTCTACAGAAATACCTAACAGAAAAAATACAAATTGCGCCTCGATGTATTGAATAGTGCCGCAAAAATTAAATGTAAATAAAACACTCATATTCGAAATTATATTTACTAAAATTATAACTTGTACTTTAATATTAAAAATTGAAAGAAAATATGTTTGTACTATTCCCAACGAAATGAAAGAAAGTAATGGAATAGAATGATATTATTTATATCTATATTACTAATTACTATCAAATATACGCATAAACTAAGCAGCCTCTAGACCATGAGAGAAGTTTCAATGTTTTTGTTAGATATTGAGAAAAACAGGAAAGATACAAAAGCAATAAAACAGTTTCAATTATATTTGATGTTCATCCGCAATTTCTCATACCTGATGTTACGACTATATTCTCATAAACGGTGCGTCGCGTAGCGGTTTACGACACAGCTGCATTTTTTGCACGTACCTATTTCGGTTCTAATTAAGTAAACTATGTAAGTCTGCCAGACTACGAATTGTGTGGTGTTGTGGTGGGAGTGTTTCGAAGATCAGGATGTGGTCTGACTGTAGTCTCCTTCGACCGTTTCCAAAATGTTCGATTGAGATGCTGCCATTGAGGTAAGCGAGTCGCTCGATTCGATGGATCGATATGAGAAGGTGAATCAGAGGTGCTGCTTGGGAAGGAATTTTCCACGAAATGATATATTTCCTTTTTTACCTGGCGCTTTTTCCAGCTTCAGGGGATGCCGATTTCGGCTATCCGCGCCGCTTACTTCAACGAAGCAGAGCTACGCATGGGGACACATATTATCCTGTCTAAAGCACACATGCGGGCTGCTCGGACTGTGGTCAGCAAACTGACAAGGCCTTCTATGACAACACACACATGAAAACAAGAGACAAATAACCGTGCCCACAATGAGAAAAATTCAAAGGTATTTCACATGTGTGTATAACACAAAATCAAACCAGTCTAATGAACAGTCTAGTTTGACGCAATGTGTCGTAGAACTCATATCTAGTCCATTTCTCAATTGGCCAGATTTGATCTGGGTTTTAAGAACATCAAATAGCCACGCTTCAAAGCACACACACTTCTCCAATGTTCACAGGACATTTCGACGATTTGTAAAAACTCTGCAAAATAATTGCTTACTATATTAACACACTGTAAGTACGTAGACAATCCTAACGGTCAACTAGTCACTAAATAAATAAATAAATAAATAAATAAATAGAAACATTGGAGGAAAAGGAAGGATATTTCAATGTAGAGTTCAGAAAAATCCAACATTTAATTTATGGACAGAAGTGGACATATGTTTATTTTTTTAATTTTAGAATTTTACACGCAAACAGTAATGAAACACGCATCACATTGAAATATTATAGTAAAAGCTAAAGAAGGCACAAGAATTTATCATAACATTAGTTGTACTTCGATAATCTATATACAGCTGTCCCACCAACTACGGAGCACTCTCGTAACTTCTAAGCGGTTCTCGATATCGGAGTGTAGTTTTTACTCTACAATGCTGAATCTCGAGGCAAGTAATATGCTGCAGAGATATTGTTTGCAACATTTTTTGATTTCGAGAAATTGAATCATCTTTGATTTTTTAATAGAACCATGCATTTTTCTCATTAGCATTGGGTAGATCATAAAATGAGGAATACAATGATGTATCATATGCTAGTATTTTGGTAGTAATTTCAGGATAAAATTAGAGATTCTGACATGTGATTTTAAATTAAACGGACAATATTTCCTGTAGCGGCCCTCGCGTCGTTGCTTTTGGGGAAGGTGGCCTTCTCTTTGCAGCGCCGAGACTTAAGAGGGAGAGGAGTGACTGAGAGGGGTGGTAGCGCAAGCAGTCTTAACTAGAAAGATATCAATATTAATGATCAGAATGAAAGATTTTGCATTGAATCATCAGAACTGATCATTTATTTCACTTATTGAAATTCCAAAGCATCGATCATTGGAATTAACGATGTAAAGAAATAGATAGTTTACGGGAGATTCTAACTAAGGTCAATTGCAAACTAAACATGAATCGAGCTCGACGTTTACTGGCTGTACGGACAAGTCAGCATTTTAAGACACTACAAATACAAGCAAACGGAATTGAAAAGTTGATTTTCCACTATATTATCTCCACAACATCAGATTATGAAAAGTGAGAATTTTGTTATTATTGCCGTTAGTCCACTTCTTATAGTCAATTTACAAAAATAAAATACGACATGGATAACAATGGAAAGACAGAATAAAATATGTACATTATTAACTTTATTAAATTATTTACTGAACTCTGTGTCCTCCATCGACTATAATGCTCCTCGGCAGTCGTTTGTGCAAGGGCTGATGAAATACGACAGTTATTTATGACGCTAGAGTACAACGATACTTTGGAATTTCAACAAGAAGAGAAATTTAATTCTGATGAATAAATGGGAAAAGTCTTTTATTCTCATCCTTTATACTGATGTTTATTCCTGTGTCAGTCCTGATAAGGCCATGGATATCTGTAATTACGCCTCTATCCCCCATTGCCACACCGCTCAGTCTACCCTCTCCCCGTTACAGCGAAGGACAACTTCCCCAAAGGTGTTAGGCTGCTAGTTTACGAAATAATTATCCGTTTAATTTTAAAATCACAAGTCAGAAACTCTAATTTTATACTGAAATTACTACCAAAATACTAACATGTGATACACCATTGTATTCCTCTTTTTATGATCTACCCAAGGCTAGTGAGACAAATATACAGTCCCACTTAAAAAATTAAAGATGATTCAATTTCTCGGAAACGAACAATGTTGCAAACAATATCTCTACGGCATATTACTTGCCCCATGATTCCGCATTGTTGTGCAAAAAGTGCACTTCGATATCGTGAGCCGTTTAGAAGTTATGGAGGTGGCCCGTAGTTGGTGAGACACCTGTATAGTATTTCAAATCATAGAACTACAGAAATGTAAAGCAAAAATAATTGACGTAATAATGCTGAAAAATACAGAAATAACTAATTTTATTTAATTTGTGGAAATTACGAACTTTACTTAATTTGTGGTCACATTTTCAAAAATAGACTTAACTATTATACCTATTTGAAGAACGGTTATTTAAACAATGGCAATAATAACAATAATTATTAACTCGGTTAGCAAACATAGTGCAAGTAAATTAAAGTGTCCACCTTTTCTAAACGATTCAAGATATTGAGAGAAAATTTTCGCCAAATGATTCAGGACATCCAAGTTTCTCAGTGGCAGTTGTTAGATTTTTGATAACATGTTTATTTAAAGATATTGGACTAAGTTTTTTAATGTAACACTGTACATTTTTTACCACGAATAAATATCCTTACAAGACAAATTCAGTAATACTAAGTAGCATACATTGTTGTTGCATATTGCATATTGTTAATATAATGCAAGCCTCTTCACAGAACCAAAATAAAACACTTGCGTTTAGAATTAAGTCTAAAGTATTTCAATTTCAAGTTCATTCTAGCCTATCAGATCTGTTAATGAAAAAAATAAGTCGTAAAATATTTCTTAAGCGTCAATGATATGAGATATGTAGACGTTTAGAAATTTTACTGTCCAGACCAAGTCGACCTCGAGTAGCTTTCGCAAACGGCTATTTTTCACGCAACCCGAGAAATAAGGTCGCTGAATCACGACCGCGAAGCCAAACGTGCGCCACAGAGATTACAAGATCAACCGTAGTATAACCTGAAAGTGGAGAACTCCCATCAATTCTTTGTGGGAGTGGGAAAGGCGGCGCGCAGAAGTTCTTGTCTAACGGGCCAGAAAAATATGGAGGCGTCTTGCAATGCCATCGGCAAGGCAAACCCGCCCGAAAGCGCCGCGCCGCGCCGCGCCGCGCCGCGCCGGCCACGCGGGAAAGGAAGTCGCGACTCGAGCAGGGGTCATTGCCAACGACTCGATCGACATTGCGACACGGAAAGGGGAAGGCGGGGCATGGGTTGCGACACGCCTTCGAGCAGAAAGAGGAAGAGTGGTCACTGATACCACAACTGCACTCGCGCAGGACGGTATATTTACTTTCAGCATAATTCTATCCATTTCGAACTGAGAGCCGGCGATGGACACCTGTTCAGGGGAGGTGCGAGAACATACTTCCCCTATACTGCGATTTTTCTAACTGTGACCCTCAAGGCCTCTCAAATCCCATCTTCGGGATGGAATAGGTCACGGCATTTCGCGTCTTTTCTCGGTCTTGCCGGTAGAAGTCGCATGATCGCAAGCACTGCTTCATACGGTCGCGATCGTGCGAAATCTAGCGGAACGACTGTGAATGATACGAAATGCCGTGACATATTCCATCGCGAAGATGGGATTTGAGTGGCCTTGAGGGTCGCAGTTAGAAAAATCGCAGTATAGGAGTCACGGCACAGAGTATGGCCCCGGTACGGTTACAGGAGATGGCATGGGATGGGATGGGGGTGGAAAGGAATGAAAGAGAATGGGAAGGAAATGAGAAGGGAAGAAATAGCGTAGGGCCGGCATTGGCGCAGTCTCTGCTTGGGAGCCCTTACGGTTCGAGTCCCGACAGAGGCGGATTTTCGACACTAGCTATCACGGTGTAAGAGATATAGGTGGGTTCGCTCCCGGTCTAAAACTGAAGCTAATGTGAGGCTAGTTCTCACAGCTCTCGCTATGTAAGCGCTGCGAACGACTTGGGCATTTTTGGGACAAGATGGTGATCCATTTAATAGCTTTGTAACCGCTGGTGGAAGCCACTAAATCGCGAGACGCCATCATGAATGCCCAACTCGATCGTGCGCACCGTACGGATAAGCGAGGAACTAGCCTCAAACTGGCTTCAAAAATTTTATCCAAAAGGCGGCTAATTGACACACCTATATATCTTACACCGTGCTAGCTATCAACCTTCCGGTGGGCGCGCTTCTTTGAGTCACATTCGCGGGCGCGTAGGAGCCCTGTATGCTGCCTCCAAAAACAGTGTTTTGCACCCTCAAAACTTCTGTTATTTAGTTGAAGAAGGAAGTATAAAATCTCACAACTATTCATTAAATTTTTAATGTTAATACATTTTATAAATCACATAAATATGGCTATTTTTAAGTATAGAATAATAAATAACACATTGTTTCAGAAAACCTTTTAAAAAATATAACAAAGAAAAAATTAACTAGAAAATTATTATTAAATAGACAGATTAATTAAATGAAACAGATACTGTCCTTAAATTTTAGAAAAGCATCAACTGGTTTTCATGAAGCCGTTTCCAGTAACTCAATAAGATGCCTGATTTCTTCGTCTGTTTCTTCAGCAAAGAAAAACACAAATAGAAGACTACAGGTAATAGGAAAAAAACTTTCAACATCTTTGATTTGGCTTACAGTGATCGAAAATACTTATAAACGAACAATCTGAATAAACAAAATGTTCGTTTCGAATACTAAAAATACTTACACGAGTGGGCGCGGTAGAGCATGGAGTGCTGCAGTCAGCATTTTTTTTATTTTCAAATCATCATTACGACTGGGGGAGAAGACAACGGAGATTTTTGCGTTTAGTTTAGAATGTTGAGAAGTGAGAACACTGAAGCTCTCTGACATGCCAAATAGCCGAACTCCACTTAAGAACAATAAAAACACAAAGCCGCCGGAAGATTACGCTAGGTCCAATTCTGCCGCTGTCTGCGATGAAATTCTAGCGGCCGGCAGGTCTGACTGGCAGTATTCCGTTATCAATATTAGTCGAATGCTGGAGCAGTAACCCAACAAACAGGCCAAGGACCGCGTGCGATCTTTCCTTTCATTTCCTTGTCCTCTGCCTTACACACAAACACCTGTATGCACTGCACTACCAAACATATCCATTCCGGCGTTTGCCTGGCTGGGACGGTGCCCCACTAGAGGAGATACCCGGAGGTGAAAATTCCCCTACAGCTTACGTGTAGAACGGCGACGGACTTCACCATCCAATGGGAGAGGACCGCCGGTACCTACCGAACTACGTTGTTCACTACGCTAACGGGATTTACAACCACAGAAGTTGACGTGTCCGCAAACATCAATCCATGAAAATGGCATGCGGTGCGTGGCCCGTTTGCGCAGTGTACTTTCTCTGGCTTACGGTAACAAGCGATCAGGGAAACGACCGAAACAACAGATCAGGGCACTCGATTCCGGTAAACGCTGTGAACTTGATATTCAATATTTCAAGCTAATTTCTCGCATCCGTTCTGGATCGAGCCCGTGACCTCACTTAATTCGAAGGTGTTACCAGGGACATTGGCTAGAGTTCGGAACAGTGCTTGAAAAATGCTGGGTGTCAAAAAAACATCCCATCATCAAAGCATTCACATACTTTCAAAACACACTTTTTACTCTAACCAGGTACACCAGAAGCAAAGCATTAAACGATTTTTGATGGAATCATCAGGAGAATTAGGCCTTAATAATTTGTCGGATATTATTAGAATAAAATTTAACATAGAAAACACGGTGATTGTTGTGTTACAGAGGGAAGTTACAGAGATACATCTGTTTTTCGGTGCAGTAGGGTTATAAAACGATGTGAAAGCTTTAATGTTATTATATTTTAAGAAGTGAGGTGTGTTTCTTCTAGAGAACGTTCAAGAACGAAAGATGTCGTTGCCGCGACAGCTTAGAATTCAGAACCTCAGCTAGTGCTAGAATTTATATTCGTAATAAATTAGCAGTGCCGATAGTGTATTTAAGCAATAATCAGCATTGTCTAAGAGTGGAACAATTTCAAAGGTTTCAGAAGTTGTTCAACACTCAGGTAACTGGTAGAAACACAAGTTGATAGACTATAGTTCCTAGCGTTTAAGCATGAAAATGGGAAGAACGTAAATATTACATAGAAAAAATATGAGTAAAAGGCGTGCATGTGAATGTGCTAGAAAAAAAAGAGGACTGCCTCATTGTAAAATGATACTAGTTCTCGATGACCCTTCCGGGAGCCAGAAGGCACTGACTATTTATGTGTACCTCCCCACTTCCCCCACTCTGGCACAACAACCAGGTGAAGGTAAAAGCTCGCAGCGAGCACTGATGACAACATTCCAAACACATCTTCGTTGGCACGTAATACAAACTATTAGCTATTGATGAGAACTCCTGTTCCTGTTTTTCTCCAAAACATCTACAGAAATGGCCGAAGTAGTTCCAGATCCTTCATAGGAGATACCTCAAACACCTGAAAGAGAACGAAATTATTGAGAAAGTTACAAAGGCATGACTCATTTTCCAGAGATTGTTATTGCTTCATAAAATCTAGCGGCTGATTTTGTAACTAATACCGACTATGCCCCCACAACCCGGATTACTCCAAACCATCGACCAAGAAAAGTTTCGCAGATATTGTTCGTTACAAATCGGAAACAAAGTAATGCCAACCACTGAAAAATCAAAGTCAAACCTGCGCAGCTGTTTACACAGAGTAAGATAAATTGGTCTTCTAGATAATTCCTTTTTTATCAGGCAAATTTGTAGGAATTTATACTATTACTGGCTCTAATAGTCTTTATTGTAAGTAATATTCAAATGTTTGGTCGAGTGTGAGTAGACGCTCGATCAAAAGCATTACAGACTTAATACATTAGAACCTTGGTTCCGTTTTCTACTTTACATGCCTTCGCAACTTTAACAATGCCTTCGCCCTTTCACCTCTATTATACGGTCTCCTAACTTTCTGGAGATTTCGAGGTGTCTTTTGTGAAAGATATGGACCTGCTTCAGTCATTTTCTTAGATTTTTTAGGGGAAAATATGAGTTCTCGTGTAAAACTGCCATACTAAAGATGTCGGCATTTCAATGTTTGGTATTCCAAACAAATGATAACGACGAAATATTCATGTGCCTATTCTTCATGCGATTATTTCCGGTCAATTGTTTCCTTAATTATTAATCTAAAGATGCACCCTTGATCTTTCAAGATCCGGGACTATTTCAGACTGACGTATATTACTTTGCAGAAATTCCCCAGTGTCCACGCAGTTATCAATGATATACTAATACAAAAATTAAACTATAGGGCAAATATGTCAGAAAAACACTACTTGCACAAGATGCACTATCTGAGAGATCATCAATAAATGGATGTGAAGAAAATAAGATATTACACAGAAACATCGTATTCAAACACGACGTCTCATGTTAATCCATATTTTCGACCAAATCTGGTCAAATGGAAATTGGAAGTGGTCTCAAGAGCATCTACAATGCAGTGGCGTCTCCATAGCAACGTGAAAGAGGATTTCGTTCGTGATTGGCTGCACGTCATACCGCGTCATCGCCTTCATTTGTCTTCTGTCTCTTCCGGTCCATTGAACGTAATCTGGTTTCTCCTCGAGCGTTCCACGATAAGCTGTGTCGTGGTTGGTAAGAAAGGCTACTAATAACTAGAGACCGGAAAAATATGTAGAATGGCACGTCAAAATATGTACATAAATATGTAATGAAAACAATAAGAATATGTAATAAATACGTAAAATCGTACATAATATGTAATATTAAAATACTCTAATTATAAAACTCATTTTCATAATACAAACTTACATTTATAAAAAAATTCCTATACACATTTTAAAAATAATGCAAACGTTTTAAAAATCATTTGGAATACACAAGTTGATGCCCACTTGCACCATAGAACTTACCCATCAGCAGGAACACCCTTCACCAATTTTTATCCAGGAATGTAGTTTAGCAGCCAGACTAGAGAATAGTAGCGAGCGTACGAACTGGCGAAATCTACTACCAGCAAACTATCACTGCAGCATGCAATATTCTCATCGAAGTGTTACACGACGGTGATCTCCTACGTTTCTTGGAAATTGAGGTTAAATGTCACCAAACGCGGCGTCAATGTTACTTTTCACATCTAAAGGTGAGAATGATGTCGCTGACGCGCACTTCCCGTCACTGAGATAACATCGCGAAGTAGATTCCTCGAGTAGATTACGCAGTAAAAAAGTAGGCCAATGTGTTGATTTTTTTAAAAACACTTCTTTTCTTAAAAATACGTAAGAAAATTGATATTTTTTAAAAGAAATGTTGAGAAAATAGAGAAAAATGTAACATTCGTAATAAAGTACCAAATATGTCACTAAAAAATCTGATAATGTGTTAGGAAAGCGACCATTCGTCAAGACAAGTTAGATAACGGTAAGTAGAAAGACAAAATATACGTAATTACATAAAAATCCGGTCTCTACTGATAATGGACAGAGCGAAAAAAACACTGTCGCAGGCTCGGGGCGCTTCGTGCGAGTCATCTCACAGCTCGAAATAGAGGACGACAATAACTCTGTTGCCAAATTTCCGGACTCTAGCATTCTGGAACGTAGACTGATTGAATGATTAGTGATTCCAGACGCGTCAACTGCTCAGGTCACTAGTCCCGTGGGTGTAGGGCGCGGGAGGTAGCGGTGATCTTCCCCCGCTGGATGGCGAGATCCGGCGCCGACCTAAGTCGGGCTTACTGGGATTTTATATATTATAAGTTGGTCCATCATTGATAAGACAGAAATCATTTAATCAGCTTTATATACAAATTTTTTTCACAACGTTTCGGAAACCAAATGTTTCCGAAACGTTGTGAAAAAAAATTGTATAAGAAATCATTGGAAAAGAAATCATTTAATCAGCTTTATATACAATTTTTTTTTCACAACGTTTCGGAAACCAAATGTTTCCGAAACGTTGTGAAAAAAATTTGTATATAAAGCTGATTAAATGATTTCTGTCTTATCAATGATGGACCAACTTATAATATATAATATGTAATATAGGCAGAAAAGAAAAATATTAAAATATTACTGGGATTTTCCCTAGACAGGTATCTCCCACTAGCGGGGCACCACCCCAACCGCAACAAGCTCTAAGCTCCCGTCTGGTCTCCGGCATGTGTGGTAGTGTAGGGCGTGTAATGTGGGTGTAAGGGGCGAGGAAAGGACCAGGAGGAAGAACAGGTGGCGCGCGTTCCGTGGCCCGTTTGTCAGGGTACTGCTCCGGCATTCGCCTGGTGTTGATCGGAGAAACCATGCTGGAGTGTAGAACTTATCACTAACCTAAACGAAACCGAATATGCTCACGATTTCCCAAGGACAAATTCAGACCCCCATAAATATTCAACTGCCATAATTTCCAACATCTGATAATATACTACAATATTAACTTCTGACTATTATATTTAAAGACGAGTTTCAAGAATAAATTTCACATCAAACTGAATTTTAAAAATATCCCCTCAAAACAACAGCCTGAAACAATCCGGACAATTAGCGTGAGAATGAATGACAAACCATTAATATGTAATATGTTAACACCCCTGAAAGGCAGTAATGCCGGACAGGAGGTAATAATTAAAAAAAACAAACTTTATTACTGGGGCGGTGCTCCGGAGGGGCAAATCAGATGGGTAAACCCGTAAGCGAGGAGGAACACCCCCACCTCTCGGGTATAATGACCAATCTATATGAGGTGCGCGGAAACACGAAATAGCCACACCCGGGTTCTAGAAGCTTACTCTTTCTCCTACCCCTGGCAGACGCTCTAATATTTGGAATCTCATGAGAAGCAAAGCTACCAACTTGCTTTGCCGGCAGCGACAACTCAGCGGTGACAAATTTGCCTCTCCAGCATTGTTGCCCGGGAGGTCCCAGGTTCGAGCTCACACTTCCACGTACCCGGAATCAAGCGCTGTGAGTAGTAGTATTCTAGCGGTCGGCTGCTCCCATCGGTATTTTCACGTGGTTTCTCCGATCATCAGAGTAGTGCCCAATTAATACCAGGCGATTGACAAGAGTAGTACCCCCATAAAAGGGCCATGGTCCGCGATCGATCCTTCGTCCTTTGCCTTGTTCCTCTTTATACAAAAACTTTTACGCACACTACACTGCGCTATCACATATGCAGAGAGACTAGTTTGAACCTAGAACTTGTTCAAGTAGGGGGGCCGACGTTGCCCCGGTGGAAGAGATACCTGGAGGCGAAAATTCAGTAAGCTCTGATTAGGTCTAGAAAAGCAGGAGGATTTAATTTTGCTGATTATCTAGCCAGGGTCCATCTACAGGTCATAAGCTTATCATAACGCATGGAGGAAGAACAATAATTCTTTTCAAACGTATTATTAATCCTAACAAGCAACAAAGGCCAAATCTTTTATATCTGCTTACACAGGTAGAGTATTAAATATTACCATTACGTGGAACACTCGACCTATAACACGAATTATGTTAACGGCATAGCGTTAATGTTGGAGTATGTCACGTTATTTATGATGCGAAATGCCTTTAAAGTATCTGAATAAGTGTTCGCTTTGGGACTTCACCAACGTTTATTTTTCGTAAGAAGCTTTCCTGCGTTAGAAGAGGCATGTAGTCGACATTATTGTATAATTTAAAACGTAGAATGGCTTTCGAAAGTTAGTTGCCATAAATCGCAGAGGAATGCGTTAATTTCAAATGATTTAAAAAACTAAAGAGGTGGCATTTACAAATAAAATATTACCTCTAGAAGTCATAAAATGAGAAGGTACTTTAATATTAGTGCTGGAACGGAGAGGTCGACCAAGCCACATACAACTGAAAAGTTGAACCAACACAATGGGCCAAGAGCGAACTTGAGCAAAACATGGATATTCAGTTGAACATGGATGTTTTTCTGTTTCATAGGGCGTCTCAAGATATGTTTCATCAAAACGTAATTATAGACCAAGGGATGTGAACTTTAGTTGATTGAGACATGATCTACCAATAGAGGAACAACGCTACACTTGTAAACAACAGCTTAATAGTCTGTTTTTCTGTCATGTCCAGTACGTTTTTACTTGTTTATAAATTATTTTTTAAACACATTTTATTAATATTTTGTTCTAAAAATAGATATGTTTAATTTGTAGTGTTATTTGTGAAAACATGGATTTTTACTTTCCCGTATACGTACGTATACACGGAGTGATACGTAGTATAGGGAAAGTTATGTAATGCTGCGGGAAAACATGGCCAATTTTCGTCGGAAAAAAAATAATTGCCGGGCCGTGAAAACGAATAAGCGGATAAAACCAGTTGCTAAATTAAGAAAAAAAATCCCCTAACACGCGGTGTAGCCAGAAACCCTGTTTTCTAGGTCCTTGATACCGAAAACCCAATTGAAAGGAAAACGTCCGTCTGTCCGTCCGTCCGTCTGTCTGTCCGTCTGTGAACACTGCTAGCGCCTAAACCATACGCACGATTTCTTCCCAAATGGATATTCCCCGGTCGATCTGATTCTAGTCGAAGCTTTGAGAATTTGAAAAAGATTCTTCAAAATTTGGGGGTACTTTATATGAAGCTCCCCGGGGATTTTCAAAATTTTCTCAAAAACGGCTCCAAATTTTTTCTTTAAATTTCTTGTATGAATAGAGTAAAATACACTTTTTAACATGGCATAGGTTCGATTTTCACGTACAGCTCTGAATTTTCGAAAATTGTGAAAGTTTGAATTTTTTTTCGGCGTCTTTCTCCAACTACAAAATTGAAGATTCCTCAGTGCAGCACTCCGTGAAGAATGGGCTGCCATTCCCCAAGCAACCTTCCAGCACCTCATTGAAAGTATGCCTGCGAGAGTGGAAGCTCTCATCAAGGCTAACACCCTATTGAATTCCAGCATTACCAATGGAGGGCGCAGCGAATTGGTAAGTCAGTTTCAGCCACGTTTCCAGATACTTTTGATCACTTAGTAAAAATTTGCCCTTATTTTTAGTGATTTTCTGCAGTCAAATCATGAATGCCTCAATATATAGTTTCACACAGGAACTTTATTTTAGATTTCATTGCTTCGTCGTCAGAGTTTAAAAAGGTTTTGCGTCCGCTAACATATGAAAACTTCTCGCATAGCACACGTTTCAGAAGGTAGAAAACATCGGAGTTCAGAACACCCTTCTATGTTCCCAAAGGTACTGCATAGGAAAGAATAAATTACTTGATCTAGTCGCAAACTTTTTCTAATATTAAGTCATTTAATTGAAATTAAACTTTCCGAACATTATGGAAGTCTGTGATAAACACGTATAAGCCGACCGAGCGGAATGTAGGACTGGCGATGAGGGCAGCACTTCACTTTCTTTTGTTTTGGAGAGAAAGAGGCAGATGTATTGGTATACGCAGTGCAACTGAAAACTGAAGCACTGATCTAAACCAAGGTTCGAAGACGAGTACATGGCTCTCATTTAATGTTATCTTAGTTTCAACAATACCTGTGATAGTCCATTTACAACCACGAAAAAATGCCGTCGCGTTCGATAATTACATTAATAAATACTGACAACCACGTAAAGAACGGAAGTATTTTGAGTCCCTAAAAGTAGTCACATATTCCAGTCATGCTGCACAACAAATTCTACAACGTGAGTACATTACATTATTCGATTTAATGAAAAACGTCCAGGAATTATTTGTTTAACTTCCAGATTCCCATAAAATACAACGTAATGGAGATGTGTTTCAAATCGTTAATGCGTGATCAGATTATTAAGTGATTTCTGTGTGGTTAAAGAAATGTTTCTATGGAAAATTATCTGAAGGAAAATTAATTGGTCTGGTCAATTAGCATTACGTACTTTGTTATACAGAAACGCTTTATTAATTTGGAACATGATCATGAATGCACTAGACCAGACCTGCACAGCATTTTGCACTTTCACTGACGTCAGGAGCTGCGCGCGGGCAACTCGAGGGAAAATGCGAAAATCGATGAAGGGTGGGGATGAGACTCACTCTAGGAGTGGGGATCACCAATCAGAATGCGCAAGTCAAAAGATAGCGCGTAAACCAATCGACAAGAACATGACGGTCATATACAGTTCAAGTAAAATTGCCTTTTTGTATTATATTGCAAATGTTTGATGTCGGACAGGGCGAAATGTGAAACTACAACGAATTATACATATTAGATTTGGACACCAAGTATTATAATTGCTTGTAGGGCTTATATTGTAATTCGCTTTGCTACGATGTGATCACAAATTAAGTGTTGTGCTAAACACAAAATTATGATACTGATTTTTTTTGTTTGATGATGACACCAATAAACTATTTTTTCATTAATTATGTTTAATTGAATAAAACTGTTCTATTAAAGCAACAACATATTGTTCTTGAAAAAATCATGATTATTTTCTTCTCTAATTTCTGAGAAGAGTGTAGAGTCGTTACGACATCGTGTACAAATATAAAGCCCTTTGCATTCTATTTAACAAAACCCATGATAATCTTATGATTGTCCGTAACATATCACAGAGGTTTGCTCGTTGATCTCTTTTATTCAGTTTCATAATGGGGAAAATGGTCACAAATGTGCTTTTAAACATTACCCTTCTTGGAATTGCAACATATTCTTTTTTATGTCAATCTTGATGTGAGAGATCACTCTCATGATTTTCTTCATTTTGCTATGATTTGGAGATTATAACATTCCTTGTGAACAATCAATTATTAAATTTCAATTTTTGTTAGAATTAAATAGTATTTTTCTTATATATAAGCATATATTTTAAAGCTATCGCTTAAGAGTCACAATGAGCATGTTATTTTCTTCAAAAAATTAGAAAAGGAAAATACATACAGTGGTGGATACAAAGGTGGATATACAGTAGTGTACAGAACGTAAACAGTGAATTATGGTCCTTGTAACTTGAAATACTAGACATAATCCATTTAAACAAGTTGGCAATGATTTTGCAGCATGAATCATTATTAGACCCTCAGGCATTCAATTTACGTGCCGCGTCGTGCCACGTTAGACTTCTCCCCTCCCCGCAAAGCTTCCTACTCCCCACCACTTGCACTTTCGGCACTGCCGCGTGCAGACGATCGGCTCGCAAGAGCAGAATGCCCGCGGGAGCAGGTGTTGTGCAGGCCTGGCCTAAACCATACATACGATTTCTTCAAAAATGGATACTCCCCGATTACTCTCATTCTAGTGGATGTTTTGAGATTTTGAAAAAGATTCTTTAAAATTTGGGGGTACTTTACATGAAGCCCCACGGACATTTTCAAAATTTTCTCAAAAACGGCTCCAAATTTTTTCTTTAAATTTCTAGTATGAATAGAGGAAAATACACTTTTTAACATGGCATAGGTCCGATTTTCACGTACAGCTCTGAATTTTCGAAAATTGTGAAAGTTTGACTTTTTTTCGGCGTCTTTCTCCAACTACAAAATTGAAGATAGAGATTTTTTCTTCAAATAAAATTTGTTCTGCATATTGAGTTCTTTAATAAAGGTCATGTAAATGTTTTTCACAATTTTGGTAGTTTTCGTGCAATATTGCGTGCAATATGTGGAATTTTAAAAAATTACAAAAACTAGTTTTTCTCAAAAACGACTCCAAATTTTTTCTTTAAACTTTTGGTAGGGATAGTGCTAAATGTACCCTATGAGATGACATAAACGCCATATGGCTGTATTCTTTTGTTTTTTCAAACATAGCAAAAATGTAATTTTTTGACGGGTCTCTCACGTCGTTAATATTTACACTAGCGGCAAATTGTTCACGTTATTATGTTTATGAGTACATGTGCTTTAAATAATGTCAAGTAACGTTTATCGAAAACACAACCGTTTTCTGTGAAAACTAGGTCAAATTTCCGCATTTTCAGAAACACTCAAACGCCATTTTCTCATAAATGGCTAAACAAATTTCTTCAAACTTTTCGATCGGATAGTGCTAATTGCTCTCTTTAATATGACGTAAAGTTTATTTTGAATAATTTTTTTGTTTTTTCCAAAAATTATATAAATGTATTTTTTTAAAGGAACTCTCTCATCTTTAATATTCACATTACCAGCAATTTGTAAACATTATTATATTTGTGAGTGTAAGTGCTTCAAATAACTGCAAATAAAGAATTTTGAAAACTCAAAAATTTTCTGTGAAAATGAGCTTCAAATTTCGCATTTTTAGTAGCGCTAAAACGCCTCTTTTTCTTAAATGGCACATAATTTTAAAAGAGAATTGCCATTTAGGACTAGGTTTTTGTGTTCTTTAATATTCTAAAATTAATATTTCCGTTCTACCAATAGGAAACCGAAAAATTAAGAAAATGACAAAAAAATGTACTTTTGGGGGAGATAGATGGCAGCTGGCAAGAAAGAGAATGTGGCAATTCCAAATAGCTAGCAAATACGCAATCAAATAGAAAACTAATACGAGAAAGTCCGTGCCATTCTGTAGCACCATTAGTTCGTTATCACGGCCTGGCAACGAATTTTTTTCCGCAGAAAATTGGCCATTTTTTCGCGCAGCATTACATAACTTTCCATATACTACGTATATCACTCCGTGTATATGTACGTATACGGGAAAGTAAAAAGATTACAAATTCTTTGCCGCAATATAACTGCATTAAACACTTGAGATTTTCAAGGCGTATAAGTCTTTCTTGAAGAAAATTTGGACAGAGCATACATCTTTCGGTGCCGTCGTCACATGTACGAACTTATTGTACAATGTGTTTTTCAATGTAAAATACGTAATGTAGCAAGCAATCCTGACACCACTTTTTTTAGCATTTTAAGGAAAGCTAGAAAATATTTAATGCCATTAATTTTCAAAGTGGCAAAGAGAATATGTCTTTAACGAGTCCGAAATTAAAAGATATGTTGAACCTATATGAAAGTAACAAATTAAAGATAATCTTCCCGAGGCAATGCATCGAGCTCGATAGATGGCAATAGGCATTTAATATTTAAAATGTTTCTGCTAAGAACAATCTAAACTATCTTGTGTAATTCAAAATTCCTTAAATAATGTCTCTCTGTTGATTGTAACTGTTTGTCAAACCGTGGCTTTAAGGCAGTGCAGCTGTAAAAGCTCCTTTTCAAGATGCTTTATAAAATTTATACAATCGCATAAAAGGATAAATTCCGCAATATCAAAAGCAACTTTAAAAAAATTTAGACACCGTATGTAGTATTTATTAGAAGAATTGTCTGTCGTACCACTCTATGATGATGACGAAGTAGTACAAATCAAAATCAAAATGGTAGCAAATTTAGCATGAGAAAATCTACACAAGGAAGACTGTTATATTCCCTTTGTGAGGAATTGGATGGAGAACAATATGGTAAGCGTAATTGTATCCCGATGACAGCTCTTTCATTATTAATTCGTTAATATACAATACATCTAATTTAATCTTCATTTCAATGAAAGCAATAGCCGACTTTGTGTCAACCAAAGGCAAATATCTGTTCTCTTGCCTGAAGATGGATTCTATTTTTATTCAAAATTGGCCTTTGACCTGTAAAAACATCTCTTCTAATTTAGAAGCTGAAAGGTTATTTATAAAGTTGAAAGCTGTGAATGACTGCGCTGACAGGCCTGTTGATTAATGCAAGATTTCCATGGACTAGTGGATGTAGATGAGGAGCGAAAGCAATTTTTGTTGTGATGTTCAAGAACATCGTTCACTCTACGCATATTGCAAGAAAGAAACTCTGTAAAAAAGTACCCACATGAAAAGTTAAAACAATAACACAGTCTAAAGAGTGAAAATGAATTAAATTGCAATATAAAATCATATATTAAAAATGTATCGTAGTTTTCCACTGACTTAATCCAAGGAAACCAAGGATCGCTATCATTCAAATTTCGCGCTCAAGTCGGCACGGGTTAATATCGACCTATTGAGATGAAATTTTATTTTGGAGTAAATTTCACCCAATGAAAAATATTTAGGGGGCAAGCCCAAAAAAATTTGCGAAATAATTTTTTTTGGTAATATTAATTTCTCTTTCTTGCCAGCTGCCACCTATCAGCGCCAAAAGTGCATTTTTTTGTCATTTTCTTAATTTTTCGGTTTCCTATTGGCAGTACGGAAAAGTTCATTTTAGAATATTAAAGAACACAAAAACCTAGGCTGACAATTTTCTTTTAAAAATTATGTGCTGTTTTAAAGAAAATAGCGTTTTAGCTCTATTAAAAATGCAAAATTTGAAGCTCCTTTTCACAGAAAATTGTTGAGTTTTCAAGAGACTTCATTTGAAGTTATTTGAAGCACTTACACTCACAAATATAACAATTTTTACAAATTGCTGGTAATGTGCAAATTAAAGATATGAGAGATCTTTCAAAAAAAATTACATTTATATAATTTTTGAAAAAACAAAAAAATAACTCAAAATAAACTTTACGTCGTATTAAAGAAATTAATATCTCCCTTATATTTAAGGAACACCCTTATGTGAATGTGTATATGTGCATTTTTTTGTGGTCAGCTGTTCGTAGTGACATCTAATGAATATTTTTTTTATTTACATATAAAACTAAAAAGTAAACTCAACTAATAACCAACACTTCTAAAATATCATTTCTTTATTTGTGATAGATATTGTAAATGAATAATAATTGTAATAGAATTTGCTGTAAATTACTACTGTAAATTATTGTGTTTCATTTTATTATGCAATGTATTGCGTTTAAGGTAGGTCCTACATTACAATTAGTGTACTTCTCCTGATTCAAAATTGTGTAAGTAACTATTGTTACTTGTAATTATTATTCATTAAACTCTAAAGAAAAATAGATGTAAATGACCGGTATGATAGTTCAAGGTATAATGGACTCTATCTAAAGTCAATCTTTACAACATATTAAACATTCAAATTAAATTGAAAAATATAATTAAGAGTCTTCTGATGTTGATAATTTGTGTAAGTGAATCAGCTTTAAGCATACCTATTAATAAGTGAATCAGCTTTAAACCTACCTTTTTTTTATAATCTATACTGTGATATACCAAAATATTATATATTTTTTTCAATAACATTTGTTGTAAATGGGTTGGATAAAAGGGTTTGCAAATGGCGATATACAGCCTTAGCAACGCCGGCGTAGGGTTGGCAAGGTAAATAAACTGCACTCAGGCGTTGAATAGGTGGGGGCGCTGGCTAGATAGACAAATAAAATATTATGGGTTTGGTCCGAAAAGGAATGACTGTCGAGGGCGTGGCTACTTGGTTTGATAAGAGATGGATGGATTGGCTAAGGGACTGTCAAATTTTGTAGTTTTGTTTTAAAAAAGAGGAACGAAGGACGCATACCGAAGCGTTGAGGCCGGAAAACGGCGGAGAACAGGACATTCTGATAGAGGTCGTCGAGTAGTACAGATCGCTCCCAAGTATATTAGTGAAGCGGGACTTGTAGGTTTTGAGTGAGACTTAATAGTGTTTTCGGGCTCTGAAAGTTAATGTGCAGAAGTGAATTCGCGTAGGACTTGGAAAGTTCGGTGTTGGACTTTAACATTTTACCACTAGTTGGGGAAGACTAGGAACTCTGAATATCAAGTAAGAACCGGTAGATATTCTAGGCAGTGAGGGCTGGATGCGTCGGCAGCGTCGCAAGATTGGAAGAAAGAAGCAGGACTTGGGATCATCTCCATTCTAGTGGGAAGATACTACAGACCGTCGTCGATCAAGACGTTAGATAAGTACTGCAGTACAAAAGTTTATCTAAAAAGGTCATGACATAGAAAAATTGTCAAAATTGTTAAATAAGTTGTTGAATTTTTTCTTTTGGAGAAGAAAAGATTTTCATTTGAACAATCACAATTGTTAAGTAATTAGAAATAGATAATTATTCCCTTTCAGATTCCTCGCCATACTGTACAGTTGGCAGATCAAGTAATCGGCTATCTAGACGATAGCGATTATCTATAACGGGACCCATTGACCCAGGTAGCCGGACATTTATCAATTTGTTAAAATTAGCTGTGGAAGTATTGGTTTTAATTAACGTAACCTGTTCCTGGCGCCCAAAAATTTACTATACATTCGGAACGGGTCACGATTATAACCGTCCTAAAGTGAATGATGCTAACGATCTCGTAACGGTTTTTGACGAGACATTGTCGGTACATTTCAATACCAAAGTTCTCAAACTGTTGTGGAAGACTTGTTCACGAGCCACATTCCTGGAAAGATTTGAAGAAATTAATCACTGAACTGCAAAGTACAAGTACATTCTTAATTATCAACTTTGCAAGGAATTGTTCTTAAGTATCTTAATTTAATCGCTAAAAATATTAATTCCAAAGAAAGAATTACCACAAACTCATTTTGGAGCCTAACATCTGCTTGAAACACCCAAAAGGATCAATCCAAAAAGGCACACGTATTGAAAATATAGATGTTTATCTCTCTGAACCCCAGTGTTAAAACTATTCAATATTAGTTGCTATAATTATAACAAAGATGATTCAAATTGAGACTAAAACTTGTAATTTATAAACATTCATACAAACAGGCAAATGTGATGTTCTATTTTCATTGTATCAACACAAACAGTTTCGTTTGTTAAGGTATTATAAATAATGTTATTATTTACTACGTAAATATACTTTTTTAGTAAATTAATGATTCTGTAAAACATTTAAAAAACCGCCATTTTTCAAGACGTTTCCTCAAGACATACTTAAACTTTAGCCACATATGACGGGTACAATTGGTGTGAGAACTGAATTCCAGCCTACTCTTGCTGGGCTCATCAAATGCAGCATTGAGAAAACTTCCAGGGCCGAAACGACTGGCATGCCGAGAAGAAAAGCAAAAGCGACGACGTTCAAGGCGGAAGGGCTTGGTTTGTCGGAAGGCGGAAGGGCTTGTTGAAATGCTTGGTTTGTCACCAAAAACTGAATAATGTTAAATATAGATAGGCACTATATTTTAAGTCACTCCGACGAGTACAACTACATCCATGGTGATCACACGACAATTATTGAACTCAAACTCAGGTTCAAAATTTGAATTCTCTTTATTTCAGTTCACCCAGAGCGTCATTTGACCTTTGCCTTTGCCATAGGTTAGGGTCAGTTGTCACGAAATTTCTCATTGGCTACACTTTTGCCGCTGCCGAGAGAGAAGCGATGGGAGTGGAAGGAACTGACACACACTCCAGAGACAATGTGATGGATCCTGTACATGAACATGAATCAAATAGTTTTTACACTGGAATAAGTACTACATTATAGTTCCTTCACTGAAACATATACTTTCAATCCGATTGTTGGTTTGAAAGTAGAAGGTGGTTCAGAGTTTATACATGTTTTTAGATTATTTAAATAACCGTGAAAGCGTTGAATAAATATTAGAAGGCATTTCACTTATACAAATAGTAAAACTATTGTACCGAAACTATAATCAGTTACTTCATATCTACGATTTCTAATCAGTCTAAATATTTATTACAGACGTACACGGTTGCCCATGCAAAATTTTTTAATATCGCTATAAATATTTATTCTGTGACCACGTGAGGTAAACAACGATGATTGAAAACATAATGTGCTGACCACATTACAAAAATAAGAGACGTACGTCTCACAGAAAATTGAGATATATTTTCTTTTCTCAATATTCACTCTCTTTTTGTCCAATTTTGACCTACTCAGCAAAAACGCAAATAAGTGAAAACATAAAATTCTTGGAGAACATTAAAAAACTTTCAATGATTCTCGATTTAGAAAATGGAAATTGGGTAATTTCGAGATTATCGCTGGCGATTCCAGCGCTCTTGTGCCCCGAATAGAACATCTTTCCCTGGCAGTGCGCAGTGCGCGGGAAACCATCGGAGCAGCCGGTTGAGGGCTGTGTGTCTCCCGTGGCTAGGCGTTCTGAAATTATTATTTGTGCTATTTTTGAGTTATTTTTGGTAAGCTTGTTTATTCAATTTTTTCGTGACAAAAGTGCAAGTGTGTGGTGACCCGAAGAAAATGAACATTTTTGGTTTCAACGATTGTCGTCAAGTGCTGGCCGTGGGACGTCCACTCAAGGTGAGTATCCATCGATTTTCAGCCATTTTCTTGTGATATTCTGTCTTTAAATTCACAGCATATTTTTCTCCTCGTGGCATGGAAAGACGATTTTCGTACTTAATTATTGCAATTCCTATATAGAATACATCTCATCATAAAAATGAAGAATGAGTACAAAATTAACGAAACAATGCATGTAAACTCACGTGCGGCGAAGCAAGATTCGAAATGTCGAATGTGAAATTATTTCTTGTTGTCCACTTTTCTATTTGAATGTATTATTGTTATTTATCCATCTACATCAATAAATCTAATGTTTCTGAAGGAACTTTGAAAATAATTCCGCCGCACAAAAAAAAAAGTTTCGTTTCTGGGCTACGATATTCCATTAACGGTTCACCCACACATCTACTTGACCAAACGTGTTCGTATCATGCCGACATTTTGTTATGTGATGATCAATCTGGTATTGCGCAGATAATTTATTCTTCGCGTTTTATGTGATTCACTTTAGCGTTTCAATCGCAACTGATTAAAAAAATATCACTTCCTGATATTTGAGTTCCGCTTATAGTTTAAGGTGTCTTTCTCGACTAGTTTTGATAGAAAATATACTACGGGTATTTGAAAACCAACTTTACAGAGAAATTTGCACGCTCTTGATGCATTATAACGAGTAAATTTTTATAACAAGAGGGTAATTCAGAATGTCCCTAACCAAGCGGGAGAAAACTTCGAAACATGGACAATAGCTACGTGAACTTTTTATGCATGACACTTTTGTCGACAGTCGATTGTTTTAAATGATGCATACACTCTTTTAAGACACACGTTTAGAAATGCGTACGTTGATGGTGCCTCCACAAAATTGTCACATTTTTACATTTTCATTTTTAGGTTCTGAAAAGTTTTGTTTTTGCAAGCACAACTACATTTTATATAGCAGCTGATTGTATAAGGAAAGCGCAAGTGAAAGATAAGGAAAGGATAACTGCAACGATGATTTTATGTATACTGTATTATATGACCCCGGAATAAAACCACGAGCCAATGTTGTTCTTGACGTCGTCGTTACGTAAAGAAGTTGACCAGAATGTAAAACTGAATGAAATTCAATTGACAAAGTTATGGTACTCCATGGATGGGGAAAGCAACGTATTACTAAATGCCTTAGGAATAAAATACAATTAACATCGTCAATGATGTTTCTGTATTGGAGGTAAGTGTTCGTGTGTCCTGTTTTTGATCTAACAAATAAAAGACCCAACCATCTATAGTTTTATATCATAGCATTCGTTAGCGAGCATTTGAATTTGGAAATTGTGAATTTAACAACGAAAAACAAATGCGTAAGTCTTGTAAAAATGTGCCCGCAGGAGCTCCGGTAGAATATCATTTTAAACTTGTCTGCACAAGGTGGCGGGCGAGAGGGGCAAGGCCAGTTCGTTCCTCAACCTCGACGGTTGAGGCAGAGCGCGTCCGTTCGAAGCAATTGTTCCCTTGCCCAAGCAGCGGCCGTGAAAACATTGATACCCGGCAAACGGTCTCTGCGAAGCGCGCGCGCGATCAATTCATCTTTCTCCCAGGAAGTGGAGCATTTGTGTGTGATACTGTGTGAGAGTTATCTTCGTGAAGTTTTGGTAAATGACTGTGACTGATAGAAGTGAATATTACGTTGCCTCCCGTTCAGAGTAGGTTGCATAAGTGAGACCTTTCTATGCCTTACCCTTCACCAATATATTAAAATTATGAATATTGTAAATTTGCCCCGAACATTGCTATATTTTTTTCAGATTAAAATGTTCCTTATACGTAATTCGGTTTGCTTCTTCTGCTTGCTATGTGTTCTGTTTGCTTCTTCTGCTTGCTATGTATTCTGTTTGCTTCTTCTGCTTGCTATGTATTCTGTTTGCTTCTTCTGCTTGCTATGTGTTCTTCTGTTTGCTTCTTTTTGCCTTTTATTGCAAAACCGTTCAATTTATTCAGTTGTATGTGGTTTTTTATGTTTTACGTATCTATTTGTTTATGATTCAATGTTTCTTACATGGTATGATGAAGTTTTTGGCGTTTTTTAGAACTTGAGTGTTTCTAATGTTTTTATGTTTATGAATAAGAAGTTCTACGAGATGGTGCTAATTTTATGCAGTTTCTGGTTAGAAATTTATTTTTTTTGGTTACTACGCTCATGATTTGGTGATATTCATATTTTGATTCTCACAGACTACAGAAAAATGCTCAATAATGGTTTCAATTTTAATATTTTAAGCCCCATCGGGAATGTAATTTTAATATTTTATGTAGACTTATTTTCACTTACCGTTTCCTGAAAGTTTCAATGATTTTAGTGATGTTTTTTTAATTGTCATTACTTGAGTTAGGTACTGTAATTTCAAATTTGTGTTTGGTTTTCCTGTACATTAGTCTAGGTTTTTTAACATTAGGTTGAGTTGCAGAGTCAATCCTCAGGGTTATTGGACTACTGAGCAAGAAGGGCTCTATAAATTTATACTCCAAAGGAGTCTTTTGCCAAACAGCTAGGTCACTCGGATGAAGATGAAATTACAACAAGATCAAGGTGAAGGGCAGAAATGACGATGGCTTACGAAGATCAGCTGGACAGTGATGACGGAAGACGGAATAAACGTGAATACATTAGGCAGAGGGAGAACGGAATGAGATTTTTTTGTCAAAGCTATTATTGTGGGCAAGGGGAGTCGTTTTATCCATCCTTTTATTAGGTTAGACATCGTAAAAGGTTTGTAAATATAATAATCAATGAAATGGTATCATACAATTTTAAAAAGGCAATTTTTAATATAATTATTTGTTCCTAATCTAGGATTGCACGTTTTTTATGTAATTAATGAGGGCATGTTATTCTGATGGTTTCTTTTCGTCTTTCATCGCAAAACTGTTTATTTATTCAGTGTACGCTTTTTTGTTATTTAGGTGTCTATTGTTTATTATTTAATGTTCTTTATTTTATGTTTGATGAAGTTTTTGAATTTGAGTGTTTCTACTGCTTTTGTGTTTAGAATTAATATTGCCTGATTTCTGTTTTACGAGATGGTGCTAGGTTTATGCAGTTACTGTTTTGTAGTGTATTTTGTTTTGTTTACTGTATTTCACGATTTGGCGGTTTTAATATTATCATTCATACAGATTACAGAAGAATGGTGTAAAATTATTTCATTTATAATATTTTCAGCCCATTTAGAATATAAGTTACGATTTTATGTTGATATGTTTACTTACTTCTCCGTGAAAGTTTCAATGTTTTTAGTAATGTTTTTTTATTGTCTTTATTTGTATTACTGTAATTTGAATTTTTTGTTTGGTTTTTATGTAGATTACTATAGGTTTTTTAAACATCAGTTTGAGTTAGTCAAACGTCAGAACCAATAGCCTACAGGCGAAGGAGGGCTCTATAAATTCATACTCGAAACGAGTGTTTTGCCGAACAGCTAGGTCACTCGGATGATGACGAAATCACATGAAGAGCAAGGCGAAGGCAGAAGAGTGAAATGACGATGGCTTACGAAGATCAGCTGGTGAGTGATGACGGAAGACGGAATAAATGTGAATACATCAGGCAGAGGGAGAACGAAGGCTGACAAGCTAATTATTTTGTTTATGTTATTATTCGGGGTGATGGGTGTACTTTAATTGATCGTTGTATTGGTTGAGTCATCGTAAAAATTGTAAATATAGCAATGGTATGGTGTAATAAAATTTGAAGAGGGTTATTTTTAATATAATCATTTATTGTACCGAATTATGGCTTTGTATCATGATTTTTGTGTAAATAATTAGGGCATATTATTCGATTTGCTTCTTCCTGTGTTTTATTGCAAAATTGTTTGTTTATTCAGTTGTGTATGTTTATTACTCAGGTACTTCATGTTTATTATTTAATGTTTTTTCTTGCTCTTTTATTAATGTTCTGGCGCTTTTTAGAAATTGATTTTTTTACTAATGGTTATGTGTTTAGGATTAATATTGCCTTGCCTCTGTTCCACATGATGGCGCTAATTTTATGCAGTTTCTGGGTGGAATTTTATTTTTGCCTTGGTTACTATGTTGATGATTATGTGATATTATAATTTTCACTCTTGTCTCTGCTAAAATTACAGTAATTACTACATTTGTGTTTGGTATTTCTATAGGTGACCGTTTTTTTTAAACATTAGGTGGAGTTTCAGAATCAATCTTCAGAGCCATAGGCCCTACTGGGGAAGGAGGGCTCTATAAATTTATACTCGAATGAGTATTTTGTCGAACAGCTAGGTCACTCGGATGAAGATGAAATTACAACAAGATCAAGGCGAAGGCAGAAATGACGATGGCTTATGAAGATCAGCTGGACAGTGATGACTGAAAGCGGAATAAATGTGAATATATTAGGCGGAGGGAGAACGGAATGAGATTTTTTCTCAAAGCTATTATGTAGGCGAGGGGAGTCGTTTGATCCATCCTTTTATTGGGTTAGACATCGTGAAAACTTTGTAAATATAATATCAATGGAATGGTGTCATACAATTTTAATAGGATAATTTGTAATATAATTATTTATTGTCCCCAATCATGCGTTTGCACGTATTTTTATGTAATAATAAGGGCATTATTCTGGTGGTTTCTTTTCGTCTTTCATTGCAAAACTGTTTATTTATTCAGTTGTGTACGCATTTTTTGTGTTTTAGGTATCTATTGTTTTTAATTTAATGTTCTGTATTTGGCCTTTGATGAAGGTTTTGGCGTTATTTAGAATTTGAATATTTCTAAGGTTTTTGTGTTTAGGATTAATATTGCCTGATTTCTGTTCTACGTGATGGGGCTAAGTTTATGCTAAGTTTATTGGGTTGAAATGTATTATTCTTTGTTTACTGTATATAACGACTTGGCAATTTTAACATTTTCATTTTTACAGATTACAGAAGAATGGTGTAAAATTGTTTCATTTTTTAATATTTTCAGCCCCATTTAGAATAAAAATTACGATTTTATGTTGATATATTTTACTTACTTTTTCCTGAAGGTTTCAATGTTTTAATGCTGATGTTTTTTAATTGTCTTTGAGTTACTGTAATTTTTAATTTTTTTTAGATTACTGTAGGTTTTTTAACTTTAGGTTGAGTTGCAGAGTTAATCTTCAGAGCCAGTGTCATACAGGGGAAGAAAGGCTCTGTAAATTTATACTCCAAACGAGTGTATTTCCGTACAGGTAGGTCACTCAGATGAAGACGAAATCACATGAAGATCAAGGGAAGGCAGAAGAGGAAAATGACGACGGGGTATGAAGATCAGCTGGAAAGTGGTGACAGAAGGTGGAATAAATGTGAATATATTAGGCGGAGGGATTACGGAGGCTGAAACGCTAATTTTTTTGTTTCTGAAAAGATAATTTTTTGGCCTCTGAAAATATAATTTTTTTGTCTATGTTATTATTTGGAGGCGATGGGAGCTCTTATCGATCCTTTTATCGTGTTAGTCATCGTAAAAACTTTTGAAAAATAACATCTATGGAATGAGGTAATAAAATCTTAAGAGGGTCATTTTAATATATTAATTTATTGTTCCGAATTACGCTCTGTATGATGATTTATATGAAAATAATTACAGCATGTTAATCTGTTTGTTTCTTCTTGTGTTTTATTGCAAAATTGTTTGTTTATTCAGTTGTGTATGCTTTTTTATTGCTCGCATATCTATAGTTTAATGTTCTTTACTTTCTCTTCAATTAATTTCTTGGCGTTTTTTAAACAATTTTAGTGTTTCTAATGTTTTTGTGTTTAGGATTAATATTTTCTGACGTCTGTTCTAAGCGAGGGTGCTAATTTTATGCAGTTTCTGTGTTGAAATTTATTTTACTTTGTTTACTGTATTTGACTTGATGATTTTAATATTTTCATTCCTACAGATTCAATCCTACAGATGGTGTAAAAATTGCTACTACTATACAACTAGGGCATATTATCGTTTGCTTCTTGTTGTTTTATTGAAAATGGTTTGTTTATTCAGTTGTGTATGCTTGTTTGTGACTTGGGTACCAATTGTTTATTATTTAGTGTTTTTTCCTTGCTCATTTATTAATTTTTTAGCGTCCGCTGTTCTACGTGTTGGTGCTAATTTTATGCAGTTTCTGAGTTGATATTTATTTTATTTTGTTTACTTTATTTGACGACTTGGTGGTTTTAATATTGTCGTTCTTACAGATTACAGAAGAATGCTGTAAAATTGTTTCATTTTTTAATATTTTCAGCCCCATTTAGAATATGTTATGATTTTATGTAGTATGATGTTATGATATGTTTTTACTTACTTTTTTCTGAAAGTTTCAATGTTTTTAGTGATGTTTTTTTAATCGTCATTATATGATTTTTTGTAGATTACTGTTTTTTAGCATAAGGTTTTTAGCATAATGTTTTAGCATCATGTTTTAGCATCATGTTTTAGCATCGTGTTTTAGCATCATGATTTAGCATCATGTTTTGGCATCATGTTTTGGCATCGTGTTTTGGCATCGTGTTTTGGCATCGTGTTTTGGCATCATGTTTTAGCATCATGTTTTAGCATCGTGTTTTAGCATTGTGTTTTAGCATCATGTTTTTTAGCATCATGTTTTTTATCATTAGGTTCAGTTGCAGTGTCAATCTTCAGAGCCAATGGCCTACAGAGGAAGAAGAACTCTACACATTTATACTCGAAACTAGTGTTTTGCCGAACAGCTAGGTCACTCGGATAATGTGAATATATTAGGCGGAGGGAGAACGAAGGCTGGGATTACTTGAAATTGCTGTTATTACTATTTTGATAACACGTTTTTCTGTAGATGACTATTCGTTTTTTAACATTAGGTTTAGTTGCAGAGTCAATCTTCAAAACCATTGGCCTACTGGGGAAAAGGGCTTTATAAATGTACATTACTAACGAGTGTTTTGCCGAACAGCTAGGCCACTGGAATGAAGACGAAACAGAAGAGATGAGGATCAAGGCGAAGGCAGAAGAGAAGATCACAGAATGCACAAGAGGTTCATGGTGGAAAAAGAATAGGATGAAGAAGGCACAAGACGATGAAGACCAAGGCGGAAGAGGAAGAAGACGAAAGCACAAAAGAAACAAGGCGAAGGCGGAAGAGAAACAGGAAGACGATGGCATTAGAGGATCATGGTGAAGGCAAAAAATTGTATTCAAAGAATTTTTGATTTGGATTGCCGTGAAGTTTCCTAAACTGTAGCGAAGTAGTAAAATTGAAACTAAAGTGCAGTGCAGTGTAGTGATGAGTAGTGAAATGTAGATATGTGTAGTGAAGGGTAGTGAAGTGAAGTGGAGTGTGGTATGTTTAAAAATTCATGTATTATAATTTAAAGAACTGCGCAGGACTGCCATAATATGAATTGTTTGTGCTATTATTGTTAGTACTTCCTTTATTATCACTGTTTTTCATTATCTGATTATATTAATATTCCTTTTATTCTCTTAAAATTTAAAATCAAAATGGATTAATATTCCTAATTGTTAAATCTAAATTCTTGTGTTCTGTAACCTTGGTGTATGAACTTCACTACAGATATAATTAATCTCTATCTATGAGGCTGAAGAGAAAGAAGACGAAGGCGCAAGAAGATGGTGATGATGTAAGAGGAAGAAGACGAAAGCACAAGAGAAACAAGCGCGAAGGCGGAAGAGAAACAGGAAGACTATGCCACTAGAGGATCATGGTGAAGGCAAAAAAATACATTCAAAGAATTTTTGATTTGGATTGTCGTGAAGTTTTCTGAAATGTAGCGACAGTATTGAATATAAAAGTGCAGTGCAGTGAAATATAGTGATAGATAGTGTAGTGAGGTGAAGTTAAGTGGAGTGTGGTATGTTTAAAATTCCTGTATTTAATAGTTAAAGGAATTGCGTAGAAAACCCATAAAATGAATTGGTAATACTATTATTGTTAGTAATGATTTATTATCACTGTTTTCATTATCTGATAATATTAATATTACTTTTATTCTCTTTAAAATAATTTAAAATCAAAATGTACTAATATTCGTAATTGTTAAATCTAAATTCTTGTGTTCTGTAACCTAGGTGTATGAACTTCACTGCAGATACATTTAATCTCTATCTCTGAGGCTGAAGAGAAAGGAGACGGAGGCACAAGAGGATCAAGGCAAAGGTGTAAGAGGAAAAACACGAAGGCACAAGAGCATCAAGGCGAAGGCTGAAGAGGAAGAAGACGAAAACGCAAAAGAAAACAAGGCGAAGGCGGATGAAAAAAAGGAAGACGATGGCACTAGAGGATCAAGGGGAAGGCAAAAATATATTCAAACAATTTTTATTTAATTGTCGTGAAGTTTTCTAAAGTGTAGCGAAGTAGTGAATATGAAAGTGCAGTTGCAGTGTAGTGATGTGTGGTAATATGTAGTGTACTGAAGTGAAGTGTAGTGAGGTGAAGTTAAGTGCAGTGTGGTATATTTAACAATTCGTGTATTTAATAGTTTACGGAACTGTGCGCAGGTAAGCCATCAAATGAATTGTCGCATGCTATTATTATTAGTACTCTCTTTATTATCACTGTTTTCAGTATCTGATATTCTTAATATTACTTCTATTCTCTTAAAATAATTTAAAATCAAAATGTATTAGTATTCCTAATTGTAAAATGTAAATTCTTGTGTTCTGTAACCTAGGTGTATGAACTTAACTGCAGATATAATTAATCTCTATGAGGTTGAAGAGGAAGGAGACGATGGCACAAAAAGAGCAAGGCCGAAGGTGTAAAAGGAAAAACACGAAGGCACAAGAGGATCAAGATCGTGCCGTGCCGTGCCGTGCCGTGCCGTGCCGAGCTAGCCGTGCCCAGCCTAGCCGTGCCCAGCCTAGCCGTGCCCAGCCTAGCCGTGCCCAGCCTAGCCGTGCAGAGCCTAGCCGTGCCGAGCCTAGCCGTGCCGAGCCTGCCGTGCCGAGCCTAGCCGTGCCGAGCCTAGCCGAGCCTAGCCGTGCCGAGCCTAGCCGAGCCTAGCCGTGCCGAGCCTAGCCGTGCCGAGCCTGGCCGAGCCTAGCCGTGCCGAGCCTAGCCGTGCCGAGCCTAGCCGTGCCGAGCCTAGCAGTGCCGCGCCTAGCCGTGCCGCGCCTAGCCGTGGCCGCGCCTAGCAGTGACGCGCCTAGCAGTGCCGCGCCTAGCTGTGCCAGCCTAGCCTGTAGCCGTGCGAGCCTAGCCGTGCCGAGCCTAGCCGTGCCGAGCCGTGCCGTGCCTTCCCTTGCCGTGCAGTGCAGTGTCGTGCAGTGTCGTGCAGTGTCGTGCAGTGCAGTGTCGTGCAGTGTCGTGCAGTGTCGTGCAGTGTCGTGCGTGATGCAGTGCCGTTTAAAAATTCAAGTATTTAATAGTTTAAGGAACTTCGCAGGACAGCCATAAAAATGAATTGTTAATGCTGTTATAGTTAGTACTCTTTTTATTATCACTGTTTTCAGTATCTGATATTCTTAATATTACTTCTATTCTCTTAAAATAATTTAAAATCAAAATGTATTAGATTCCTAATTGTAAAATGTAAATTTCTTGTGTTCTGTACCTAGGTGTATGACTTAACTGCAGTATAATTAATCTCTAGGATCAGGTTGAAGAGGAAGGAGACGATGGCACAAAAAGAGCAAGGCGAAGGGTGTAAAAGGAAAAAACACGAGGCACAAGCAGGATCAAGATCGTGCCGTGCCGTGCCGTGCCGATCCGAGCCTAGCCGTGCCCAGCCTAGCCG
>JAHLJT010002406.1:175832728-175862774 GCA_031308135.1 Acheta domesticus | reverse complement strand
GACCAATTGAGTATTGTTGCTTATTGTAGTGACTTGAACTCAATGTTTTATTAAGACGAAATTGTGTTTCGAACCGAACGTGTTATTGTGAAGTTATTTTGGCGAACGTTTCTGGGGGACCAAATCCATATCCGATAGCATACAATCATTGGTCTTTTCTGGAGCGTAAAATTAAATTAAATGCGTCCATGTGTATTTTCAAGTAATTTTAATTCTTGTTCTCGATTCACGATCGTTCAACTGATACAGGAGATTCCATGACTCCGAATTTTGTATTCTTTAGATTTGTGAATTTTTCAGCTTCGTATGTTTCCCGCATGAAAACTTGTTTTCTCCACAAAAGACACGTCGTTAATTGACCATACCTTTGGAATTGAACATGTATGCGAACTCTAATGAGCTTTTCTTTTCGCGTTCATTGAATCGTAACTTCTCTGGGAGTTGGTTGACGTGATATTTGTCGAGTTTTGAATCGCGACTTTGGTAGCTTTAAGGGCTCGTTTGTATGTCAGAAACTCAATATTTGTGCTTCGCCGACTCTTTTCGAATCAGAGTTCTAGTAATAATAAAATAAATCTTGTTGCAACCAATTAAAATGAAATATCTCTCACATCTAAACTTGTTGGCTACGAGCGAATTATGGATTATTTACACTAATTGAACTTCCTAAATAATGTTTTTGTTTCATTTGTAATGATGTTAGTTAATACGTTCTGCTTTTTCTCTTTGCGCATAATAGGAACCACATTTTTGCAACTCGCAATATTTCTTCTTTTGCTGAACCTTTCACCGGAACGGTTTCATTTATTTTGAAAATTGTGCACTGTGTTTCTCGAGAAATTTGTTTGTCATTTTCCTTAAACAATCTTCCGATTTCCAGTCTCGGCCAATCCCATTCTTAGCACAATTTGTTTACTCATACCCACGCTTTGCTCCCGAGATTTAATACGTTTAGCTGAGCTTTACTCCTGACCTAAATAAACTTAATTCCACCCGTACTAAAACGATTAAATGCACACAGTTTTTAAGAAATTTAACTAATTCGATATCATTTTCTTGATAATGTCACCAAAGTAGAGAATTTTAATGAGCTTTTTGTTAAGATTGCTTATTCTATACCTCGTCGCTTCACTAATTTCACACGACAGGTTTATACAATCGAATCTTTTCTTCTATTTTTTCCTTGTCATACTCTTTTATTTCGTTTCATGTAGATATTTAATTAAATATTTACTTAGCCACCCTGTTTTTTCTTGAATTCTATTGAATTGGTAAGATTTTATTATTTTTCATTACACTTTCAGGGTTGAATTTTGAAGGCAAGACAGGAGGTCCGTCAGTGCGTAAGTACAGTAGACTACGTAGTAACGCAATAAAAAGAATGGCAATGTAATGGAGTAAACATTTCAGTCATTACCATTAGTACATGAAGTGCTAGAGTTTCTTTTATTGTGACGGAGGATATTGTATTGGTAGATCTAATTCAACTTCGGGCATACATAGTAGTGGCAGGTGAGGTAAATCGTTAGTCCTTTGTTAATTGAGGATATTTTATTCATTTATTAACCCATTACATTCTAAGTATTTTTAAAAATTATTAACCGTTTCCCTTACTAGTATTTTCTGAAAATTCTTGTCAAAATTATTCCATTGGTTTATTATCTCATTCTTATCATGTCAATGAAATTAACTTTCTTATTAAATATCGTGAACTTTTTAGAACAACTTTTGGAGATATTTCAATTTGCATATTCATATAACAATTATCCCGAATTATCACAGGCATGATGTGAATAACATTTACGTAACTATTTGGAGCAATGGAATTTATGTAACAAAACTCAAAGAGATGTAATTTAAGATTATGTATTGTGCTTTGTTCATACATTGAATACAATAGACAATTTGAACCAAAAAACTATTAAAAATGTCTTGAATGTTTCTATCTCTGTGGTAAACTCTAAAGCACTGAGTCTCACAAAGAGCAACAGTACAATTAGGGCAGTAGTAACTACTTTCTCTTCGTATTTTCTTGTTCTTTGCGTCCTTCACGCGGCTGCACATTGCAAACTGTCTCGTAGAATTTGTCTTCTTTTCTGTAGGTGGAATAAGTTCTGGAAAATGACGATCCGTCAGTCTAAGTGGAGTAGGTGTCTTCCCAGGTCTTCCCTGTTTAGGAGATATTACATATGGGTTCGTAGTTCTTTCTTATCATTTAGCACAAGCTCCATTCTGAAGAGGAGTAGACATCGCTTATTTACTTTTTGGTGAAGCATTCCAGACAGTGAGCTCAAGAAGATGGAAGAACCTGTTTATGTATGGTCAGAACACAAACAAAAACGTTCGCATTAGATATCTCAGGATAATATTTATGACACCTCAAGCCTAACCCGAGTTAACTCGGGATAAACGGGGAAGCGGTTATGGAATTAATAAAATCATAGAATGACAGTCATGAAATACTGTGTTTTAGTGGGTTACGTTCCGAGGCCGCGTCGGCGCTAGGCGAGCTCTCACACCGAGATCACACACACATTCATCTCACACTGACAGTTTTCTCACGCAGCGGGAAATCGCGGTCACATGGTGTCTAGTGGAGAGTTTTAGACGACCAATCCGGCCTCTGAGTTTTCGGCGCAACACTCGTCGTTAGCTTCAGGTGGAGGCAAGTGAGTAGGCCTTGCTAAGCCCCGGTGTTGCCGAGCTTGCCCGGTAACCCACCAGTTGGGGCCCCTGGGGATGGATTGCGGCGAAGGACGTTCGTATGAATGCTCCGAATCCCACATATAGAAGTCCAGACAGGGAGAACCCCCTCGCCAGGTTACCTAGGTTCTGGTGGCACGTCAATAGCGTCAAGGTGGAGGCAGTGAGGAGATGGGGGCCCCGAGCCGCCCGCACCTTACAGTAGTTCGGGTGGTCCGCTGTTGGGCTCTTGGCTTCGTCGTGGCAGTGGCCCGATTCTCTGGAAGAAGAGGAGGACTTGTCCCGGCGTATGTGAGTGGCGCATTGTCGTTCGATACTTGCCTTGATAGCTAGGAGCTGTAGCTGGCAGGGTGGCCCGACTCAGGCATTGTATGAGGAGGTTGCCGGGAGGGAAAACTACGTTCCAGCGGGATCCGGGTACCGCCCTTGTGCGAGGCGGGGGGGGGGGGTTGAGGATAAAAGGCGAAAAGCCCAAGGAGCCCACCCCAGGGTTCACGTCCCCTGGTAGAACAAGGAATTGTGTGGGGTCATAGCCCACGCAGAGTCAAGACTGATAGTTTCTAGGAAACGTTTGGAGTTGAATTCAGAAGGACAGATGCATCTTGATTTGTATTAAAAAATAATGGACCCGGTAACATTTCGATAAACTAATGTATTACACTTCACACGCTACTGCACTTGTGATTGTTAATCACGTTTTACGCTACACTCAGCAAACATTTTAATAGATGAAAGACTTTCTCGCGAGTATGGGTTTGTTCTATGTCCGGGTTTGAAGTATCCTATTGTTAAAACGCTGTACCTCAAATCTGGGCATGCATTCGCTATGACAATGTCCTGGAAAAATTTGATTTACTTGTCCGAGACTCGAGTCCGAGTTCAAGTAATAATTTCCGCCGATATTTCACAATTGCAGGGGCAAAATAATGCTTATACTTGACGGTGCGGCGGGTTGCGTAGAGCTTCTGTTCAGGGGCGCTTGGTTCAGCATAAACGCATAAAATCACCAACGCGCGTCTATTTGCGACAGACGTACGTACATTCCTATTGACCTATGCCCATATTCTTCACGCAAGTTTAAGCAATAAGTTGACAAGTTTTATGGCAAATGGATAGTAGCGTATAAAATACGAACAAACATCGATTTTTATGTATTAGATAGCTTCATTGTATCTCAATTTCCTAAAGTTGTTCTCATAAGCCTAGTATAAATCATGATAAAGTAGTACGAATATGTTTCAAGGTATTTTATACAAATATTGAGACAAATTTACAGATATTGGTCAAGTTATGTAACTTATACACACGATCAAATTATCCCAGGTTTTGATTTATATAATTCTCTCCCCAGGACTGTTCATTCAAAAGAAATGTGTTTAATGTACACACACACACACACACACACACACACACACACACACACACACATATATATATATATATATATATATATATATATGTTATTTGGCCAATTAATTACGGACAGACCACAGTAGTAAACATGAAAATGTTTATTAGAATTTTTTATATTATAAGTTTTTTCGGAAGGTTTATTATTTAGAATGTTAAGCTGTTAGCGGCGGCGCGATATCTGAGTAACGGCCGCAGAACCAGCGGCGAGCAGCGATTTCCGCCCTTCCACAGGCGGTAAGGTCATGAAAGGTCTCAATACTAGTTGTCGCCAAAACACTACTTGCAATGTTTCATACCACGTACAAATTTGAATGTAGAGGTTTTGAAAGGTGCTGGACTAGCTGGTAAAATTTCATGTCAATCCGAGTATCCAGCACGGCGAGTGTTGCGTGTTCGAATGTCTCCTGATGGCCAACATGATCGAAACTATCTACAAAGCATTTATAGAGCTAGAAGAAAACAGGAAGATGTTCGTACAGAGACTAAGACACGTCCGAATTTACAAAAACCTTCTTTTTCTCTGTCTTCCAAAAATGAATTAAACGAGGCTTATGACAATGTATTTTGTTCGGACTCTCTTCAGATGTTTCCTAGGTGGATTGATAAGTCTGGTAAATTTCCATGAAATCATGGGAAATTTTATTATATGGAGTCATTGTTGCTAAGAAAGATTCTTGAAATGGCTCTGTTAAAATTTACAAACAAATGCAATGCACAACTGGTTTTTAGTGCCCATCTAAATTCACTGTGGTGACAAAGAGTGCAAAAATGGAGATAGACGATTTTCGGGCGGTGTTAAAACATTTTTATTTAAAGAACTGGAGTGCAATCCAGATACAAACTGAGCTTAAAGAAGTTCATGGGGAAGCTGCATAAGTACTTATAAATACTTAAGTGTATTTATTACTGGATAAACGAATTTAAACGTGGCCGCACGAGCACTGAAGATGAAGAATGTTAGGGGCGCCCGATTTACGTTAGTTCTCAAGAAACGATGGATAAAATCCACGATATCGTAATGGCAGACCGCCGGGTGACAGTGCATGCGATTTCTAAGACTGAGAACATTTCATATAAACAGATATGGAATATCCTACATAAAATTCTGTACATGAAGAAGCTGAGTGCCCGATGGTTGCCGCGACTGTTGACTCCGTACCAAAACCAACCAAGAAGGGACATTTCAAGAATCGTGTTTGGAGCAGTAGCAGCGCAATCCAAAGGATTTCTGGAGCCGTTTTGTGACTGTAGATGAAACGTGGATCCACCACTACACGTTCCAGACAAAACGGCAGTCGAAAAGTGGGTTTGCAAGAGTGAAAGTGACCCGAAGAAAGCAAGAACAGTTTTGTCAGCTGAAAAAATGATGGCAACGGTGTTTTGGGACGGGGAATCATCATGATTGACTATTTAGAAAAGGGGAATGACTGTGACGATCGAACACTTGTTCTGCAACTTTATTGGACCGTCTCCATAGTCCGTTGAAGCAGAAGCAGCCAAGAATGGCACGCAAAAAAGTGCTCCTCCACCATGACAATGCATCTGCTCACACGTCAGTTGTTGCGATGGCAAAAGTGCACGAGCTGGACTGCAAAATTGTTCCCCATCCACCCTATTCTCCAGATTTAGCACCTAGTGACTTTTTCTTATTCCCGAACCTTAAAATTTGGCTTGGGGGAAAAAATTATTCGTCAAATGAAGAGGTAAGCGTGCTGTAAATGAGTACTTCGCAGAGTGGACTCAATCTTTTTTTCAGAAGGGATAAAAAACTGGAATATCGCTGGCACAAATGTATTGAGCTACAGGGACATTATGTTGAAAAATAAATTGTTTGATTTGCAAAACAAATTTTTCGCTGTGTTTTTTACCAGGCTTATCAATCCATCCTCGTATTGAGAAAAGTTTGGACATTAAATGTTAAATTCGAATTTATGAACGGTACATTCGCAATCATTTGAAATCGGGTTTCTCTTATACGTATTAAGGAATATGATGTCTTGAATTCTAGAAATGTTCTGAAATAGTAGTTTATGCAATTAGTTTATAATGTTCAGCTTTATTGCGTGAGTACATGTTTTGAAACTAGCGTCGTTAGGAGCTAGTTTTCAAACTTGTACGAATGCAATCAAGCAACGTTATAACGAGTTGCATATGCTATTTTTTTTGTATGACAGCATTAAAAATTTATAAAAGAATCAAACATAAATTTGCGAAACAACTTTCCTGTGATGTCTCGGGTATTCGAGTATTCGTGCAAGAAAACGGTGGTCGTCTGTTTCATTTACCTCTACCTTCGCCTATATTGTGGCTGCGATTGGGCTGAATGTGTGATGACATAATCATTCGTACCGTAAAATATAAAACGTCATCATTTGTGTCGTAAAACGCCTGATTATTAACAATTTCTTGCTACAGAAAATGTCGTTTATCACGCTGGAATACAAAAGATTAATTTACAAAATGAATAAAAACCTATGTGCATCCCACGCAACCAAAACGGCTGCGCACTTTTTACGAGAGATTATGTGCGATTGTGTGTCGTGGAGTTGTCGCATGTGCTTTCAGGAAATCGTGTCTGAGTGTCAAGGGTTGCACTTCGCAGGAATATGTGCGCCTCCATGCGCCTGCAAATGTCTCTCGCCCGGCGCAGCGCGGCACGGCAAGGCGAAGCGACGGGGACGCGTCGCGTTGTGGGCGCGCATTAATGTCCCTGGTCTTCCTTTAATGTTATTGTTACAAATGTATCTCAGTTGACGATTTCTGGACACGTATTTCTTGTTCGAATCGAGCTGGAGGTAATTCGAAATTCTTGGAGATTTATTGATATTTAATTCCAATGTCTGGAGGTTGCGTACGCATAATAAGATTCCGAGATATATTTTTGGAAAAGGAAGGAAATAAGATATTCTGAATTACAAGACTTCCTTTGAAATCAGATGAAATCTAATCAGTAAAACCTTGCGACAGTTTTGAACGTAGGGTCGGACTGTCGCGAGCTATCGTTGCCTGGCGAAGTCCTAAGTTCTCGAGACGAAGCAAGGAGCTGATTGGCTCTTGACGCTTTCTACCGGCGTAAACCTCTCTCCAGTTCAGCCCTTAGAGCTCTTGTTCGAGTGCAGACAAACGGGCGCAGCACTGTAGGACTCGCTTGGATCAGCTTGGCATTCTTCTCTACATCAGCTTGGCATTATTGAGACTATGGCGACATCCCGTGTCGACTGTTGAAACTGTGTGTATAATTGGCTTAAATTTCCTTTTCAACTCAACAATACAAGGGTTTTTTTAATCCCAAGGTAGTATGCAGAACTCATTGAAGGCAGTAAAATATCATTTTCTCCGGTATCTTGTTTAGCACATACGCCGCACTTTATTAGGAAAAAAGGACGTAAAAAAGAGAAATAATACGCTATATGGGTTTGAATTAAACTTCAGTGTTAAACATTGCTTTAAATAATATGTGTATACATTTATTTTACAACTAAATTGTATTTCAGATCCTTAATAAATTCACTGTTCACATTACATTAATTTACAATTATGTTATGTATTACAATTAATTTACAATAATAAATTGTTGATTCAAAGTACACGAATCTCCATTCCCTCCGAGTGCTTTAAAGATTTTTTTATTCCCACTTTGGGAGGAAATAAAAAAAATGAAATGTCCAACGGCATAAAATTCTATTATACAGACAAATACTGTTAAAATTTATGCACGCTGATAACACTATTTATATTGTAGTTTTGTGACTGTATAGTGCTAAAAGCTTAGAAGAAGTTACGGAGACACGTAACCACGAGAGTTTCTTGTATGGGCGTTGCTGTCAAGGAGTCTGTTTTTTAGATGAGTTGTTAAAAAATTAATGAGCAAAGAAGAAAAACATTAGAATTGGAGTTTCATGAAGGAAGAATTTATATTCATTAATGTTTTTTGGCATTGAACGTTCTAGAATCTACAGAGAAGAAACATCAGTAATATAAATATCATTTTTCACATGCTACTACTCCATAGAGCATATTACCGGAATATTGCAATATCTGAGAACGCTATTTCTTTGTAACCTTGAACCATCCCTGGATGATGTAAAGTATCGTCTCCTGTATTATTTTAGTAGTGTACCTTTGGGCTCCGGCTCTCACACGCAAACCAATTTTATAAATGAGGGCTCCAAAGAAAGAGAATTTCACGGAGACTTGACAAATTCCATTTTGACTTTAAAAATATGGATGATTCTTTAAAAAAAACGCATCGAATATTCATGTAAAATGCAATCCGCATCACATGTCAATCTATATCGGCAAATAACTCATAAACGAAGCGTTTTAGAGCCTTAAAAAGTAAACTTTTGAGGCCAAAGGCCTCAAAGCAGCGTTTTTCACACCAGAATCTATAAGCTGAGACATTCCCAGGTCCATTCAATTAATATTTAGGTTCCACGCTTCAATACTATCAAGGCCACCTCAATATTTCAGCCCTTCCTGCTGGTAGCAATTTTTGTGGCGACTCGCATAGAAGGCTTAGATTCGACAATCTTTATTTACGCTTTCTGTTAACACCGTAGTTTGTGCAGTCTGACGAGGTTTATTTGCATAATCATTAATTCAAGATTTGCTCTCCACCAACAACTAGAAGTACTATTATAGTTGCTTGATACCTATACCTATGAAGATTGTTTCTTATGCGTGTAGTGAAACTATCCAATTAACGTTTTTTCATGGTCTATAAGTGCTGTGTACTTAATTGTGGAAGGATGTGGGTGTTCAGTGAAGAGTGAAGACTGTGTTTGTGTTTTACCCGTACCAATATTTTCGTTATCATTCGATGAAATTTTCCAGTCAACAGCTTCAGACAAGTAGCTTTCTCAAAAGTAAAAAGCTAATATTTTTGTGACTATCACGAAAACTAAAACCTAATTGACAAAGAATATTGAATAATTACTTCAAATGTCTTTAAGTAAGTGTTGGGAATTGTTCCAAGCAAATTCTCCATGATATTGAATAAATATTTATTGAAAATTTCTTTTACACATTAATTGCATTGTTTTTATTTTTATTTGTAATTGTGTTAGTACATTGCAAGTTACCTTTATAGATACAAATAAAAGTATAGTAATATAGATAGTAGTAAGTAGTATAGATACAAATAAACACGTTAACTACTTTCCCTCTTAGAATGAAAATAGAAGGATAGGGATGAGTGTGGGGTCTAACATGCGAGAGTTCTCGCACGGGTATATATACGCAGAGGTAGTGGGGGAAAACTTGTGGTATGGCACAACACAAAGAACAAACTTTTTAAAGTAGCTAAAGTAAAATAGTTTGAAATAAATGGAAACAAAAATCAAAACGCGCTAGCCTACAATACTACGAGAATCAATTAAAAAACAACTAAATTTAAAATTATAGAAAGAATAGTGCAAGTCACCCGACAACTTCCAACGATCGCAGTCCAAACGCACGATTTAAATGTTGGCGACATCTGGAAGTATGTACACTAACGCCCAACTGCAAATTCATATTGTAAATAAAACACCGTTTGATATTAAACTCAAGGTGTCGGTTCGTTAAGATATTAAAATGCAAACATAGTTTGAGCAACATTCCCATGTACCGAAGTGGGCTTACTAATGCCTACTAAATTGTTTCTAATGCTAACAAATGGTATTTAGTACTCAAAAATGAAAATTTTAGTTTGATTATATTTTGGCTCGAATTGTTTTTCGTGAGGTACGTAAGGACGCAGAAAATAATTCAATACTTTTTAGTAAACAAATAATTTTTCAATTTTCTCACCCCAGCAAGCTGGCACCCTGACTCTCCAAAACCCACTCGGTTCTTCATAACAAATCAAAGAAAGTTAAATAATGTTGCAATGAGTAGGTCTGTTCTTGCCCGATCCGGTATTTTCGCACTACTTTACTTGGCTTTCTCAAGAGTACCTTTTCTATTATTTGACTATAAAGGAAAGCGAAAAGATAACTCCCAAGGAAGATTGAAAAATTTCTTCAAATGTTGTTTTTAAAGAAGTGTGAATTGTTTCAAGAACATCTCTCTATAATGTTGAATAAAGTTTAATTGAAAATTTGTTTCAAACATCACTTGCATTGTTATTTTGTTTGATATTCTGTAAGTACATTAGTAGTTTCTCTCCTTTATGGAACGGATAGACAAATGGATAGGGAAAGGGTGGAATTTAACATGCGAGAGTTCTCGCACGGGTATGCTAGTATATTTTTAATACGGATAAGAAGGATAAAAAACTTTAAGTTTTGAGTGTGTGAATATTACCGAAAATGAATATTTTTTTCGAAAATCTGTGAGCGTTTTCCTGGTGAGCTCTAGCGACACGAGTGCAGTTCAGAATGTCAGCGTCAGGTACAGGGGCACGTAAGTGAATATTAACAGCTTCCAGACGCATCAACTATTTTGGTCATTGGTCCCATGTGCGAAGTGCATGACACTGTGTGTATGTGCCTGTGTGTGTGCGTGGGTGTGTAAGGAAGAGGAAGGAAAGATCGCGTGCGGTCCGTGACCCGGTTTTTTAAGGCACTGCGCCGGTAGCGGCCTTGTATTGTTATATGTTATCTAAACATTTTGCGGATACTCCGAGTCTTCTTCGCGAACTACTTTCAGTGGCTCACGACAACAAGTGATGTCACTGAAATGCGTCTGACCGGAAGGTCCTAGGGCGCAAATCCTGACGGTAGCAGAATTGTAGACACTTGCTGCTGCTAGAATTTAGTCGCAGTCTGGAGGAGAATTCTAGCGGTCGGCTGCTTTGATCGGAAGTACTTACAGATTCTTACAATTACATGCACTATACTATCACATTTGTAGGGAGATCTGTCGGAAGTTTAGTGCTTGCCTGTCTGAAGCGCTGGCATACTCTTGGGAGACACCTGGTTAGGGAAAACTTATGCTAAACGACATATCTCGCCAGCCGTCTGGCGCCGGATCTCGCCTGCCAGCAGGAAGATTTCACGGGATCAGCGGGAAGAAGATTTTATCGACTCCCTCGATAAAAAATACTCCTATGACTAATGACCTTAGTAGTTGACGCGCCCGCTAACACCAGTCAATTGGTGTATCAGCCTTCGCGAAATGGTGCGCCTATTTGGTTGTGATGAGCAATGATTTTAGTAGTTGGCTCGCCCGGAAAAAATCTAACCAGTCTTTCAATCTGCCTTCGCGAAATGCTTCGCTTGTTCGGTTGTGATGGACAATGACCTTAGTAGTTGACATGACCGGAAACATTAACCAATCTTTCGGTTCCGGTGGGCAATGACCTTAGTAGTTGACTCGCCTGTAAACACTAACCAATCTTTCAATCTGCCTTTGCGAAATGGTTCGCTTGTTTGGTTGTGATGGACAATGATCTTAGTAGTTGACACGCCTGGAAACACTAACCAATCTTTCGGTTGTGGTGGGCGATGACCTTGGTAGTTGACTCGCCCGGACACATCAATCTTCCAGTCTGCTTTCGCGAAATGGTGCGGGTTTTCGGTTGTGGTGAGCAATGACCTTAATAGTCGACACGCCCGGAAACACTAACCAATCTTTCAATCAGCCTTCACGCAATTGTTCGCTTGTTCGGTTGTTGTGGGCAATGATTTTAGGAGTCTCACCCGCAATCACTGACCAATCTTTCAATCTGCCTTCGCGAAATGGTTTGCTTGTTCGGTTGTGATGGACAATGACCTTAGTACGTGACACGACCGGAAACACTAACCAAACTTTCGGTTCCGGTGGGCAATAACCTTAGTAGTTGACACGACCAGAAAACAACCAATATTTCGGTTCCGATGGGCTGTGACCTTAGTAGTTGACAAGACCGGAAACAACCAATCTTTCGGTTCCGGTGGGCATGACCTTAGTAGTTGACACGACCGGAAACACTAACCAATATTTCGGTTCCGGTGGGCTGTGACCGTAGTAGTTGACTCGCCCGGAAACGCTAACCAACCTTTGAATTAGCCTTCACGAAACGGTGCGCGCGGTGCGTTTGTGCGAGAGCCTGCGGGCCGCGCCGCGCTGTGGTGCAGGTGCACGCGCGGCGCGGCGTCCGTGCGCGCGCACTGATGCCCCTGGAACGCGCCTTCGCCCGCCGCGCGACGCGTGACGCCCGCGGCCCACGCCGCATTACGGATCTCTTCATTGTGTTGCCCCGCGGCGGAGGCCGCTGCGACGCAACGCGCGTTCCTGAACTGGCGACGCAGGGCGATGACACGAGGGCGGCGAAGGGCTGTTCACCCCGTGGGTCAGTCTTCTCACCTGGAGGTTCTAGGTTCGAGTCGCGACAATGGCAGGATTTTCGACACTAGCTTGTCAGATAGGTCGAATTCGGCCGCAGTCGGGAGGAGAATTCTAGCGGCCGGCTGCTCTGATCGGTAGATTTCCGTGGTTATCCGGTCAACACCAGGTGAATACCGGAGCAGTACCCTGACGAACGGGCCACGGACCGCGTGCGATCTTTCCTTCCCCTTCCTTGTCCTATCATCACCCTTGCACTGGCATGCACTACACATGCCGGGAGACCGGTCGGGAGCTTAGAGCTGGGGCGATAATCCCGCTGGATGGAGATACCTGGTTGGGGAAAACCCTACTAGTCGACGGTAGATCGGCGCCGGATCGCGCCATCCAGCGAGGGAAGATCACCACCACCTCCCGATGAATAAAGCACCATACTTACGGGACTAATGGCCTCGGTAGTTGATGCGCCCGGAATCACGAACAATCAATCACCCAATATGTCAATCAGTGCGTTGAAGTAGAACTTGATACCTTGGACCTCGCTCATCCATAGTTTTAACCTTCGGTCGCTCGCGCGATTTAGGGTCACAGGCGTGGTTGGACGGCAGTATCTGTACCGTCGATGAACATCTTTCCCTTTTCTCAATATTACAGTTCCTCTTCATTCTTAGTCATGGGGAATTCATTAAATAACTTCAACTGGACATTCTAGTAAATTGAAAATATATTGGAACAGTTTTATTCTCCAGAATTTGAATTTAATATTTTATGTAATTTCTCCGTATCAGTTTCACCAACATCTGCAAACATTAATTCCTGACACTTTAATGTCTTCAACAATTTTTAATGACTCCACCAGAGGAAAACCTACTGATTCTAATTTCTGGAGATTAGGAAGATATTTTGAAACTCTTCAAAACATTTTATCCGTATAAATAAATTCAAATTATACAGAGCTACATATTTCTTAAGAAGAGTATTCGAATTTTGCTATCAACGCAGACCCAAGGAAATAGAAATCTAATACGGGAAAGTCTGTGCCATTCTGTAGCACCACTAGTTACAGTATAGTCTACTGACTTCTTTAGTACAGCAATTGCAATAAATTACATTTCCATCCGTCCTCCAGAATATCGTTGTTTCCGATTTTTTGTTTGACAAGGATTGCACACTAAACCTTAGATAGAAGAAGCTATTTTAAACTTAACTTCAAAATTAAGATACTTGTGTTAATCCTCGGTTGCACGCAAGCAGACTGAGAGCCTGCTTCTTGACTACTTTCCTCTTCCATTGTCAGTTAATAAAGGATATTGAGTTTGGGCTTTGGTATCCTCCGTCTCCTTTGCGACGTATCGTATGGCGTTGATAATTCGTTTCGCGATCGTTGCTCACTGCACGTGTACTCGCGTCGCAAATCCAAGTAAAGTACAGCAGAGTTAAAATGTGAAGAATAACAAGCACCAATTAGAACTGCATGCTATCAGGATCTAAGATCAATTTACTGTTAATACAAAATATGCGCCAGCTGTAATATTCACAAATTATGCAGAGAAATAATAAGAAAATACCTAAATATGCTAGATAGAAGTCCTAATATGTAGCATTAATAAAAAAACGTCCAAATATGCATTATGCATGAATTTCTTTGAAAAAATACCAAAATATGCAAACACGCAGGGAAAAAGTATGCATTTTTTAAACTATTTTTTCATGAAACATATTTGCAAAGTTTGAAATCTCTACGAAGATAAAACAAAAACGTGCATTTGCATGGAAATCCTGTCTCTAGATGTCACATATTTCGTAACCTGTCTGGTAATCCTAGGCCCAATATATCGTCTCTCTTGGTTACATATACGAATCATTTTAACCTTCGCCATAATACAAGCAGTTTATATTTTTCTCTAACATTAGACACCTCAATTTCAACACATTGGACGCTCTGCCTGGCCTCCAGTCGACACGAGACACTGAATATGGTCGCAATGCGGACGAAAAAGCTTAGTGAGTTATTAATTACAAAACCATGATAGAATTGCGCCTGAGATTTCATTTTCCACTTCTGAGAACAACATAAACCCAACAGCACATCCTACTGTTAGCAGTGGGTTGTGTTTCTGACGCGGTTCGTCCCAACTGCTCGATAGGTAGATAATTTCCTTTTTTTCTCTTTGAGTCGAGAAGTACAAGGGACAATGGAAGTTACAGTTAGATTGGTGGAGCGATAGATGAAAAAAGTTTACTTGTAGTATAATGTTACCTGCTATGAAACTTTTCATGTGCAGTGAGAGATGTGTTTCAATCTCCATCGGATGCTATCTCATTACTTTTTTGCGCTACTCCGAGTATCGTGTTTCGTTTCTAACGTCATGATTAATGTATAGCTCCGAGAAAAACAGCTGCGATGTCTCTGGAAGGTGTATTATTCAGACGACAAAGAGAAGAGAGCTGTGTAAGAGGAAATAGAATGAAGAAATGAGAAAACGAACCCTAACACACACGAGAAAGAGGATGGAACTGAATACAAAATCGAAGGAGATTGAAAACAAAAAAGAGATTTTGTGAAGGACAAAATGATGTGGAAAAGGGGAATGATGATGTAACAAAAAGAAAGAGGCGTAGAAGAGCAAAAGAGCTGAATGAGAGCAAAACAGATAAGGGACATACAGATTGATCTGTTATTGTCTTTCCACAGCCATAGTATTGTGTATCGATTACCAATTTAGGTGGCTCAGGGCATGAAATGTCACTGCTGTCCCTTCTACAGGGAGGTCCTAGGGTTTGAGTCCCGACGGTGGCAGAAATATGGACACCGCGTAGTTCGAAGTCAGCCGCTGTCTGAAGGAGAGTTCTAGACTGCAACTAGCTGGTATCATCGACAGTTTTTTCGTGCTTTCTCCGATCAACACCAGGCGGACGCCGGAGCAGTATCCGTACGATCGGACCATGGACCTCGCGCGATCTTTCCTTCCTCTTCCTTGTCCTATCGTTACCCCTTACTCACAAACACATTTACATGCACTACACTACCACATATGCCGCGAGACCAGTCGAGAGCTTAGAGTTCTCGGTTGGGGGCGGTGTCCTGTTGATGGGAGACACTTGGTTGGAAAATCCAGCAAGCTGACTGTAGGTCGGCACCGGATCTCGTCATCCAGCGAGGGAAGATCGTGGCGCGATAAAAATATGCACCACAATTACGGGACGAATGACGCTAGCAGTTGACGAGTCCGGAACACCTATCAGTCAATCAATCAAACCGAATAAAATACCTAATAAAATGAAAGCAACGCCCTTTGTCAAATGATGGGGCTGGTCTTGTTGAGGCGTGAGGCGGCGGCTTGGAGGCGCGAGGAGGCAAAAATGAACCAGCGAGACGGCTTGGCGGGCAGCGCGTGCCGCCGCAGGCCGCGGGGCGCGGGGGGAGGGGCGGCGCGGGGCGACGGCGCGCGGGATTATGCAAAAAGGGGGCGGTAGCGGGGCTGGGGGCAGGGGGCGGGGCACGATCGCTGCTGCTCCGCTGGCCGTGGCGTGGCACCAGCAGCCGCCACTGCATTTACGCTCGAGCCCCCGGCGGCGGCGGCGGTGGCAGCTCTAACGAGTGAGTGCGGGCGCCGCACCGGACGCGCGCGGCCGCGCTGCGGCGGCGGCGGCGCGGGGGCGGGGCGGAGGCAGGGGCGCCCCCGGCGGACCGCCCCGCCCCGCCCCCTGCCATTGCCATTGCCACTGCCACGCGGCCCCGCCGCCGCCGCCGCACGCTGACCGCACGCTGGCCCAACGCGCCGCGCGTTGCGGCAGGTCAGGCCGGCCGCCGCCGCCACCACCGCCGCCGCCGCCGCCTCTATAAATGAGCCGGCGTGGCCCGGAGCGGCCGCCGCCGCCGCCGCCGCCGCTGCGGTCGATGGTTCCACACCCGCCGCCGCCAACTTCCGGCCGCCCGGGGCGCGCCCGCCCCCGCCCCGCCCCCGCCCGCCCACGACCCATCGCCCCGGCCCGCCCATCGCGTTCGCCGCGCCCGCACAGCGCCAGCCAGCGAGCGACCGCCCGCTATTTATACACAGGCTGGCTGCGAAGTCGCGCGCCCGTTCTTTCGCGCCGCACGTCGGCTTTAGGCGCCAGATTAAATTCCTTTGCGGCGGCGCCCCGCGGAGGGGAACAGGATTCCTGCTCCTTGCCTTACGAACAAGGTCAAAAACACGCCGTGAAATGTTATTTTGGTTTAATGGCCGTGTTTGGCTTTTAATGTTTCATGCTCAAGGAATGTTAGATTTTATATTATAATATTATTAATATTGTTTCAAATTATGTCATCCCCAATTATGATGATAATTCTATTCTTGTGGTTTTGAAAAGAGTATTGTTTGATGGGCGTAGATTTTTCCCCAGAATTCAATGACTTATCGTAGAACTATCTTCAAAGAGTGCCACTTTTTTTCGTTTCAGAAGCACCTAAACATTTCCTCTAAGTCGTATATTTGAATGTTCTTTTGGCGGCAGCATTTTGTAGATTTCTGAAAAACGTAAAAATAATGTATTTAAAAATCTCAAAAGTGTTATTGTTAAACAAGCTGGTTCACAAATGCTATTTCTAATTGAAAGTAACAATTATTTAAGAAAACACAAAAATTACACCTAGTAACGTTCGTGAGGACGGGGGTCAAACTTCCGAGTTCCGTGATCTTTCCTTAAATTAAAAATCTAAATTTTTCGCGAGCAGAATAAGTGGTACTGCTTCAGCAGCGTATATTTCCTTCCCTTATTTGTATCTTTTTGAAAATTTGGGAAGTCCAACGAAAATGAATCCTGTGCCATTTTTATAAGCCCTTGCTCATTTCGAGCAAAAAGCCCTTCTTTGAGAAAGATGAAAACAAAAGTATTGAAGCTGTTTTTAAGTTGTTTTTTTTTAATTTGTCTATATTTTACGTAAAATTACACAAAAACTGCTCGTATCTTCGAGAAGTTGCCTTGGACTTTTTTGATGATCTGTCTTTGAAGAACGCATTCCATCAAGAAAATATCTCTCTTAAATATTGCAGTTGTATGAAGTTGCCGAAAAAATTACAATTTTGTAATTTTAGAAATTTCAGGGTTCCACAAAAATGGGACTTGCGTTAGTTTTAATATGCGTACTTCGCTCTATTTCATGCAAAAATGCGAACAAAAAATTTCGAAGCGTGAGTGAGAAAAGTTTGGAAATTTAGTAGGGGATTCATGCAAATAGCTTCCAAAACTGAAAATATCGGAAACTTTCTGGGCGCTAAGTTGACCAGAGTTAACGGCAGACATAGGGTCTGCCTTTAACTAATTTTTTGGTATCACGGACTCACAATGTGGATTCTGACTCCACGACAAGTTAGAGGAAATTGTTTACTACATATTGGTAAAAGAATGAACTACTCTTCTTTATCAGGGACTCACAAAATGAGTTTTTCTATCGCAAAATCGCGGTTTATTGCCGTAGCGTTAGACTACTTTCTCTACACTACGAACGAAGTATGCGAGAATGTAAAAAGGGCTAAGAATGGAAGATCTAGCTGTGTATATACGAGTATGAAGTACCTGCGAGTTTATTACGTGCATAAGAGCATACTATATTCTTTTCCCTTTAATTTCCATTTGCAATTTGATAATTATACGATAGTTTCGTGTTAAACAACAATAAAGGACATCGCTAACTAATTACTGGAAACTGAATAAAACTAAATTCTAATTGTGTATTAAATGAGTTCATAGATTGATCGAATTTCTCATACACCTTATTTGTTTACAGGTTTTACTTTAAAATCAAGTTGAAATGGCTCTGTTGAATATTTTTTACGGAAACCGAGGAGAATTGTTTATGGATTCAGACAAGTGGGGTTTAATGAATATCTAAATTCCTGAGCATCTATTCAAATAGTCGCTATTTACCAGACACTGTAGATACTACTAAGCCCGATGAATAGTAAACGCATTCTAATCAAAGTAACCGAATATTCTGGGAGCAGCGCACATTCACTATTTGACAAACACCGCGCACATCCTCTCCCCCCCTCTCAACAGCCCGCTCTGCATTAACAGTCGGAGGATACAAGATCAGCGAAACGCTGCAATTCGAAGCACCCTCTGGCTTACGACCTAATTAAGTTGAGAATCGATTGTGCATAATGCAATCTGAGGTTCGGGCGGAATGCAGGTCAAATGCGGGGCGGGGCGTCGCGTCGCGAGACCGCCCGGTTGCCCTAGGACACGCCACACCAACACTGCGGCCCCAGATGCCGCCATTTGATAACCGATTGTTAGAAGAGGTCGAGCTGAGTTTGAGAACCGCCATTATCGATAAACTCGGTACAGTAGGGAGTTTTTGCCACCTCGAACGTTAACCACTATCGATCTTCTGAGCATGCGCAGACGCAGAAAAGTGATGCAAAACTTGAACTGCGCATGCGCATAAGATCGATAGTGCTGTCCGCTAGGGCGTGCAAAAACTCTCTAATGATGCGAAACTGGAACTGCGCATGCGCAGAAGATCGATAGTACTTACCGTTCGAAGTGGCAAAAACTCGCTAATAATCCCTAGTAACGTAGTTAAAAAGCAAGGTTGCGTTGACCTTACTGTCCAGTTAGCCGATTACACCAGTGTTGTCAAGGTCGCTGCCACGAGCCGGAGTCCGTGGCACGAGTGCTACGAAGAAATAGCTTCTGCACGCAGTTCATAACCCCGCCGCAAGAGACGACACCATCACTATTGTAAAACGGCGGGGTTACTAATAGTTTTCCGACGCTAGTGGCGCAGAGAAGCTCGTGGCATGCCGCGAGGCGTGCCACTGCCACCACTAGTAGACCTTGACACTGGATTACACTGTCACAAATATATGTATAGTGTTTTTTTGTAAGTTTGCCCCTCAAGGCCCGTCTTCACGATGGAATATGTCCCGGTATTTCGCGTCTTTCTCAGTCATGCCTCTAGATATCGCATCATCGCCACCGTATCAAGCAGTGCTTACGATCATGCGACATCTAGTGGCAGGACTGAGAAAGACGCGAAATGCCGTGATATTCCATCGTGAAGACAGGCCTTGAGGGGCAAAGTTACAAAAATCGCACCATACACATATTGAGAGCCAGAGATGTAAAAATCGCACTATAGTAATAAAAGCCATCCAGTACTTTTCAATAGTTATAAATAACTATAATTCGGCAATTAAAAATAAGTTTTAAATATAGCGTAGATGGCAAAATCCTTTATGAGAAAACGTCAAGTCGGTTGGACATTACCTCTACTGTCCTCCTCAGACAAATTTCGGTTGCGTCACTCACATACTCTGTATAACATTAGATTCACAATGCCATCAGTTGTTATCATTAAATGATAGATGAAATGTGAAATTTTCTCTTCAACCACTGAGTTCTATGTGGCGGAGCTATCTGATGAGGGGTATTAAACGGCATGCGGCCATTCCAGTTGCGCTACTCTCTGAATCTGGTGACTTGAACCATAATTATAGAAGTGCTCGATGGAAAGGAAATCGCTCCCAGTTCTTCACGTGCCCTGGCAAAGAAATGCGTGAAACACTTGCCTCCGATAACGCACGACAGTTAATTGTTATTAAGTCGTTTCCTGACCTACCTTTTTGCAATATTTGTTCTTTAGCAAAATTTTATGAATTTTGAAGAAAATATATTTTTATGAAACGTCCATTTTCTCTATAGACATACATATTAGATCAGTCACCTTATTATATGATGGAAAATGAAAGAAAACTCATGAAAAATTAACAAATAAATAATTGTTTATTATTAGTTATTCTCACAGGTGCTTTTCCATTTATTATTATCAGGGCCGGATTAAGGCACGTACCCGAGGGACCACGGCCCCAGGCCCCCACTTCTTAGGGGGCCCCGGAGAAAAGGTTCAATTATTTTTTTATTTTATTATATGATATTTTTATATACAAATTTTAAAATGTTGATATCATTTAATTATGTAAAAATGTAAAATCTTGATTTAAGATGTTATCCACCTTGTTTTTTCGTCAACATTTTATGTTTGGTTGAAGACTTTCCATTCATTACATTTTGATTAGGAATGTAATAAATTTGGAGATAAAAATGCAATAAACTTTAAATAAATCCTGGAGATTTTCAACCATCTACAATCTGTGAAGAGCCCCCGATGAACCCAGGCTCCGGGCCCTTCAGAACTTTAAAACGGTACTGATTATTTATTATTATTGTTATTATTATTATTATGTTATTTTCAGGTGTTTTTTCACCTGGGGTTTCAGATTTCAGGAGTATTTAGGCATCAACTAATTCCTTTTGCTTTGCGTATTTAGAACCGTGAGAATAAACCGGCAGGATTCAAGAATGACTAACTTAAGAGCTTTTTGAATAATTTTGTGAGGAGGAAGACCTTATTTTTTCTTGATAATGCGTTAGATTTTTGTTAACAACGCCAATTTCTATTATTACAATTGGTATTTATTACTATTATTAGCCGAGTATGTCCATTAGATCTTAGTCATTACCTCCCACTTTTGTCATTCACTTGATCTCCAACGTTCCTAACACTTAACGAGACGCCGTTTACCGCTTTTGCACTATTTTACTTTCGTTTAAATGTCTTCTCTTCAGTCCAGTTGTGCTTATGAGTAGAGTTTCGAGGTTATTTCAAGAGATTCTTGACTTGTGCTGCGGGCGACAAGGAATTGACTGCTGTTACCTTGAGTCCGTCACCCACCACGTTGCTTGTCAGCTTTGACTTCTCCATCCCGTTCTTGGACACCACATAGTTAGTTCTTCGACCAATAATTAACCGTCACTCCACTTTAAAGCTCCGTTCTGCTCTCCTTATTTAGAAAACAATTTTTTATGTCAGTTACATACGCTTGTCCAGTCTGGTGTAACGTCGCCCCTACAACAATCAACAAAATTCAAATATTCCAAAATAAGCTGCTCAGATCAGCAGTTAACGCCCCTTGGTATACAAGCAATACAAATCTCCACAAAGACCTAGCCATAGAACCCGTTCTAACAAATATCACTAAACTTTCTCGTACATTCTTCCAAAATCTACCCTCAGGTACTGGTGCATCTCATTTCAATTGAGGTAAAGAGCATCCCGTAGAACCTCGTCTACGTAACCGACTCCCCTTTCACATCTTCCTCCGTAATCTAGCTGATATTAGGTAATGAAATAAATATTCTTCCCTTTAGCAGTCAATAATATGTATTCCTCCACTTACATATTCGCACTGATTCATTCTAATGTTAAAGGGAGGTCGCCGTAGAAACCCCCTTGACATATGTTTCGTCTGAAAGTGCTCGCTCCTAACAACTGAAAAGTCGAATGGCTGAGCGTTGAATAATAATCACCTCATTCTGTATTACATTTTTTTTAAAAAGTTAGTTAATGCAATATTTTACGTGGCAAGACTCGGGCCTTCAAGCCTGCTCTTGTCTGACCACGCAAATTTCGCTACGCTCCTTTCACCACCTAACGGAGAAAGAATGTATCAATCGGGTGTCGAAACAGGCAATTTGAATTTAGCTCAGGGGATTCATTTAGACTTGAGGATATTTTACCTGCGATAAATCTACTAAGATGGGACAGCCGGCTTTACGTCCCCTCTGAAGGAAGGCGTACGAAGGATTTTTTCGCCCTTAAAAATCCACGTTTGAACCCGCAAACTTGGGTTCAACAGCCATACTTCGTTGTACTTGGGTTTTTATTTCTTGACGCGTGAGGGCCTATCTTCACGATGGAATATCTCACGGCATTTCGCGTCTTTTCTCGGTCGTGCCGCTAAATGCCACATGATCGCGACCGTATCGAGCAATGCTGGCGATCATGTATTATCTAGCGGCACGATCGAGGAAGTCATGAAATGCCGTGTGATACTCCATCGTGAAGACAGACTCTAATGCGCCAAGAAATAAAAACACTAGTGTAACGGTTATACCATATTTTTGTGGTGAGGGCTCATCTTTATTGATTGCGCCGGGCCCAATGATCTTTCATCGCCATTTTAACAGCTCTGCTTGTGGTACTGCATCCTTAATATTTGTTTTATCCCTTATAATGAGGCTGTTTACATTGACGTTAATCGTGTGTTCAGAATATTGCGTTCTAGTTTCCGTTGACATCTCCTCAGTAACATTTTCTGGGCTTCAGTTAGCGTCCACGGTTGTGAACCGTACAGTTAGAACGGGGAGTACACAAGTGTCCATAAGCATGGTTTTTAAAGAAAAGTTTTTTGTGTAGTAGAACGAAAGAATGGATCCAGAATGTTAATCTATACTTATAGAAATCAAAATAATTCTGAATTAAATAAGTTTATCCTATGTAATTTAATGGCATTTTTTTACTTTATTGCCAGTACATGTATAAGACGTACCTGTTTCATAACTCACTAGTGAAAGGACAAACACTACATGTCGATCATCAAATGCAATGGGTGATCGATGAACTGAACAATCGTGTTTTTAAAAAAAGTATTTGTGGCTTTCGATGAAATATATTTTGTATTTCTAAATGGGTGAGCGTCGTACCCAAGGTTAGAAAATCAAAATGAGAGGATACTTTAATTTCAATCTATATTTTTGGGACTGAAAACAAATCTTCAAACGATGTTCTGAAAACAGTAATTTTGAGATGTGTAATTATTGCATTTAAAGACCAAAAAATGTCCTGAAGTAATGCAAGGTTGTTTTTTATCCATGAGGGGATGGTGGTCGAAAACTCCAAGACAATATTTGCCGTACTGACAAAGTTTTAACATAATTCTGAATTATTTTTCGTTCAAAGGTAAACAAATTAAGGTCTAAATATATGAAATCTTAAATATTTGAAACTGAATATTAAATTATTCTGATGAATAATTAGTACCTTCTGCTCATAAGTATACCACAGTTACAGTGTGATATTTGATATACTTCTCTCAAAATAACTTTTTTGGTTCCGTGATGAAGCTTCATCTAGCTGCAAATTTCACATCTAGCTACAACTCTGAAAAGGGACAATTTTAATTCGTAATATATTATTTTTTTATGAATATAGATAGATTATTACCAGTCATAAATAAACTTACTATGATTAAAAATGTTTAAAGAATTGAAGTAGGAGTCTGCAAAGAGTATACGCATTTTGATACAACAGAAACACGTCCGAATTAAAACTCATTATGAATTAATCTCTATAATCAAAAGATACTTTTTTTGATGTCTGCATCGCTTTAACTGTAACGAACCTCTTAAAACATAAATGTAGTGCATTACTGTTCATGAATATATGAGTTGTATGAAACCACTTCAAAACAACGGTCTGGATTCTGTTTCTTTTCTTTATTATTCTACATTATTTGATAACTTTCATATTCATTTATTTTACGGTAAGTCTCAAGAATAAACGTGGAAGTTTCTAATTCACTCTTTGCAATGAGAAAAAAAGGAATATCTTCCTCTCATTTCCTCTTTTCAAAGTAATTGCCTCTTTGAATTTACAGCTTCTAATGAACGACTCTTTTCAACTTTACGCGCGCTCAGAATTTTGAATATATTATTACTAAACGAATGTTGCTCCGCTAGTTCTCGAATAGACTTTCACAGTTGTCGCGCGACTGTGGTGTAGAAGTTGACATTTGTCGTGTTGCATTATGCATGATCGATACGTGTGAATAATTATCCATTCAGCGCTTAGTATTCACTTTCGAATGCGAGGCCTATCATCACGTGTTGCCGTAAGCCTTGAAGCGTTGTAAATGAGTATCCGGCCTATTCATGACGAAATTTTGAATTTGTTTTCGTCTGCACTCGTAGCGTAGAGCTCATCACCAAGGACGGCACACACTTGTTCATCTTTTCCTGTTTTGAGCTTGTTAGATTAAAACGTGGTTTAAATGAATATAAAATGAAAATGCTAGTATTAGTATTGCTTTTCTTACTTAAATATTTTCATCCTTAACCACCGTGGTGTGATGAGTTATGCGAACACCGAAATAAAGCCACTGCGATTTATTTTTTTATTGCAGACACGAAATAAGAATGGCCGTGATTTCGTATTCTGTGAACAATAAGGGAATATTATAAATGTTTTCTGAAAAAATTATATTGTTCTCATCAGAAATGTAATCATGCAAAACATATTTATTTTCTTGAATGGCTGACGTATCTAATGGGTTTCGGCAGGAAGAGACAATTCCTTTGCTGCCGTTTTGAGAATGCTGTCGTTGATGAAAATAAGGAACTATAAATACATTGTAAATTTAAATACAAGTTTTGCTAAATACAACAGAGTGAAAAAATGGAAACTAAAATATGTAACTTCAATATACTAGAATCCCAATACATGTTTTTTGGAGATCCTTTCATGCAACTTACTTCACAATATTCATCCGGGATTATGTCTGTAATTATATAAATAAATATTAATAACGATGTGAAGAATGAAAACATTTTGAGTCCCTAAAAGTATCTATGTTTTGCAGTCATGCTACAGGACAAATTCTACAACACGAGTACATGATATAATTCGATTTCATGAAAACATCAGGAATCTCTTCTTCAACTTCCAGAGTCCCATAAAATGCAACGTAGTATATGTGTTTCAAATCGTTAATAAGGATCAAAGAATTAATTGCTTTCTGTGTAATTAATTCTGTGTAATGTTTGTAAGAAAAATTATGTGAAGAAAAACTAATTGCGCTGATTAATTAGCATTTTGTACTATGTAATGCAAAAATGTTTTATTACGATGAGACAAGAACATGGACGCTCCAGAGTATCCCGCCCCGGCGCTAACGTGCGATGCAACTGTCGCTCTTGTTAGTTCTCAGATGTACGCGTCTCTTCAGTTCTACACTTCGCTTGGCCGAGTTATACGCAGGGAGTGACGATCTAGAAGGCCTTGAGCTGATGTAAACAATACTTTTTCCTTATTCTGCCATCGGCCAACTCGTGTTGAAGAGAAATCTTTATTTTAAACCCCAAAATCTGTAAATTGCTCTTATTCTTTCTAGTTCGCAGGCTCAGTTAGTTCTGGTTTAGTCTGGCCTACATTTCGACGACAGTCCTTAGGAAATCGCCTCACGTGAGAACATTCTCGTGCAGGGCGACTTCGTGGTCTATAATTTTGCACATTGTGAATATAATTTCCCCAGAAAATGTCCTAGAAATACAAGTTCTTACCTGAAAATGTACCACAACTGAAGACGAGAAAAACGTTTGGAAAGAAAATGCTGGGAAGAATATTTGTTCCGTAAAATACTAAAGTAAACAAGATCCAGCAATAAATTTTAAACGGTGTTTGGGTCGTGGCGGTATTTCTCTCCCGACTGGGACGTGAGATCCAGCGCTGATCTACACGTCGGCTCGCGTGATTACCCCCTCCAGATATCTCCGCCAGCGGGGTACCGTCCCAGAAGGACAGTCTCTATGCTCCCGACTGTTGTCTCGACATGTACTGTAGATTTGTACATTTACGTGTAAATGTTTGTTGGAGAGTAGGGACCAAGGATGAGCGAGAACAGATATCGAGTGCGGTCCGAGGATTACTGTTCCGATATTCGCCTGATACTGTTCGTAGAAACCACTCAAAACTACTGTGGCGTCGTGGCAACCGGCACACCAAGCAAGAGGCATACCTGAGCCGGAAGCTGTACTGAAAGGGTACACCTGAGCTAAAAATAAAGGGGCGACCGACAGGATGTGACTGCTTCAGGAAACATCCCACGCAAAAAGAGTGTTGAGAAAGGTTAGTGGCGAGTCTGGGACGATTGTGCAAGACCCCTGGAATTGGCTAGCCGTCGAGCCTGGGGACGCCGACAGCATGACGCCGGGTGGGGGAGACGGGGGTGTATCTAAGGCGGGCGCTTTCTGCGCTCGCGGAGATTCAGGTAGATTCGTAGAGCTTGTTGTTAGCCGACGGGCTGGGTGGGATCTCCAGTGCACTCCAGCACGTGGTTTCCGGAGCGGAGACCGACTTTGGCGCCAGGCCATGTAAGTACGTGAATACCGGGGACTGAACGTCCAATTGCATCGCATCATGCGTTGTACCTGCTTTTGAGCACTGGGCTGTAGGGTCTAGGGACGGTCGCGGGGCTTTCGCGGCTAAGGGGAAGAAAAAGGTTGCCATGGTGTAATAAGTATTTGTAAAATTTCTTTAATTGTTATGTTTCTTTGTAAATAAATGTAAATATTGTTATCTTCAACGCAATGTCTGTGTGATTCACTCCAGTACGTCACACTACCCATCAGAGCAGTCATCTTTAGAATTCTTCTCCGGATGGCTGCTGAATTCGATCTAGCAATCTATCTACTGTCAAAAGTCCGCCACCGAAGAGACTCGAACCCTGGTACCTCCTCGTCAGAGACGCTACAGTGCAAAGAGTTGTTGCCTTTCGGTCTTACACAGGCACTTAAGAGTGGATATTGTGCGTGCGATCAAACTATAGAATATTTTTCAAACCATTTGTACAATGAAAATAGTGAAAGTTAGTGACAACATTAGTGAATTTAGATAGTAGCACCAATTAAGATATACGGTAGCACACTTTTGACGTACGATCAGAACTCAAGTTCCTCTCAGATAAGTGAATCTTCTTTACAGGAACAAAACACGTTTGTTGTATTAAAAAAAAGAGAACATAAATATCAGGCAAAGACTGTTGTGCATTGAAACATGATCATAATCCACATCGTTATTTAATTTATATTCCCTACGTACATAATTCTGGCTTTCTCTCAAGAACATTTTTTGGCAGATGACACAAATGTCATGCATTCTGATCTTTCGCTGATTCGAAATCGTTCTCCTGATTGCGATCTTGGCACCAAGCCTAAAAGATGTTTAAACTTCAGGCAGACAGGTGTGCTGGGAACTCGCCAAGGTTGAATAGATTGTGTAGGTGTTGGGATGTTGAATGAGTGTTTATGAACTAAATACTGGTTACTGTGATAATTCACATAATAAAAATTTCAGGAATGCGACTAGACTTGTGCGTAAACTCTCTGACGATGGCAACGTCAAGGTTGAAAGGGACATTTTTAAAAGCGAATAATGAACTGTATTTAGTGATATATAAACATTTATAAATACAAGTATGCAACTCTGGAAATAGCAGTAATCGTTTTATTATCAGAATGTGAGTGATAAACACTCAGCTACTCCCTGAACCAGCAGGGGCAAATGTACTCGCTCAGGGATTGTAAATCGCAGGCGAATCATTTAGTTCTCATTCCGGCTGGTTTCGTGACTGTTTCTCTTCTTCTGTAACATCCAGATGTTTTTAAAGTGCGTCGAATCCTTGTGCACTTTTCTACATATTTTTGAAGAAGAAATCATTGGGAGATATAAAATACGAAAAACGAAATTTGTGAATAGACGGAATTAGGGTTATTGTGATGAGAAATAACACACAAAATATGATAAACAGTGAACAGACTTCCGATAGGAAGTTTCTACGGGTAGTGAGACACATGGTGTGTAGCTTCGAACTACCTTGTCTTAAATTTCTGTGTACACGATTTCAGCTGACCTAACGTAAATTCACAGTTTAGCTCAGTTGGCGATTCATTATGCATTTCCGTGCAGTGAAGACCAAACTCCGACCTTTGGCCTTCGCAGTTAACATAAAACGTTGAGACGAAGCTACGCATAATTTCCAACGCATTTTTATACCACAATTCTTCTTGCGAATACACAGGGCTACTCAGAGTGGATCAATTATGTTTCGCTAGCGCTCTGTGTCTGATACCAACATTATCCGGGCGGAGTCCGAAATGATCCGTTCATTGTCATCCACACAGCTTCATCCAAACTGTATGTGTATTGTGAGAATTATTAATTGGCTACTTCTAAAATTAGTCCTATTCGGACTCTAGTCACAACGTTGTTTCAAAGATTTCTATAAATCGGAAAAATATTTTATATTATGTTTATTCCATGGATTATTATATGTAAGTGCCATATGTATATTTACAATGTTGTTCATATTCATCACCAGCACTGGTGATGGAATAAAAGATTCCGAAACGTAGGCAAACTCAATGTTTTAATTTATTCCAAATCCCGTGATTTCAATTTCCAATTTTCTGCAACATATATATATTGTAAGATTTATCTACACGTTTGTACTGTATTTGAGCGATGATATTGGTTTTTTGGGGGTGACTCGTAGATCGCAGTTTTTGATTTGGTGAAATGATGGGTTTCATATTGTTGCTCCGACCACTTCAATAAAACCCAAACAATAATGTAAAATTCATTAAGAATGAGAATATCAGAAAATGAGATTCATCTCCTAGCATTCATCTCAAAACAGATGCGGTTTGTTGTTAAATCTATGAATGTTTCGAACATGGATTGAGTCCTCAAGCCACACGTGCAATAGGTACACCCCTTACACAACTATAGCGAGCTACTATCGCTCTCCCTCCCTCCCTCCCTCCCTCCGTACCCCCCTCTCTCTCTCGTACATACATACATACATACACGTCTGCAAGTAGAACTAGTATTTGTGGGATAGGGTGAGCCAGAGTGGACGGAATCCAAAACTGAATTTAATATTCTTATTTTGTAAAAAACTCAAATTAATAACTTGATTGTAAATGAGGTGTATGCACATAATTTCAAGAACGAGTCATAAACATGTATCAAACGGACAAATTGGCAACCATTGAAAAACTTTGACATGTATTACCATTGGTAAACCTATTCTGTTGTTTCACAAAGAGCAGCTTAGCATTTGTTTTGCTAACCTGAAATCAGTGTGCACATACGTTTATCTTCCTATTACTATTAATACACTCGTTAATACACCATCACTTCCTTCCATTTGCATCCTGCAAAGCATTGAGCATCGGTATTTATTAATAATGGCTAGGCGAGACATTGGGAAAAAAGATCGAGACTGAATACGAAAATAGGTGAAAATTATGTGAAATAAGGCTCTGGGCGCTTTCACCCCGGCGACAGTGACGTTGGCCTCGACAGCCTCGATACGAAAATCTGATATTTTGATAAACGCTTTTTTTTTATTTATTCTCATCCCGTTCGACTTTCGTCTTTCGGGGATTTTAACGGGTACAATGTTACATACAATGACTTTACGGGGCCATCCCAAGGTAAATGCGGGTCTCGGTGCAACCCTTCGCTATTTTTAAAATTTCATATTTGGAATACTTGACTAATGTAAGATTTGCATTTATTGTCTGGAAGTGGAGGGAGGGTGTTTGTAGGAAAGGGGGCAAATGATTTTATGATTCAGGGTGGGCAAAAGAGATATTTGGGGATAAACGCTCTTTCCATAGTTGTTAAATAGTGTAGCAATTAGCAGATCTTCTAAGTAATTTCAGTCAATAAAGAATCAAGAATTCAGCACTATTTTGTGTATAACAGCTGTCGTGTGCATAAATTGCTTCGCAGTGCCCCTGCCCGATAATTGATTGGGGATTCCGGGCGCGTCAACTGCTAAGATCATTAGTCCCGTAAGTGTAGTGAGTGATTTTTCTCTCGGGAGGTGGCGATGATCTTTTCCCCGCTGGATGGTGAGATCCGGCGCCCACCTACCGTCGGATGGCGGGGTTTTTCCTAACCAGGTATCTCCCACCAGCGGGGCACTTCTCCAGCCGAGACAAGCTCTAAGTTCCCGACCGGTCCCCCGGCTTGTGTATTGGTGTCGTGCATGTTAGTGAAAGTGTG
>JAHLJT010002406.1:175744428-175825398 GCA_031308135.1 Acheta domesticus | reverse complement strand
AAGTAATCGGCTATCTAGACGATAGCGATTATCTATAACGGGACCCATTGACCCAGCTAGCCGGACATTTATCAATTTGTTAAAATTAGCTGTGGAAGTATTGGTTTTAATTAACGTAACCTGTTCCTGGCGCCCAAAAATTTACTATACATTCGGAACGGGTCACGATTATAACCGTCCTAAAGTGAATGATGCCAACGATCTCGTAACAGTTTTTGACGAGACATTGTCGGTACATTTCAATACCAAAGTTCTCAAACTGTTGTGGAAGACTTGTTCACGAGCCACATTCCTGGAAAGATTTGAAGAAATTAATCACTGAACTGCAAAGTACAAGTACATTCTTAATTATCAATTTTGCAAGGAATTGTTCTTAAGTATCTTAATTTAATAGCTAAAAATATTAATTCCAAGGAAAGAATTACCACAAACTCATTTTGGAGCCTAACATCTGCTTGAAACACTCAAAAGGATCAATCCAAAAAGGCACACGTATTGAAAATATAGATGTTTATCTCTCTGAACTCCAGTGTTAAAACTATTCAATATTAGTTGCTATAATTATAACAAAGATGATTCAAATTGAGACTAAAACTTGTAATTTATAAACGTTCATACAAACAGGCAAATGTGATGTTCTGTTTTCATTGTATAAACACAAACAGTTTCGTTTGTTAAGGTATTATAAAGTAATGTTATTATTTACTACGTAAATATACTTCTTTAGTAAATTAATGATTCTGTAAAACATTTAAAAACCGCCATTTTTCAAGACGTTTCCTCAAGACATACTTAAACTTTTAGCCACATATGACGGGTACAATTGGTGTGAGAACTGAATTCCAGCCTACTCTTGCTGGGCTCATCAAATGCAGCATTGAGAAAACTTCCAGGGCCGAAACGACTGGCATGCCGAGAAGAAAAGCAAAAGCGACGACGTTCAAGGCAGAAGGGCTTGTTGAAATGCTTGGTTTGTCACCAAAAACTGAATAATGTTAAATATAGATAGGCACTATATTTTAAGTCACTCCGACGAGTACAACTACATCCATGGTGATCACACGACAATTATTGAACTCAAACTCAGGTTCAAAATTTGAATTCTCTTTATTTCAGTTCACCCAGAGCGTCATTTGACCTTTGCCTTTGCCATAGGTTAGGGTCAGTTATCACGAAATTTCTCATTGGCTACACTTTTGCCGCTGCCGAGAGAGAAGCGATGGGAGTGGAAGGAACTGACACACACTCCAGAGACAATGTGATGGATCCTGTACATGAACATGAATCAAAATAGTTTTTACACTGGAATAAGTACTACATTATAGTTCCTTCACTGAAACATATACTTTCAATCCGATTGTTTGTTAGGAAGTAGAAGGTGGTTCAGAGTTTATACATGTTTTTAGATTATTTAAATAACCGTGATAGCGTTGAATAAATATTAGAAGGCATTTCACTTACACAAATAGTAAAACTATTGTACCGAAACTATAATCAGTTACTTCATATCTACGATTTCTAATCAGTCTAAATATTTATTACAGACGTACACGGTTGCCCATGCAAAATTTTTTAATATCGCTATAAATATTTATTCTGTGACCACGTGAGGTAAACAACGATGACTGAAAACATAATGTGCTGACCACATTACAAAAATAAGAGACGTACGTCTCACAGAAAATTGTGTGTGTGAGATATATTTTCTTTTCTCAATATTCACTCTCTTTTTGTCGAATTTTGACCTACTCAGCAAAAACGCAAATAAGTGAAAACATAAAATTCTTGGAGAACATTAAAAAACTTTCAATGATTCCCGATTTAGAAAATGGAAATTGGGTAATTTCGAGATTATCGCTGGCGATTCGAGCGCTCTTGTGCCCCGAATAGAACATCTTTCCCTGGCAATGCGCAGTGCGCGGGAAACCATCGGAGCAGCCGGTTGAGGGCCGGGGGCCTCCCGTGGCTAGGCGTTCTGAAATTATTATTTGTGCTATTTTTGAGTTATTTTTGGTAAGCTTGTTTATTCTATTTTTTCGTGACAAAAGTGCAAGTGTGTGGTGACCCGAAGAAAATGAACGTTTTTGGTTTCAACGATTGTCGTCAAGTGCTTGCCGTAGGACGTCCACTCAAGGTGAGTATCCATCGATTTTCAGCCATTTTCTTGTGATATTCTGTCTTTAAATTCACAGCATATTTTTCTCCTCGTGGCATGGAAAGACGATTTTCGTACTTAGTTATTACAATTCCTATATAGAATACATCTCATTATAAAAATGAAGAATGAGTACAAAATTAACGAAACAATGCATGTAAACTCACGTGCGGCGAAGCAAGATTCGAAATGTCGAATGTGAAATTATTTCTTGTTGTCCACTTTTCTATTTGAATGTATTATTGTTATTTATCCATCTACATCAATAAATCTAATGTTTCTGAAGGAACTTTGAAAATAATTCCGCCGCACAAAAAAAAAGTTTCGTTTCTGGGCTACGATATTCCATTAACGGTTCACCCACACATCTACTTGACCAAACGTGTACGTATCATGCCGCCATTTTGTTATGTGATGATCAATCTGGTATTGCGCAGATAATTTATTCTTCGCGTTTTATGTGATTCACTTTAGCGTTTCAATCGCAACTGATTAAAAAAATATCACTTCCTGATATTTGAGTTCCGCTTATAGTTTAAGGTGTCTTTCTCGACTAGTTTTGATAGCAAATATATTACGGGTATTTGAAAACCAACTTTACAGAGAAATTTGCACGCTCTTGATGCATTATAACGAGTAAGTTTTTATAACAAGAGGGTAATTCAGAATGTCCCTAACCAAGCGGGAGAAAACTTCGAAACATGGACAATAGCTACGTGAACTTTTTATGCATGACAGTTTTGTCGACAGTCGATTGTTTTAAATGATGCATACACTCTTTTAAGACACACGTTTAGAAATGCATACGTTGATGGTGCCTCCACAAAATTGTCACATTTTTACATTTTCATTTTTAGGTTCTGAAAAGTTTTCTGTTTTGCAAGCACAACTACATTTTATATAGCAGCTGATTGTATAAGGAAAGCGCAAGTGAAAGATAAGGAAAGGGATAACTGCAACGATGATTTTATGTATACTGTATTATATGACCCCGGAATAAAACCACGAGCCAATGTTGTTCTTGACAACGTCGTTACGTAAAGAAGTTGACCAGAATGTAAAACTGAATGAAATTCAATTGACAAAGTTATGGTACTCCATGGATGGGGAAAGCAACGTATTACTAAATGCCTTAGGAATAAAATACAATTAACATCGTCAATGATGTTTCTGTATTGGAGGTAAGTGTTCGTGTGTCCTGTTTTTTGATCTAACAAATAAAAGACCCAACCATCTATAGTTTTATATCATAGCATTCGTTAGCGAGCATTTGAATTTGGAAAATTGTGAATTTAACAACGAAAAACAAATGCGTAAGTCTTGTAAAAATGTGCCCGCAGGAGCTCCGGTAGAATATCATTTTAACTTGTCTGCACAAGGTGGCGGGCGAGAGGGGCAAGGCCAGTTCGTTCCTCAACCTCGACGGTTGAGGCAGAGCGCGTCCGTTCGAAGCAATTGTTCCCTTGCCCAAGCAGCGGCCGTGAAAACATTGATACCCGGCAAACGGTCTCTGCGAAGCGCGCGCGCGATCAATTCATCTTTCTCCCAGGAAGTGGAGCATTTGTGTGTGATACTGTGTGAGAGTTATCTTCGTGAAGTTTTGGTAAATGACTGTGACTGATAGAAGTGAATATTACGTTGCCTCCCGTTCAGAGTAGGTTGCATAAGTGAGACCTTTCTATGCCTTACCCTTCACCAATATATTAAAATTATGAATATTGTAAATTTGCCCCGAACATTGCTATATTTTTTTTTCAGATTAAAATGTTCCTTATACGTAATTCGGTTTGCTTCTTCTGCTTGCTATGTGTTCTGTTTGCTTCTTCTGCTTGCTATGTATTCTGTTTGCTTCTTCTGCTTGCTATGTATTCTGTTTGCTTCTTCTGCTTGCTATGTGTTCTTCTGTTTGCTTCTTTTTGCCTTTTATTGCAAAACCGTTCAATTTATTCAGTTGTATGTGGTTTTTATGTTTTACGTATCTATTTGTTTATGATTCAATGTTTCTTACATGGTATGATGAAGTTTTTGGCGTTTTTTAGAACTTGAGTGTTTCTAATGTTTTTATGTTTATGAATAAGAAGTTCTACGAGATGGTGCTAATTTTATGCAGTTTCTGGTTAGAAATTTATTTTTTTTGGTTACTACGCTCATGATTTGGTGATATTCATATTTTGATTCTCACAGACTACAGAAAAATGCTCAATAATGGTTTCAATTTTAATATTTTAAGCCCCATCGGAATGTAATTTAATATTTTATGTAGACTTATTTTCACTTACCGTTTCCTGAAAGTTTCAATGATTTTAGTGATGTTTTTTTTAATTGTCATTACTTGAGTTAGGTACTGTAATTTCAAATTTTGTGTTTGGTTTTCCTGTACATTAGTCTAGGTTTTTTAACATTAGGTTGAGTTGCAGAGTCAATCCTCAGGGTCATTGGACTACTGAGCAAGAAGGGCTCTATAAATTTATACTCCAAAGGAGTCTTTTGCCAAACAGCTAGGTCACTCGGATGAAGATGAAATTACAACAAGATCAAGGTGAAGGCAGAAATGACGATGGCTTACGAAGATCAGCTGGACAGTGATGACGGAAGACGGAATAAACGTGAATACATTAGGCAGAGGGAGAACGGAATGAGATTTTTTTGTCAAAGCTATTATTGTGGGCAAGGGGAGTCGTTTTTTTTTTTTTTTTTTTTTTTTTATCCATCCTTTTCTTAGGTTAGACATCGTAAAAGGTTTGTAATATAATATCAATGAAATGGTATCATACAATTTTAAAAGGCAATTTTTAATATAATTATTTGTTCCTAATCTAGGATTGCACGTTTTTTATGTAATTAATGAGGGCATGTTATTCTGATGGTTTCTTTTTCGTCTTTCATCGCAAAACTGTTTATTTATTCAGTTGTGTACGCTTTTTTTGTTATTTAGGTGTCTATTGTTTATTATTTAATGTTCTTTATTTTATGTTTGATGAAGTTTTTTGAATTTGAGTGTTTCTACTGCTTTTGTGTTTAGAATTAATATTGCCTGATTTCTGTTTTACGAGATGGTGCTAGGTTTATGCAGTTACTGTTTTGTAGTGTATTTTGTTTTGTTTACTGTATTTCACGATTTGGCGGTTTTAATATTATCATTCATACATATTACAGAAGAATGGTGTAAAATTATTTCATTTTATAATATTTTCAGCCCCATTTAGAATATAAGTTACGATTTTATGTTGATATGTTTACTTACTTCTCCGTGAAAGTTTCAATGTTTTTAGTAATGTTTTTTTATTGTCTTTATTTGTATTACTGTAATTTGAATTTTTTGTTTGGTTTTTATGTAGATTACTATAGGTTTTTTAAACATCAGTTTGAGTTAGTCAAACGTCAGAACCAATAGCCTACAGGCGAAGGAGGGCTCTATAAATTCATGCTCGAAACGAGTGTTTTGCCGAACAGCTAGGTCACTCGGATGAAGACGAAATCACATGAAGAGCAAGGCGAAGGCAGAAGAGTGAAATGACGATGGCTTACGAAGATCAGCTGGTGAGTGATGACGGAAGACGGAATAAATGTGAATACATCAGGCAGAGGGAGAACGAAGGCTGACAAGCTAATTATTTTGTTTATGTTATTATTCGGGGTGATGGGTGTACTTTAATTGATCGTTGTATTGGTTGAGTCATCGTAAAAATTGTAAATATAGCAATGGTATGGTGTAATAAAATTTGAAGAGGGTTATTTTTAATATAATCATTTATTGTACCGAATTATGGCTTTGTATCATGATTTTTGTGTAAATAATTAGGGCATATTATTCGATTTGCTTCTTCCTGTGTTTTATTGCAAAATTGTTTGTTTATTCAGTTGTGTATGTTTATTACTCAGGTACTTCATGTTTATTATTTAATGTTTTTTTCTTGCTCTTTTATTAATGTTCTGGCGCTTTTTAGAAATTGATTTTTTTACTAAAGGTTATGTGTTTAGGATTAATATTGCCTTGCCTCTGTTCCACATGATGGCGCTAATTTTATGCAGTTTCTGGGTGGAATTTTATTTTGCCTTGGTTACTATGTTGATGATTATGTGATATTATAATTTTCACTCTTGTCTCTGCTAAAATTACAGTAATTACTACATTTGTGTTTGGTATTTCTATAGGTGACCGTTTTTTTTAAACATTAGGTGGAGTTTCAGAATCAATCTTCAGAGCCATAGGCCTACTGGGGAAGGAGGGCTCTATAAATTTATACTCGAAATGAGTATTTTGTCGAACAGCTAGGTCACTCGGATGAAGATGAAATTACAACAAGATCAAGGCGAAGGCAGAAATGACGATGGCTTATGAAGATCAGCTGGACAGTGATGACTGAAAGCGGAATAAATGTGAATATATTAGGCGGAGGGAGAACGGAATGAGATTTTTTTCTCAAAGCTATTATGTAGGCGAGGGGAGTCGTTTGATCCATCCTTTTATTGGGTTAGACATCGTGAAAACTTTGTAAATATAATATCAATGGAATGGTGTCATACAATTTTAATAGGATAATTTGTAATATAATTATTTATTGTCCCCAATCATGCGTTTGCACGTATTTTTATGTAATTAATAAGGGCATTATTCTGGTGGTTTCTTTTCGTCTTTCATTGCAAAACTGTTTATTTATTCAGTTGTGTACGCTTTTTTGTGTTTTAGGTATCTATTGTTTTTAATTTAATGTTCTGTATTTGGCCTTTGATGAAGGTTTTTGGCGTTATTTAGAATTTGAATATTTCTAAGGTTTTTGTGTTTAGGATTAATATTGCCTGATTTCTGTTCTACGTGATGGGGCTAAGTTTATGCTAAGTTTATTGTGTTGAAATGTATTATTCTTTGTTTACTGTATATAACGACTTGGCAATTTTAACATTTTCATTTTTACAGATTACAGAAGAATGGTGTAAAATTGTTTCATTTTTTAATATTTTCAGCCCCATTTAGAATAAAAATTACGATTTTATGTTGATATATTTTACTTACTTTTTCCTGAAGGTTTCAATGTTTTTAATGCTGATGTTTTTTAATTGTCTTTGAGTTACTGTAATTTTAATTTTTTTTAGATTACTGTAGGTTTTTTAACTTTAGGTTGAGTTGCAGAGTTAATCTTCAGAGCCAGTGTCATACAGGGGAAGAAAGGCTCTGTAAATTTATACTCCAAACGAGTGTATTTCCGTACAGGTAGGTCACTCAGATGAAGACGAAATCACATGAAGATCAAGGGGAAGGCAGAAGAGGAAAATGACGACGGGGTATGAAGATCAGCTGGAAAGTGGTGACAGAAGGTGGAATAAATGTGAATATATTAGGCGGAGGGATTACGGAGGCTGAAACGCTAATTTTTTTGTTTCTGAAAAGATAATTTTTTGGCCTCTGAAAATATAATTTTTTTGTCTATGTTATTATTTGGAGGCGATGGGAGCTCTTATCGATCCTTTTATTGTGTTAGTCATCGTAAAAACTTTTGAAAAATAACATCTATGGAATGAGGTAATAAAATCTTAAGAGGGTCATTTTAATATATTAATTTATTGTTCCGAATTACGCTCTGTATGATGATTTATATGAAAATAATTACAGCATGTTAATCTGTTTGTTTCTTCTTGTGTTTTATTGCAAAATTGTTTGTTTATTCAGTTGTGTATGCTTTTTTATTGCTCGCATATCTATAGTTTAATGTTCTTTACTTTCTCTTCAATTAATTTCTTGGCGTTTTTTAAACAATTTTAGTGTTTCTAATGTTTTTGTGTTTAGGATTAATATTTTCTGACGTCTGTTCTAAGCGAGGGTGCTAATTTTATGCAGTTTCTGTGTTGAAATTTATTTTACTTTGTTTACTGTATTTGACTTGATGATTTTAATATTTTCATTCCTACAGATTCAATCCTACAGATGGTGTAAAATTGCTACTACTATACAACTAGGGCATATTATCGTTTGCTTCTTGTTGTTTTATTGAAAATGGTTTGTTTATTCAGTTGTGTATGCTTGTTTGTGACTTGGGTACCAATTGTTTATTATTTAGTGTTTTTTTCCTTGCTCATTTATTAATTTTTTAGCGTCCGCTGTTCTACGTGTTGGTGCTAATTTTATGCAGTTTCTGAGTTGATATTTATTTTATTTTGTTTACTTTATTGACGACTTGGTGGTTTTAATATTGTCGTTCTTACAGATTACAGAAGAATGCTGTAAAATTGTTTCATTTTTTAATATTTTCAGCCCCATTTAGAATATGTTATGATTTTATGTAGTATGATGTTATGATATGTTTTTACTTACTTTTTTCTGAAAGTTTCAATGTTTTTAGTGATGTTTTTTTAATCGTCATTATATGATTTTTTGTAGATTACTGTTTTTTAGCATAAGGTTTTTAGCATCATGTTTTAGCATCATGTTTTAGCATCATGTTTTAGCATCATGTTTTAGCATCGTGTTTTAGCATCGTGTTTAGCATCATGATTTAGCATCATGTTTTGGCATCATGTTTTGGCATCGTGTTTTGGCATCGTGTTTTGGCATCATGTTTTAGCATCATGTTTTAGCATCGTGTTTTAGCATTGTGTTTTAGCATCATGTTTTTTAGCATCATGTTTTTTATCATTAGGTTCAGTTGCAGTGTCAATCTTCAGAGCCAATGGCCTACAGAGGAAGAAGAACTCTACACATTTATACTCGAAACTAGTGTTTTGCCGAACAGCTAGGTCACTCGGATAATGTGAATATATTAGGCGGAGGGAGAACGAAGGCTGGGATTACTTGAAATTGCTGTTATTACTATTTTGATAACACGTTTTTCTGTAGATGACTATTCGTTTTTTAACATTAGGTTTAGTTGCAGAGTCAATCTTCAAAACCATTGGCCTACTGGGGAAAAGGGCTTTATAAATGTACATTACTAACGAGTGTTTTGCCGAACAGCTAGGCCACTGGAATGAAGACGAAACAGAAGAGATGAGGATCAAGGCGAAGGCAGAAGAGATCACAGAATGCACAAGAGGTTCATGGTGGAAAAAGAATAGGATGAAGAAGGCACAAGACGATGAAGACCAAGGCGGAAGAGGAAGAAGACGAAAGCACAAAAGAAACAAGGCGAAGGCGGAAGAGAAACAGGAAGACGATGGCATTAGAGGATCATGGTGAAGGCAAAAAATTGTATTCAAAGAATTTTTGATTTGGATTGCCGTGAAGTTTCCTAAACTGTAGCGAAGTAGTAAAATTGAAACTAAAGTGCAGTGCAGTGTAGTGATGAGTAGTGAAATGTAGATATGTGTAGTGAAGGGTAGTGAAGTGAAGTGGAGTGTGGTATGTTTAAAAATTCATGTATTAATAATTTAAAGAACTGCGCAGGACTGCCATAATATGAATTGTTAATGCTATTATTGTTAGTACTTCCTTTATTATCACTGTTTTCATTATCTGATTATATTAATATTCCTTTTATTCTCTTAAAATTTAAAATCAAAATGGATTAATATTCCTAATTGTTAAATCTAAATTCTTGTGTTCTGTAACCTTGGTGTATGAACTTCACTGCAGATATAATTAATCTCTATCTATGAGGCTGAAGAGAAAGAAGACGAAGGCGCAAGAAGATGGTGATGATGTAAGAGGAAGAAGACGAAAGCACAAGAGAAACAAGGCGAAGGCGGAAGAGAAACAGGAAGACTATGCCACTAGAGGATCATGGTGAAGGCAAAAAAATACATTCAAAGAATTTTTGATTTGGATTGTCGTGAAGTTTTCTGAAATGTAGCGAAGTATTGAATATAAAAGTGCAGTGCAGTGAAATATAGTGATAGATAGTGTAGTGAGGTGAAGTTAAGTGGAGTGTGGTATGTTTAAAAATTCCTGTATTTAATAGTTAAAGGAATTGCGTAGAAAACCCATAAAATGAATTGGTAATACTATTATTGTTAGTAATGATTTATTATCACTGTTTTCATTATCTGATAATATTAATATTACTTTTATTCTCTTTAAAATAATTTAAAATCAAAATGTACTAATATTCGTAATTGTTAAATCTAAATTCTTGTGTTCTGTAACCTAGGTGTATGAACTTCACTGCAGATACATTTAATCTCTATCTCTGAGGCTGAAGAGAAAGGAGACGGAGGCACAAGAGGATCAAGGCAAAGGTGTAAGAGGAAAAAACACGAAGGCACAAGAGCATCAAGGCGAAGGCTGAAGAGGAAGAAGACGAAAACGCAAAAGAAACAAGGCGAAGGCGGATGAGAAAAAGGAAGACGATGGCACTAGAGGATCAAGGGGAAGGCAAAAATATATTCAAACAATTTTTTATTTGAATTGTCGTGAAGTTTTCTAAAGTGTAGCGAAGTAGTGAATATGAAAGTGCAGTGCAGTGCAGTGTAGTGATGTGTGGTAATATGTAGTGTACTGAAGTGAAGTGTAGTGAGGTGAAGTTAAGTGCAGTGTGGTATATTTAACAATTCGTGTATTTAATAGTTTACGGAACTGCGCAGGTAAGCCATCAAATGAATTGTCAATGCTATTATTATTAGTACTTCTTTTATTATCACTGTTTTCAGTATCTGATATTCTTAATATTACTTCTATTCTCTTAAAATAATTTAAATCAAAATGTATTAGTATTCCTAATTGTAAAATGTAAATTCTTGTGTTCTGTAACCTAGGTGTATGAACTTAACTGCAGATATAATTAATCTCTAGGAGGTTGAAGAGGAAGGAGACGATGGCACAAAAAGAGCAAGGCGAAGGTGTAAAAGGAAAAACACGAAGGCACAAGAGGATCAAGATCGTGCCGTGCCGTGCCGTGCCGTGCCGGCCGAGCCTAGCCGTGCCCAGCCTAGCCGTGCCCAGCCTAGCCGTGCCCAGCCTAGCCGTGCCCAGCCTAGCCGTGCAGAGCCTAGCCGTGCCGAGCCTAGCCGTGCCGAGCCTGGCCGTGCCGAGCCTAGCCGTGCCGAGCCTAGCCGAGCCTAGCCGTGCCGAGCCTAGCCGAGCCTAGCCGTGCCGAGCCTAGCCGTGCCGAGCCTGGCCGAGCCTAGCCGTGCCGAGCCTAGCCGTGCCGAGCCTAGCCGTGCCGAGCCTAGCAGTGCCGCGCCTAGCCGTGCCGCGCCTAGCAGTGCCGCGCCTAGCAGTGACGCGCCTAGCAGTGCCGCGCCTAGCTGTGCCGAGCCTAGCCGTGCCGAGCCTAGCCGTGCCGAGCCTAGCCGTGGCCGAGCCTAGCCGTGCCGAGCCTAGCCGTGCCGAGCCGTGCCGTGCCTTCCCTTGCCGTGCAGTGCAGTGTCGTGCAGTGTCGTGCAGTGCAGTGTCGTGCAGTGTCGTGCAGTGTCGTGCAGTGCCGTGCAGTTAAAATTCAAGTATTTAATAGTTTAAGGAACTTCGCAGGACAGCCATAAAATGAATTGTTAATGCTGTTATAGTTAGTACTTCTTTTATTATCACTGTTTTCAGTATCTGATATTCTTAATATTACTTCTATTCTCTTAAAATAATTTAAAATCAAAATGTATTAGTATTCCTAATTGTAAAATGTAAATTCTTGTGTTCTGTAACCTAGGTGTATGAACTTAACTGCAGATATAATTAATCTCTAGGAGGTTGAAGAGGAAGGAGACGATGGCACAAAAAGAGCAAGGCGAAGGTGTAAAAGGAAAAACACGAAGGCACAAGAGGATCAAGATCGTGCCGTGCCGTGCCGTGCCGTGCCCAGCCTAGCCGTGCCCAGCCTAGCCGTGCCCAGCCTAGCCGTGCCCAGCCTAGCCGTGCCCAGCCTAGCCGTGCCCAGCCTAGCCGTGCCCAGCCTAGCCGTGCCCAGCCTAGCCGTGCCGAGCCTAGCCGTGCCGAGCCTAGCCGTGCCGAGCCTAGCCGTGCCGAGCCTAGCCGTGCCGAGCCTAGCCGTGCCGAGCCTAGCCGAGCCTAGCCGTGCCGAGCCTAGCCGAGCCTAGCCGTGCCGAGCCTAGCCGTGCCGAGCCTGGCCGAGCCTAGCCGTGCCGAGCCTAGCCGTGCCGAGCCTAGCCGTGCCGAGCCTAGCCGTGCCGAGCCTAGCCGTGCCGAGCCTAGCAGTGCCGCGCCTAGCCGTGCCGCGCCTAGCAGTGCCGCGCCTAGCCGTGCCGCGCCTAGCAGTGCCGCGCCTAGCAGTGCCGCGCCTAGCAGTGCCGCGCCTAGCCGTGCCGCGCCTAGCAGTGCCGCGCCTAGCAGTGCCGCGCCTAGCAGTGCCGCGCCTAGCTGTGCCGAGCCTAGCCGTGCCGAGCCTAGCCGTGCCGTGCCTTGCCGTGCAGTGCAGTGCAGTGCAGTGCAGTGCAGTGTCGTGCAGTGTCGTGCAGTGTCGTGCAGTGTCGTGCAGTGTCGTGCAGTGTCGTGCAGTGTCGTGCAGTGTCGTGCAGTGTCGTGCAGTGTCGTGCAGTGTCGTGCAGTGCCGTGCAGTGCCGTGCAGTTAAAAATTCAAGTATTTAATAGTTTAAGGAACTTCGCAGGACAGCCATAAAATGAATTGTTAATGCTGTTATAGTTAGTACTTCTTTTATTATCACTGTTTTCAGTATCTGATAATGTTAATATTACTTTTATTCACTGAAAATAATTTAAATTAAAAATATATTAATATTCCTAATTGTAAAATGTAAATTGTTGTGTTCTATAACCTAGGTGTATGAACTTTACTGCAGATATAATTAATCTCTATCTTCGAGACTGAACAGGAAGGAGACGAAGGCACAAGAAGATCAAGGAGAAGGTGTAAGAGGAAGAACGCAATGGCACAAGAGGTTCAAGACGTATGCGGAAGAGGAATAAGACGATAGCTCAAGAAGGTGAAGGCAAAAGCAGTGGAGGAAAAAGACGAAGGGTGATGAGGAAGAAAGCTGACGAAGATCAACGTGCAGGCCGAAGAGAAAGAGGACGACGATGATACTAGAGGATCTTGACGAATAGAGGATGTTAAATTCAAAGAATTATTAATTTGAAGCGTCGCGACGTATTGTGAAATGTAGCGCAATAGAGAAGTAAACGTGAAGTGAAAGTGTATTGTAGTTAATGAAATGAAGTGAAGTTAATTAAGTGATATGGTGTGAAGTGAAGTGGTGCGAAGTGCAGTGATTTGAAGCTAAGTGAATTGAAGTGTAGTGAAGTGGAGTGGAGTGTATTTAAAAGTCTGTATGTATTATTTATAACTGTGCATGGCAGCCATAAAATGTATTGTTAATGGTATTGTTGTGTTTACTTCCTTTATTTTTATAATTGTTATCAACGTATGTTAATATTATTACATTTATTCTCTTAAAACAATTAAAAATTTGCGAAGTATTAATATTCCTAATTGTCAGGGGCAGATTTACATATGGGCTGAACGAGCTGTAGCCCGGGGTCGCTCGTTTTGGGGGCGGCGGCAAATTTTCCTAAAATTATAAAATTTTGAATTTTATTAATTTGAACTCCTTGCAAAATGTTAATTAATACTAAACAACAGAATATATTAAATATCCGAATGTAAGCCATTAAATATGAAATTCTATTTAGTAAAATGTGGTTTCAAAGTTTGCCTCTATTATTTATGATAGTTTTCTAGCAATCGTTAAAGATTTGGTGTAATTCATTTTATCAAGTATAAAATTTATGAACACATAACAATTGTATATAAGGAAATAAAATATACCATAATTATTTAAAACAATATAACTTCTTCATATTTTAAGTAATTTATATATACATTTTACACATCATAATCATTTTTTTATAAATATTATAAATTCTCCAGGGGCGGCAAAATTAATGGAGCCGAGGGGGGCGGGCGACGAGTATAAATCCGCCTCTGCTAATTGTAAAATGTGAATTGTTGTGTTCTGTCTCCTACGTGTATGAACCTACATGCAAATTTAATAAATATCTATGTTGCTGAAGAGGAAGAAAACGAAGCCAGATGAAGATGAAAAGGAAAGAGGAAAATGAAGACGAAGGCAGAGGATTATATTTAATGCAGTTTTGAATTAGTGTCGTGACGTGTTGTGGAGAGTACCGCTATAAAGAAGATAGAAGAAGAAAAAGAAGTACGAATCTAGTGAAGTAGAGTGCAGTATATTTAAATAGTTGTGTATTTATTCGTTATAATAACTGTGCAGGACAGCAATAAAATGTAGAATTAATGGTATTATTGTCATTATTTCCTTGGTGATAATTATTATCAGATTATTTTTGTGTTAAAAATGTATTTTAACATAATTAAAAATTACATTGTATTAATATTCCTAATTAGAATATGTAAATAGTAGTGTTCTGCCACCAGGTTGTATAAACCTACCTGCAGAAATAATAAATACCTATTTATCCTTCTCTAAAGCAGATGAGGAAGACGGAGGTACAAGAGTATCAACACGAAGGCAGAAGAGGAAAAGGACGAACGTAGAAGAAATTTGGTAGAGCGCAAGTAGTAGAAGGCGAAAGCAAAAGAGAGTCAAGGGGAAGGCGGAATCGGTTGAAGACCAAGGCACAAGAGGATGAAGGCGAAGGCGAAGAGGGCGAAGGCGAAAAAGAAGGCTCGAGTGGAAAAAAGCGAAGGCAGAAGAGGAAAAAACAAGAGGCACTAAAGTGCCAACGCTACGGTAGAGAAGGAGTCGAAATCACAATAGAATGCAAAGGCGGAAGACGTCGAAGGGACAAGAGGAATAAGGTGGAGGCGGAATAATAAGAAGACGAAGGAACAAGATAATCAAAGCAAAGGCCGAAGAGAAAGACTAAGGAACAAGGGGATCAAGACGAATGCAGACGAACAGCGGAATGGGAACAAGACGAAAGCGTAAGAGGATCATGGCCAATGGGGATGAGGAGGATGATGAAGGCACATGAATATCAATGCGAAGGCAGAAGGGGAAGATGACGATAGCTAATGATCAGATTGGGAGTGATGACTGATGGCAGAATAAATGTGAATAAACGAGGGGGAGGGAAATTAATGCTTTGAATATAATTACTAATTTTATTCTCTAATAATTTATTTCGTTTTGTATAATTTGATGAAACTTCATTTGTTTTTGTTTTTTTGTCTAGGTTATTATAGGAGGCAATGGGAGCTCTTTTATAGTTTCTTTTATTGTTTTTTTTTCATCGTAAAACTTTTGTTAAAGTAATATCAATGTAATTGTGTCAAACAATTTTACGAGGGTAATAATTTTTTGTTCCTAATTGTGTCTTTGTTTCATTATTTTTATGTAAGTAACTGGTGCATATTATTACAACTAGGGCATATTATCGTTTGCTTCTTGTTGTTTTATTGAAAATTGTTTGTTTATTCAGTTGTGTATGGTTGTGACTCGGGTACCTATTGTTTATTATTTAATGTTTCATCCTTGCTCATTTATTAATTCCTTAGCGTCCGCTGTTCTACGTCTTGGTGCTAATTTTATGCAGTTTCTGAGTTGAAATTTATTTTATTTTGTTTACTTTATTTGACGACTTGGTGATTTTAATATTTTCGATCTTACAGATTACAGAAGAATGCTGTAAAATTGTTTAATTTTTTGATATTTTCAGCCCCATTTAGAATATGATGATTAAGTTAATATTAAGATAAGTTATGATTTTATGTAGTATGATGTTATCATATTTTGTTTTTACTTCTTTTTTCTGAAAGTTTCAATGTTTTTAGTGATTTTTTTTAATGGTCATTATTTAATTTTTTTTTGTAGATATGTTTTTTTTATCATGCTGTTTTTTATCATTAGGTTCAGTTGCAGTGTCAATCTTCAAAGCCAATGGCCTACAGGGGAAGAAGAGCTCTACACATTTATACTCAAAACGAGTGTTTTGCCGAACAGCTAGGTCACTCGGATAATGTGAATATATTAGGCAGAGGGAGAACGCAGGCTGGGAACATAATTACTACTTATATTCTCTTATAATTTATTTCGTTTTCTCTCAATTGATGAATCTTCATTTTTTTGGGGCTAGGCTATTTTCGGATGCGATGGGAAGCTCTTTTATTGTTTCTGTTTTTGTTCTCTTTTCACCGTAAAGATTTTGTAAATATAATATGAATGGAATGATGTGATAAAATTGTAATAGGGTAGTTTTTAATATAATTATTTATTGTTCCCAATTATGTCTTCGTATGTTATTTATGTAATTAATGAGGGCACGTTACTCTGATGACTTCTTTTCGTCTTTCATTGCAAAACTGTTTATTCATTCAGTTGTGTACGCTTTTTTGTGATTTTTAGGTATCTATTGTTTATTATTTAATGTTCTTTATTTTTATCTTTGATGAAGTTTTTTGAATTTGAGTGTTTCTACTGTTTTTGTGTTTGAATTAATATTGCCTGATTTCTGTTTTACGAGATGGTGCTAGGTTTATGCAGTTACTGTGTTGAAATGTATTTTGTTTTGTTTACTGTATTTCACGACTTGGCGATTTTAATATTTTCAATCTTGCAGATTACAGAAGAATGGTGTAAAATTGTTTAATTTTTTAATATTTTCAGACCCATTTTACTAGAATATAAGTTACGATTTTATGTAGATATATTTTTACTTACTTTTTCCTGAAGGTTTCAATGTGTTTACAGATGATGTATTTTTAATTGTCTTTATTTGAGTTACTGTAATTTCAATATTTGAATCTGTTTTTTATGTAGATTACTATAGGTATTTTTAATATTAGTTTGAGTTACAGAGTCAATCGTCAGAACCAACGGCCTACAGGGGAAGAAGGGCTTTAAATATTTATACTCCAAACGAGTGTTTTGCCGAACAGCTAGGCCACTCGGATGAAGACGAAATCACATGAAGAGCAAGGCGAAGGCAGAAGAGTGAAATGACGATGGCTTATGAAGATCAGCTGGAGAGTAGTGACAGAAGGCGGAATATATTAGGCGGAGGGAGAACGAAGACTGAGAAGTTACTTTTTTGTTATTATTCGAGGTGATGTGTGTCCTTTAATTGATTCTTGTATTGGGTGAGTCATCGTAAAAAAATGGTAAATATAGCAATGGTATGGTGTAATAAAATTTGAAGAGGGTTATTTTTAATATAATCATTTATTGTACCGAATTATGGCTTTGTATCATGATTTTTATGTAAATAATTAGCGCATGTTATTCGATTTGCTTCTTCCTGTATTTTATTGCAAAATTGTTTGTTTATTCAGTTGTGTATGTTTTTTTATTACTCAGTTACTTCATGTTCATTATTTAATGTTTTTTTTCTTGCTCTTTGATTAATGTCCTGGTGTTTTTTTAGAAATTGATTTTTTTTACTAATGGTTATGTGTTTAGGATTAATATTGCATGGCCTCTGTTCCACATGATGGCGCTAATTTTATGCAGTTTTCTGGTTTGAATTTTAATTTACCTTGGTTACTATATTGATGGTTGGATGATACTATAATTTTCATTCTTGTCTTTACTGAAATTACAGTGATTACTATATTTGTGTTTGGTATTTCTATAGGTGACTGATTCTGCAACTCAACCCAATGTTAAAAAAACAACCTTCAGAGCCATAGGCCTACTGGGGAAGGAGGGCTCTATAAATTTATACTCCTAACGAGTGTTTTGCCGAACCGCTAGGTCACTTGGAAGACGGCACACTTCTTTTCTTCCAGAATGAACTTAAAAACCATTTACAAGTGTTATGCATTGCATATAATACGACGTTTACATGCGAATTGGACCCCATTCAAATTTTACTCTAAGTTGTACGATGCAGTCTTTCACTCTTCAAGGCGACCTTATTGTGACAGATCTCCATTCTCCTTCTTATTTGTACTGTTATTTAGTTAATTTGGTTGGCTACTTCGGATTTGGTTGTATAATTGGGCACTGCTATACTTACCATCACAGGGCTCGAATGTTTCTTTCTTGTGGGCTGACAAATATATCAATTTAATAAGGATCCGGCTGGTAAATACTTCTATTTACTTTAAGAATTTATTAATTTACTCGGTTATCTACTGCTTAAATAATAACACCTTTGTTTTACTGAATTATCGTCCAGCGACATGAAGTGTCTTCTTCATATTTCTTTTATTTTCATTACTTTTATCTTCTTTTCTGATATTTTTTTACAAACTTAGTTCTTTTTGAAATTTACCCTTTTTACTTTCCCGTACACGTACGTATACACGGAGTGATATACGTAGTATAGGGAAAGTTATGTAATGCTGCGCGAAAAAAATGGCCAATTTTCGGCGGAAAAAAATTAATTGCCGGGCCGTGAAAACGAATAAGTGGATAAAACCAGTTGCAAAATTAAGAAAAAAAATCCCCTAACACGTGGTGTATCCAGAAACCCTGTTTTCTAGATCTTTGTTACCGAAAACCCAATTGAAAGGAAAACGTCCATCCGTCTGTCCGTCCATCCGTCCGTCCGTCCATCTGTCAACACAGCTAGCGCCTAAACCATTCGTACGATTTCTTCCAAAATGGATATTCCCCGGTCGATCTGATTCTAGTCGAAACTTTGAGATTTTGAAAAAGATTCTTTAAAATTTGGGGGTACTTTATATGATGCCCCCCGGGGATTTTCAAAATTTTCTCAAAAAACGGCTCCAAATTTTTTCTTTAAATTTCTTGTATGAATAGAGTAAAATACACTTTTTAACATGGCATAGATTCAATTTTCACGTACAGCTCTGAATTTTCGAAAATTGTGAAAGTTTGAATTTTTTTTCGGCGTCTTTCTCCAACTACAAAATTGAAGATTAGAGATTTTTTCTTCAAATAAAATTTGTTCTGCATATTGAGTTCTTTCATAACGGTCATGTAAATGTTTTTCAAAATTTTGGTAGTTTTCGTGCAATATTGCGTGCAATATGTGGAATTTTAAAAAATTACAAAAACAAGACTTTCTCAAAAACGGCTCCAAATTTTTTCTTTAAACTTTTGGTAGGGATAGTACTAAATGTACTCTATCAATGACATAAAAGCCATTTTGGTCTATCGGTTTTTTCAAAAATTACAAAAATGTAAATTTTTTTACTTGTCTCTCACGTCGTTAATATTTACATTATCGGCAATTTTTTCACATTATTATATTTACGAGTATATATGCTTTAAATAATGTCAAGTAAAGTTTCTCGAAAACTCTACCGTTTTCTGCGAAAAGTAGCTCAAATTTCGGCATTTTCAGAAATGCTCAAACGCCATTTTCTCGTATATGGCTGGAATTTTTTTCTTGAAACTTTTGTAACGGATAGTGCTAATTACACTCTTTAGTATAGCGTAAAGTTTATTTTGAGTTATTTTTTGGTTTTTTCAAAAATTACATAATTGTAATTTTTTGAAATTTCTCTCACGTCTTTAATATGCACTTTACTAGCAATTTGTAAAGCTTATTATATTTGTGAGTGTAAGTGCTTCAAATACCTTCAAATAAAGTATTCTAAAAACTCAAAACTTTTCTGTGAAAATGAGCTTCAAATTTCGCACTTTTAGTAGCGCTAAAACGCCATTTTCTCTTAAATGGCACATAATTTTGAAACAAAAATTGCCATTTACGGCTAGGTTTTTGTGTTCTTTAATATTCTAAAATTAATGTTTCCGTTCTACCAATAGGAAACCGAAAAATTAAGAAAATGCCCCAAAAAATGTACATTTGGCGGTTATAGATGACAGTTGGCAAGAAAGAGATTGTGGCAATTCAGAGTAGCTAGCAAAGACCCAAGGAAATAGAAAACTAATACACGGGAAAGTCTGTGCCATTCTGTAGCACCACTAGTGATTCCTGGATTTGATCTGTCTCTGCAAAACTGGCATCAATAGAACTTGTGCATAGTTCATCCTTAAGTCGAGACAGCATTACCTGAAGTTCCTTTTCATTATCTTTCGTGCGCAATTTCTTCAGTGACACTTGCGAAGGCCGCACGTGCGCGATGAGGAAAATGCGCTGGCCAAAGTTGTGATAACAGTTCACCAGTAAATTACGACTAGCTTTGCAGGCTCAGTAAGTCCCATCGTTGTCTACCTCAGGGCATTTCAGCCCTGAAGAAGGACACTGCGGAAGCGTCGCCGAAACAGCCTTGGGGGCAACGTAATTTGAACAGCCGGGAGCATTCCCATTATTCGCATGGCCCAATGCTGGTCTTTACTAAAAATGTCGTTTGTTATTTTCTTACAATAAAAAAAACTCATCATTCTGATAATCTTCTTCTTCAGCACTTCAAGGGTTAGGTTCAAGAACCTGTTCCGGTGTCCGCTTCCTTCTGGGCCTTCCTACATCTTTTCTTCCTCTGCAGTCCACTGCGAGTGCTGGCAGTCTGCTATCGGGCATTCGTACAAGATGTTCACGCCATCTTTTCTGATTTCTTTCCAGTTTCTCCAGCAGTGGTTCGACCCCCCAGTTTATTTCTTATCTCTGTGCTTTTATTTTTATCTAGGATATTATAACCTAGAGTGCTTCTCAAAAATTTCATTTCAGCTGCCTGGATTTTAGAGTTATCTTTTTTGATGTTACTCTTGCTTCATCTCCATACATTAACACTGGCACAGCTACTGTGTTGAAGAATTTTATTGTTTCTATCCTTGTTTTATATTTTAGATGTCTCTGTATCGTGCCGCATATATTTCTAAATTTATTTAATCTTTTATCTAAATCCTACATCTCTTTCAAACGAGATGTGGCAATCTAGATATTTGAAATATTTTACCAGTTCTATACTCTTTCCATCTATCCTTTGTTCTCACTGGGTATTTTCCTACATCATTCTGATAATAAATCCTCAATCCTTAGGTCGATCGTGAGCTTTGAGGAAGGAGACGCCATTATGGCCGACGAAACGTCGACAAGCCATCCTAGCACACAACGTCACGGCCAGCCCAAAACATTCGAATGACTGGACAGAACAGCCTACGCCTTCACGAAAACACCTAATCAATGTGTCACTACATTCCAAAGTAGCTTCTCGACGAGATCGCATATTGTGAACAAATACAGACCGACGAATTTATCCGCACGCCGGCTTTATTTTCGTTAATAACAAAGACGCCTCATAAACTGCCACACAATAACAAAAAACAACCTTTTTTGTTTCGAAATAAGAAGACGGTTCGAGTGCTTTATACAGCTCGAAACGGACGCTTCCGCGTTGTTGTGCCGGGGCTTGAAAAGAAACAAAAGAAGGGCAGAATCGTGCATCGGTTTCCATGAAGCTCTCTTCCGGACGTCGACCCGCGCGCGGCGCGGCGCGGCGCGGCGCGGCCGTCGCGGTGCGTCAGCCGAGACTTGTCTTCGAGGGCATCCCCTCCCCCTTCTCCCCTCCCCCTCCCCTCCCTCCTACGACCTCCTCGGCAGCGCGGCGCAGGACCGGTGGCGGAGGACACGTAGGACGACGCTCCACGAAAGAAGAGAGGAGACGAAACAGGCCAACACTGACTCCATGGAGAGCAGGGGATCAGCCGATCATTTGAGGCGGGGGGGGGGGGCATCGTAGATTTTTGTTAAATAATAAACAATTTTGTTATTATTTTGTATGTTATTTACGTAGTGTAGAGATGATACTACACAATGTCATTGTTTAAATAATGGAATAATTAGAACATTAATAAATTTTTTAAATCAATTTTGCCAAATAAAGGAAGGTAAACCAAAACCCTAGCCCTAGGCCATGCCCTCCCCATGCCCCCTGAATCCGCCTGAGACGGAGAGTGAGACAAGTCTAGAAATGTGAAATATAGTACGTTGCGGAGGTGATGAGACGATGAGGTACAATTGTGCAGAAGGTAAACTCGACATTTTTTAGTGAAGTGAAGAAAATTGTTTAGAAATTATCTACTTTTGCAAGTGTAAATTTAAGGAGAGTTCAGAAGGCAGTCGATATTACTGTAGCCAGATTAAAACAGTTCTGCTAACGGTCAATTTTTTTGAAATGTATAACTTCCCTCGTGCCGTAACGTTAAGGTAATGAGAAAGTACGAGAGAAAAGATTAAAGGAAATTGTAAAATAAAATATTAAAAGGCTGACAAAGAAGCGAAAAGAAAATGTGTCGAGAAAAAAGAACCCCAGCCGATTCTTGGGTTCAAAGGCACTACCATTCCCTCCCCTTCGAGGTAACAGGAGTAGCAGAGGACAAATGTTAGGAAACTCTATAAAGAAGGAGAGAACGGGTAGGCGAAGAGAATGAATCCACGAATGGAAATTCGAAAAATAAGTTATCAAGATGATGGGAGCGTAGAGAAAGGAATAAGATGTAATTGCAATGTGAGACAGATACAGACGTTGCAGTGAAACAATATATGTTGAAGGACAAAGTGATGGAAAAAGACATGAAAGACGAAGCTAACAAAAGAAAAAATCCTAGACAGCTAAAGGCATGTCATGGGTTACAAATATTTCACGTGAATAACATTGTGCGAGATAAAATAAGGATACCACCTTCGTAAATGTTTAGTTATGCTCCATCACTGCCCATTCACATGATAATTCAAGTGAATGATGTTCTTAAGTTCTCATAACGAGAGAAAATGGGATTTTTAATAGTAGAAAACAGAAAAAAATGGGGGTCAGAAGCGAAGATGTATGTCACAGTGACTGAACAAGAACGTTATTTTGAATGTTCCAAAAGGTAACCTGAGGAAAATGCGCAAATAGCAAAGCAACAAACGCATACACAGAAAGAACTCATAACCAGCAACTGACGAAAAGCTGTTACAGGAAGAAGGAAGTCCAGAAGGAAGACTAATCACAAATATGGGTATCTTCTGCGTGAGAACGATGACGATATTTAAGGCGCAAGCGAGTTAGCATAACCACAGGCTATAAATAAATGGACTGACGGCAGACATTAAGAAATACATTTATACGCAAGAACGAAGAAAAGGTGGAAGGAACAAAGACCCAAAGGAGAAACGGAAATTAAAGAAATCTCAATGGAGGAAAGTAGAGAAGGGTATCGGAGGAGTGATGGGACCAGCAAGGTAATAAAAATGAACCACACAAGACGGACACAAATGGTAATAAATCAACGGGTACAAAGAGAAGAAATTATGAGATGTAAAACAGTTGAGATATTATAAAGTATACTAAACATTCTAGGAACACATTATTTGAAAGTTTAGGAGTCACGAAATACCGAAGTAGAGAAGCTACTAAACATTATAGGAACACATTATTTAAAAGGAGATGAGAAATACCCATTGGAGGGAATGAAAAACTCTGAGAAGGTAAATGACGCTGAAAAGCTGAAAAGGAAACTCTCATGAGGTGCATTAAGACGCATGCGAAGAGAAAAATAAAATAACTGAAATACGAAAGCATAACACGGAAGGGATGTAAAATGATGAAAAACTATTGGGGAAAGGTTTTAAATGAGTGCCATTACATTCTTTTCTGAGCGTCAGTAAGAGAGGAGGTTTTCGGCCGCTATCGTGTATGAAGAACAGGGTGTTCATAGGAGACAGACAGCGCATGTGGAGACAAAAGAAGACAACCCGGCCACAAACACGTGCGGGGAACACCCGCGCATCACGCGGGACTCAACGCGTTCTTCAGGCGCAGTTACCGCCGTAGGTGGCTCAGGACTTCAACTGAGGTATCAGCAGTGCCAACGACCAGGAGGTACTAAGGTTCGAGTCCCGACAGTAGCAGGATTTTCAACACTAGCACGACGGCTAGGTCGAAATGAGCCGCCCTTCGGAGGACAATTCTAGAGACCGGCTGCACCACTGGGGAGTGTTCCCTAGTTTCTCGGATCAACACCAGGCGAATGCCGGAGCGGTACGAACGGGCCTGCTAGACTGCGTGTGATCTTTCCTTACTCCTCCTTGACCTAGACTCAGCCCTTCTTAAACTTACATGCACTATACTACCACATGTGTCGGGAGACCAGTTGAGGAGATTCGAGCTCGTCCCGGCTGGGCGGTGCCCGCTGGCGGTGGCCCTCCCCAGCAATGGTAGGACAGCGCCGAATCTCGCCATCCTCTCTTTGAATCTGAGTCAGTGAAAATGTCACTGATTCAATCAGTGAGAGCCGAAGTCACTGATATCTTCAGTCGAAATGGGTAGTTTTGCTGACACTCAGCGAACATGCGAACCTTTTCATAATGACCGCCAGCATTGCACTGGTCGTCAGTGGTAAAAGTGCCGCGCCACCATCGCTCACTGATCGTTCAGTCGTCTTCAGTGATTCAAACAGTGAAGTTTCACTGATTCAAAAAGTGGACCCAATTTATCACTGATTTGTTGAGTTCAATTCACTGATTGTCAGTGGCAGGGTTATAACTGACACCATCAGAGAATAGTCACTGCCAATCAGTAGTTTTTCACTGACTCCGACGAGAGAGCAGCTGGGGAACATCACCGCCACCTCCCGCAATAAAAACCTTCCTACACGCACGGCACTAGGCCACTCAATCCCATCTTCGCGATGGAATATGTCACGGCATTTCGCATCTTTCTCAGTCGTTCCGCTGCATTTCGCATGATCGCGACCCTATCAAGCAGTGCTTGCGACCATGCGACTTCTACCGGCAAGACCGAGAACGACGCGAAATGCCGCGACATATTCCATCGCGAAGATAGGATTTGAGTGGCTTTGGGGGGCAAAGTTAGAAAAATCGCGGTATAGTGACCTTAGCTGTTAGCGCGCCCGAAATGATTAATCAATCTTAGATGCTGTTGCACACCCTTGCGCTTCCGAGGCAGGGGAATGTGGAGAACTCTAACTTCTAGATGTATTTAAAAAATGTTAATCAATCTTAGATGCTGTTGCACACCCTTAGCGCTTCCGAGGCAGGGGAATGTGGAAAACTCTAACTTCTAGATGTATTTAAAAAATGGAATTAAAAATAATGTTGTACAGTAACACGAATTCCAAGGATTCTCTCCCTCATTAATACGAATTCCAAGGGACTGAAATAAACAGAAGTTCGTGTTGTTAAAAAATCGAGTATGATATATGTCCGTTTCACCGAAATCCCTTGCCAGGGACCGACATTTAGTTCGTGTCACGGCGAAATTAGTGTCAAGCGTGGTAACCAGGGTTTACTGTATATTAAATTTCAATGTTCCATGGTCAAGGACGTAAAAATGATGAGACTCGTATGGATTAATGCGCCAGCAACGTAGGTCTTTACATTACTTTTAGAGACAAACTCTGTTTCCGACGGTTGGGAAAGCAAAGGGCTTCGTACCCTCTACTCTCTACCCTGTCCTGCGCAGATAATCAGAGTGTTGGTTTTTCATTACCTGCCATTTAATGATAGGGTGGTCAGTGAGAGTGAATGATAACAATAAACGAATGATTAAGAGTGAATTGTTGGTCCAAATGGGATACATTGTAGTTCAAGCAGTTAACCACATCTGCTCCCCACTCGGAATACGAACAGGCAGCATTCGCCTTCGCATACTGGACGGTGCTCCGAGGCCCGTCACGACGTCACAAGGCGCCTGATAAAATATCAACAAGGACGATTGGCTGGAAAGAGAGCACGAACACGCGGAAGTCTCAAAAGGTGGGACGAAGCCACGACCAACGCGAATTGAATTGAATTGATGCCTTATTTTAGGTGGCGAGACTCAGGCCATGAGGCCTGCTCTTCCGCCTGACCGCGCAATTTCGCTACACTCTGTTCACCAACTAGCGGAGAAAGAAGGTATTCCATGGGCGTCGAAACAGGCAATTTGAATTTATCTCAGAGGCTTCACTTAGGCTTGAGGATCTTTTACATACAAGTAAATCTACTAACATGGGACAGCCGGCTTTACTTCCCCTCCGAAGGAAGGCGTACGAAGGATTTTTTCACCCTTAAAAAATCCACGGTTTCCATCGGGTTTGAACCCGCGAACTTGGGTATAGCAGTCCGTTACGCTAATCGCTACACCACTGCCGCCGTGACACCATCGCCGCTGTGGAATGTGGCGCACACGAACAGGCGAACAAGGAACAACGGGAGCTAAGGCATCCCGCTGAGCATCTTCGCCAGGGGTGGGAGGGAGGGAAGGAGGGAGGGAGAAATGCGGGTCGAACCGACAGAGTGCGCGCGCGCGCACGCGCCCCCCACCCCCGCAACCCCCTCCCCACCCCTTCTCGTCCTTCTTCCCCGCCCTCCCGCCCCGCGGCCGCAACCCCGCGACTCTAGGAATAACGCGAAACGCAAACGAAGCAAATCTTTTCACGAAAAGTAATAAAAGAAGTCCATTACGCCATCAAAGAAAGTTTCTGGAAGCCAATTTAAAGAACTCATACTAAGAAGGAAACAAAGCTATGCTTCACTTCACAGAAATAACTTCTCTATGCAAGTTGTAAATAACAAGAGTATAAAGGCAGAAGAAAGGAGATGAAAAGATTTCGTAATGCGCAGGCTCCATTATGCAACAGCTCGGAGATGAATTGATTATCGTCCGCGAGCTGAGTGCAAAGGTCATGGCCGCCAGGGGACGCGTACTTTTCATGTGTTGCGAGTAGGCGAGTAGGCTTTTTCAGTTTTTATTCCGCGCGGAAGCTGAAATCGATTTTGGATATGCCGCGATTACTCTTTTCAATTTCAATCTTGGACGTTCTGAGTGAGCGTGCGGCCTACTTAAGTCTATCGACTGAATGGATTATTAATTTCACTTACGAGAATAATACGAAGGTCTGATTGCACTAATGCCGTTTCTCCACCTTTCTTTGGCAGCCCGCATGAAGTACCTCAGAATTGTGGGTACCCATAATGGCAGAGTGAACATGATAATGATTTTTTTAAATTTATTTCTTCTTGTTCGACATTTCTGTCTCTAGAGGGGTTTGACAACAGTACATTTTATATTAAAACGTTTTGGATATGGCAATCCATAGCAATGAGTATTCATTCCTACTCGTGAAAACATGGTCTAAGGTTCGATGATTTGATTCAGGCTTCAAGGTTCAGGTTTGAGGTGTTACGTTGAAATTTAGGTAGTGCAAGGTGAAGGTGTGAATGATTTTTTAAAATTTATTTCTTCTTGTTCGACATTTCTGTCTCTCGAGGGGTTTGACAACAGTACATTTTATATTAAAACGTTTTGGATATGGCAATCCATAGTAATGAGTATTCATTCCTACTCGTGAAAACATGGTCTAAGGTTCGATGATTTGATTCAGGCTTCAAGGTTCAGGTTTGAGGTGTTACGTTGAAATTTAGGTAGTGCAAAGTGAAAGGTGTAGAAACAGAAGTTACGGTGGCCTCAATCTATCCTTGGGGAATCTTGATTTAATACGGGGCCTTGAAGCAAGGCGGCCCAGATTAAATATTGTGGAAGAGGGGGAAGAGTAAAGATTTTGAAAGAAATGATCAGCTATTGTGTTCATGTGTTCGTTTAATGGCAATATATTTAGCTCGCGATGAATTTGGGAATTTGGAATAATCCAAGGTGCCTTGAGGGTCTTTCTTAGGAACTTATTTTGGAACGCAACTAACTTTTTAAGGTTACTGGGTGCTGCGCCACTAGCAGTAGCATGGATATGGTCAAGATAATGACGAATATGAATGAACTCTTCGGTGCATGATTAAAAGGCCTTAATTTTTTTTAATTTTTCACACAATACTGACAACCACAGAGTTTTGTTTGGTGTTAACGGCTTACGTCGGTAAACGACGAAGGTTTTGATCAAAATCATGTCATTCTCAGACTAATAAGGTACACGAAATTATAAAGAACGTTTTTAAAAACGGAAGAGAGGCAGTTCTATGTGATTTCGATTCCAGCAAAATATTTGATAAAATAATAACTGTTACAATTACGCTTTGACCATTGAAATGGTTTTTAACAGTTTCGGTTTGATGCCAAGGAAGAAAATTAATTTAATACCGTCAGTTTTTTGTGACTGCAAATGTTTCGATGTCGATGAACATTTTCGGGACGTATTTTTGATTTGCTCCCTTTATGGAGATTATTTCTCAAAGGACTTTGAACTTACCGCTCTCAATTTATTGTGGAAATTGGAAGACATCAAATGGAAAAGGCTGGTCTGTGTGTCCTGAAAAAACAATCCTGAAACTGCCTACGATGAGAAAGTAGATAAGAATTTTAGCGATTTCTTCCACCTTTGCGGAAGCTTTTCAGTATTTCCAATAGAAAGTTAGCTTATTTGAACACGGTTTTCTTTTGAATAGAAACATGATGACGAAACTTGCAATGTTTATCCTGAACGTATGATATGCTGACATTTAATAAATATTTCACTAACGTACATGCTTTACGTACCACCTATGTTTAAAAAGAAGGGAAATAAACTATATTACTATGAATACAGAGTTTCTGAGTAAAAACTTTCAAAGAAAAACATTTAGTGCGTAGAAAAGGCACTTACAGTGTATCGTAGTTAATCCGCTACTCGTAGTTCCTTTGGTTTCTGATATCATTTCCGTAAGGGTGCAGTACACAGTAAAGGAAAAGCATGCACACTAGTAGGGGGAAAATTACATTAAAGTTGAAAGAAATATCAAACCCGATACGAAAGGCCGTTGATATTCCCCAATATCGTAAAATATTGACATTTTTGCGACAAAGAGGGACGACCAACTCAAAAATGAATTCAACGGTGTCAGCTAAGGTTGAAGTAGCTCCTTCCAATAACACAGTTTACGAACAATGAAATAGAGATGTTGAAGTAAAATTGAATTCCGGATAGGGTTGAAATTGATTAGAGTGCCATTCAATCCTTGAATATGAAAATAATCAAATGAAAAAGAATTGCGGAAATCCGACCAGTCAAAATTGTGCTTACTCGGCCTGATGGCCAAGATAGCTAAGCCAGTAGTGCAGTAGTGATCTCGGACCGGAGGGTCGCGGGTTCGAGTCCCACCTCGGACATGAGTGTGGGTGAAGTAAATAAGTCCCAAAATCCACTAACTAGTTACTAATTTCTGCCTGTATATCTTAAGTGTTGTACCTGTTCTCCCTAAAGTTCAAAAGTCACAGTGGTTGATATACGACCAAGATGTTGAAAAACAACGTTAAAAAATAAAAACAAAAACTGCGCTTAAAATACAACATCGAATACATGACTCAATTTTTATTTTATACTTGGCATTTTACTTTTGACACCATAAAAAGTCATTCAATTTCTCATGTGCCTGAGAGTTATTTGGTAACTTCTTAATCAAAGAGAAAACTGTTCGAAGATATCACTCGTATCCTTTACAGCAGCACTTCAGAGTACCATTGGCGGTGTTGATAGATAACTTGGCCGTAAACGAAAACGGGCGAGCTCCAGTGATGCAGCAGCTGGCGGCCGGAGAGCACCATCCGCACTGTCGGAGAGCACCATCCAGGCTGTTGTAGCAGTTGATTGATTAGTGATTCCAAGCGTGTCAACTGCAATGGTCATTAGTCTCGTAAGAGTAGTGTGTGTTTTCCATCGGGAGGTGGCAGCGATCTTTCCCCGCCGGATGGCGAGATCTGACGCCGTCCTACCCGTCGACTTGCGTGGTTTTCCCCGACCAGATATCTCCCACCAGCGGGACACCGCCTCAGCCGGCACAAGCTCTAACCTCCCGACAGGTCTCCTGACATGTGTGGTAGCATAGTGCGTGAAGAAATTAAGGGATGAGGGGTTAGGTGTGGGTGAATTAAATAAGTCCCAAAATCCACTAACTAGTTACTAATTTCTGCCTGTATATCTTAATTCTATAATATCTAATTCGTCTGCACTTAGCTTACGGCTCAATAACGCCCGTCTCCACTTTTTATTTATTTATTTGGTCAAAAAACAGTAAAAACTGTATATGACGTATGAGGGAAGAGATTATCTGCGCACATTTTCTTGAGGCCCAGGAAAAAAGCTAAATTAGCAACATTTGAAAAACTAGAAAATAATTTAGAAAAGTTATTATTTTAGAAAATAGAAATTTGAAAAATGTTTGTTCCCCAGTTTTAGAAAATTATTTGCATTGGTAAACGAACTCTGGATTTGATTGTTCTGCATTGCTAACAAAATAGTTAACTCACCCTCAGGTCTACGCCTACCACTACAAGCAAAAGGAGTGCTCAACAAAACGTGCGCACAGGCAAGGGGCCATACAAGCAAGGGGCCATCTCAGCATTCGCTCAATGGATCAGGGGAACTGGACAAAAACCTAATTGAGATGGGGGTCATTGACTCGGAAGCAGAAGTACATTACTTGTTACAGGCGTATTAAATATTTAAAAAAAATAATACACTTGATTTATCATTCAGCTTTCTTTCTGAATTCTCCACTCCACTCAGCAAAAGCTCAGTCGACCCCTTGCTTTGTGCCTTTAAAGATGAAATCCTTATGTGTTCAAATTTTCTCGACCTCTCATTTTACTAGATTGAAAAGCAGTGTGTGAGTGGTTACTTATTTGTGTGCAGTAACATCAAATCAAATCTGTAACCCATTGGCCGCGTTTGCCATAGTTTCTTTTACATAGGAGCGAACATTTCTCGATAACGAAGGCCAAAAATGTTCGTAGCTACCTCTATTCGTAATTCAGTTGTGTGTAATGAGAGGATGGAGACCCCGGAGCTCAAACAAACGTGCACAAATTTGACCCCCTCCCCCTTTGGTCACATGTTTTCTGTTTTTGACGATAAGAGAATACAGCTAATACGAAATTTTGGATAATCCAAACAAAATTCTGGATGAAGGAAAAATAAACAAAATAAATAAAATCTTTATTTGCAGGGTAAAGAAAGGATTTTATGTAGAAGAATTATACAGACGAATTTTATGTATTTCCTGCAGAACTGAACAACTAATCATTGAAACAATGAAACGTTTATTGTGCTGGTACAGTGCCCTCTGGAATACAAAGCCTGGCGACGGGCAGCCATCTTGCCAATGACGTCACGATGAGTAGGCCCACCAGCACCGCCGCGGGCCTACGATCTATGCTGAAGTTAATAGCAAGAGCATTTCATATTATATTTCTCCCTGGCACTTCATTTTACACCAACAGATTTTGGTAACGAAAATCGAAGGATTTATTTTTAGAAATACGTTGCTTTTATTTCAGGAAAATGTTTCTTCGAAAGAAAAAATAAAACTTTTCCTATTCCTACAACTATCAACAAAATTAGAATCGGAAGTTAATAAAAATACACTTTAATTTCAGGAATAGTAATTTATTTTGAAGAAAATCATATCACAATTTACATATATTACTCAATACACATTTTGTGTAACACAACAAAACATTTAAGTAGTTTCTCAATGCATATGCATACATATTCCTACATTAATACACATAAAAATTATTTTTACAGAATAGGCGATTTAAAATATTTTGGGAAAGAAAAGTACAGAAGCAGAATCATGCTGCATGCTAGATTTTGAGTTGACATATCACGTAACAAATACGTATATATTAAAACATATAAGACATCCCACATAACGTAATATTTGAAGCTCTGAACGGAAAACTTGATAAGGAAAATTCATTTAAAATACCGAATGAGGAGATCCTGCTAGCAATTAGACTAATGTTAAATAACAAATTCTTCATGTTCAATGATTCTTGTTACAAACAAAAACAGGGGACTTCAATAGGTGGACCCATGAGTTATCCCTTTTCTGAATGGGTTATGCAGCGGACACAGTAATCTTAAGTCAAAATGAAGCAATATTTTGTGCTGTATATGTGAATGATTCGTTATTATTTGTTGATGAGGCAACGATTAAATCCATTTTGTAACATTACAATAACTATCACCAAAACTATCACTATCATTATCACCGTTTGCAAGTTTAAAGTATTTTTTAAATACCTACCCTTGAGTTATTGTTGGGTATGAAAGTTTTCTTTCTGCAAATAGCTCTGATCCACGCACTCTCTTTGGGAAAGCCGAACACACTAACAGCAGGGCCGTTTCGGTAGTTGCCTTTACAATTGGGCACACAACACTTGAAAGTTATTGTGATGAGCTGTAAATGAAACAATGAGGGTTTGAATAGTTCCGAATTTGTTAACATCTGTTAACTGTGTAATCACGTAAGTCCTAAACACTGTATGATCAATATGCACAATAACCTAAAAGCTTCTTAACACGTTTTTACAAATTGAAGCACAAATATATCATTTGTTTACATTTGCCTTAATTTTAGATCTAAGACGTAAAGTGAACTTAATCAGAAACTACTTGTACTTACTAAGTTCGAATTTCCTTAAATAACAATAATCAAATTGCTGAAAAATCACAACGTAGCAACACGAATAACACACGGAGTATCCGTCCGGAGAGTCTCTTCGTGGGCCTACTCGTGCTTACGTCACAAAATCGTCGCCAGGCTTTGTATTCCAGAGGGCACTGGCTGGTAACTACGGTGTGTATCACGTATTTATATAGCAGTAATTTTCACTAGGGATGGGTACTTGATGAGACTCGAGCACCAAACATGGACCCATGCTGCAACAATGTGGGACGCGCGAGTAGTTTGGGGACGACAAGGCTGACAGGAAACTAGATGGTCTGACTACTTTAAGAATGTAGTAGGTGTAGAGTGACGAAGGACCATGAACAGTGGAAAACTATGTATGTTCAAAATTAAGATGTTCCGTTGTGGTGATGTGAAACCTCCCTGCCCTAAGGAGGAGGCCTTTGCCCTACTAAAGGATGTAAAGGGGTAGGCTTATAATAAACTAGCAAAACCCGGCAGACGTTGTTCTGCCCTTCATCTCCCTCTGTCCCCTCCCATCACCATTTGTCACTATCTCTCCCTCCCTCTCTCACCCTGTCCCTGTCTGTGTCTCTGCCGCTCTCTGTCCCTCTCATTCACATTTACTTGCAGGTTCTACACGTCTCTGAGCAGGTGAGGTAATATCGGAAAGCGCCGTACCAGCAAAAATGTAACAGAATGTTCAGGAAGAGTTCATTCTGTAGATTAGTGTGAGAGAAACGTTTCTTTGAGGCCTTCGGCCTCAAAATTTTAGTTTTTAAGGCCGTAGAACGCATCGTTTAGGAGTTATTTAACGATGTAGATTCAAAATGCTGCAGAGTGTGTTGCAGGTTGCATTTGACGTGAATATGTAGTGGATATGTAGTTAATATGTAGCGCCATGTAATGGAGTTACAACAGAATTAACAACACATAAACCTTCTCGGTGAAAAAACACGGAGAAGTGCCAACTTTCATGGAGATCGGTCCAACGATCTTGGAGTTCTGCTCTTATATACATACCAACATCCTGTTTTATATACAGAGTGTCCGGGAAGGAAACGTCGAAACTTCGAAAATAATCTCTTAAGACAATTCTAAGCATATTTTGTCTCATAAACTATGTGGATATTGCGAATAGTTGAGCCGCAATAAGCACTCAAAAGTTGGTTGAAAAATGATTTTTAGGCAAAGTTTAGACGTTTCGTCCTCGGACACCCTGTATATACATAAATACATTTTCACCTAAGACGAACATGAAAAATCGGTAATCTTTCCTTTGCCGTAAGGACCTGAATGTGCTTGATGGTGGTGTTCGCTACACTACGTTGCTATTTTCCCACATCGCCCGCTACGTTGCATTGTCTGTTAACCCTAAAGAAGTATTTGATGATGTGCGGTACATTTTTTTCGTATCATCCGAACATTTCCGAACCCGAACAGACCACACCCCCAATTAGTCATATTACCGGGGTTCTCCTGTAAAACTTCCTCGAGTGCTTCTCCTCCGCCGGGGTCGCTGCACGGCGGCCGCGCAGGGCGGGCAGCGGAGGCGCCGGTGGGCAGTGACAGAACCAGGCGCACCACGGCGGTGGAAGGGGACGATTCATTACAAGGGGGAGGGGTGGGGGGTGCGCGCTCCTTTGCTGCTTGCGACACGCACGCGACGACACGGAAGTGAGCCCTCCGCTGTCACTCCCCAGGCTCCCGCCACGGGGGCCCTTCAAAAACACCTCCTCGGAAACTGGCGTTTGCGATCCCCTCCGCTTTCGGACACCTTTTACGCATTACAGGAATTACGTAACGCCACTTACTACATTAATTTTAAGCATTAAATTTCCTTAAATAAATGTATAAATGGGAACTTGTTTTTTTTTTGTTTATTGATAATTTCCATAATACGTTATTATGTAAATGCAGCCACTTGAGAAAAAAAAACTTTAAGACTTCCAAATACCATCTTGACGTTTTTTAAACGATGCACAATCGACTAAAATATCGATTTCTCGTACTTACCGTATTCACGTGACGCAAAATAAATTCTTTATACACGTTGTGGACATTTTGAAAAACAGACAACCACCTACATCAATCACGAAGGCTGCTCCCCTTCCTATTTAAAGGAACATAATCACTTGCCCCCTGGCCGCTTGCGAAGGTCCCATTTCCCCATCGCCCCCTCCGCGGGCCGTCTCCACCGCTCCTTTTTCCTCCTCGGCATCTCTCCACCCCCTCTCCCACCCCACTCACCCTCCGTTTCCTCTTTCCCAGCGGTCCTCGCCCGTCCCTCCCCGCCATGTTTCCTCTCGCCCCTCCCCTCCCCACAGCCCTTCCCTCCCGCCCTCCCTCCATCGTCCCGGCATCCACCCCCTCTCGCCCCGTCCCTCCCCTCCCCCTTACCACCCGCCCGACTCCGCCCGCCCTTTCTCGGCCCCCGCCCTAGCTCCACCCCTCCCTGCCTCCCTCGCCCCGGCCCCCAACCCGCTTCAATTTCCTGCGAGGGTCGTTCCCAGGTCCGGTTCTCGACAGCGCTCCAACAACATAATGCCATCTCCCCAAACGTTTATCGAGTTCCAATTTCAGCGAAGGAGAGACCCCTTTACGTTAAAAAAAGAAGCACAACGAAATACATCTAATCCTGTCCGATCACAAAAAGGTTTTTCCCCCGAACGCATTAATCTCCATAGTCCTAAACGGCTAGAAAATGGTTCCCAAAATAATAACTATATATCACGCACAACATAACCCAAACCTATTACCCATCCCCGACGCGCTTTGGTCATCCCCAGTAACAACAAAATTACAGAGCTACATAATCAATTACAAAACATTCTCCGGAACCAACAGTTTTCCCGAGAACAAAGTGATGAAAGATGGAATAATTGAACAGCATCAAAATTTTAAACAAATTTAAAATGTCTCGCCTACTGCTGCATTTTGCCTCAAAAGAGTCCAATTTCTTTACTATGAGCAGAAAACGCAATCTCTCAAATGGCTTCTCCCTTCTGCAATCTCCAAATCGAATGGTCGTGACATCTTTAAATTTGAATCTGATTGGTTATAGGTTTCATTAATGGCCAGTAGCGTAATTTCTTTCTTTCAAAGGTTGAAATGTTATCCAACAAAATAATATAACGAAAAATAACCAAACTATTTATTAAGAAGTCTGCTCTGCTGTAGCCATTCGCCTAGAAAAAATTGCCACTCTTGCCTGGGCACCACATGTACTAGAAGATCACGTCACAAATAAGGAAAATAAAAGAGTAACCGCAGTTGTTAATCTGAAGAACAATGAAATGCACAACCCATTCTACACTGTCACTGATAATTTGAAGCATGTTGGGGAACTAGTGAAGGCAAACGGAATGATAAATGCAAATAATACAAAGTAAGCAGTATTCTTAAAAACTCTTGAAAACTCTATGGCATTGGTAACTAATAAAAATCTTAGTCGGCCCCGTGGCGGAGATCGCTAAGTCAGTAGTGCCGTAGTGATCTCTGACCGTGGGGTCGCGGGTTCAAGTCCCGCCTCGGGCATGGCTGTCTGTGTTTGTCCTTTCACCCCCCATCATCACCATATCGTTTCATTCTCATTAAATTTTTTACGTTAAATCGTTTAGTCGAAAACGTTAAATCCAATAGGGGTCCAAAAAATCGAAAACGTTAAATCCAATAGTGGTCACTAATGACCTAGTAGTTGATGTGACCTTAAATAACAGAAAATAAAAAAAAATCTTAGCCGAAGAGAACAAATGGTTCTATCAAGAATTTGGACGGGACATTCAAAAGTATGTCATCTTCACCTACTACAAAAGAATCTCCCCCGAACTTGCGGTGTATGTAGTTGTACTCTTACTTTGGACTACATCATTGAGTCTTATCCCAAGTTTTGCTTACAGAGAAGAAGTCTCTAGCGGGCATTGGACTTTTGTGCACTGTCGTGTTCCCTGCCCATCAAAATCAAGTGGTTAGGTTTCGTAAAAGTATTGGTACGTTGTCGGAAATTTGAGCACAAATCATCATATTGTACAGGGTTGTATTGTATTATTGTAGAATTATGGTATTGTAACAATATAGTGTTGTATTGGAGATCTAAATTTAAACTTGTGTATTGGATATTGTAATTGGTATGGTTGCTAATGACTTTGTATTTGATGCAACCTTAAATAAATAACGTATTTTTGACTTCATCACATGAATTTTTATTCAAACAACTCAGAACTAAATGCAACATGTACACACTAACAATTGAGATGCAAAATACGACGCATTCAGGCTGGGAATTTAATATAATCAACAACAGCAGGCAATTTCACCAGATGTTGTTGGCTTGGCGACTATATGTCAAGGCTCTTGCATGTAATCCTCTCCAAGGTAACTTAAGTCGTAAAATGATACATCAAGACAGTATATAAAATGTTCGTCGTCTCTTTCTATTCACAAAATTAAGCACAAACACATTACGTGGTGTTGTTTTTCAAATAAACATTGAATTATCTGTGATCATAATTTCAACCAAAATTAGCACTAATTTCATCTAAAAACTTGTATAGTAACTGTCTGAAATTCCCAGTTTACGATATGTGCATTGATAGGCTCTTACATTCGAACTTAAAATACACTGAAATAAAAAATATTCTCACAAATTACTTTATACTTAAACACCAACACAAAAGTAACTCGTTGACCTTCCAAAAGAAAGTTATTTTTGAAAAATACAGACATTTATTGTCCAACTTAAAAGATGGAAGTGACAATATTTTAACAGTGTTTACATGTTTGTGGAGAAAACAGTTCATGAACTTTCGCGAGTTTTAAACTTTATCGTTGAGCGAAACATTCAAGTCGTGGTGAGATAAACTGCACGACAGAATCAATAGATTTGATCGTACTTTCAAGTAAGGACGAAAAGAGACGATGGCCATCTTCTAGAGTATTTATGTGTATAACACAATGTAAATGGAAAATATTAAATAATAGAAAACTAAAACAAAAAGTTAGTTATGAATTCATACTTGTATACTAAATAAAGTATCATTTATTTGGCTGTTATTGAAAACACATTATCCTTCAGTAATATAAAAACTTCATTTTACTATTGTGAATTTCATTTCAATACTAATTGAATTTACAAACAATGAAGTGTTTAACACGTAAATTCGCTTTGGGTTCTATGTTTTTACTCGCGAATAAAATCTTATTTCTCTTAAGGTGCGTTTACACGGGACACTTTATTGCCGACATTTGACACTGGAGTGTCGGACACAAATGTCACTGGTGTTCACACGAACACACAAATTGGAATGAAATAAATTGCAGACATCTTGTGGGCCACACATGTCTAGAGAAAGTGTCCGGACCGTTCACACGTAGACATTTATAATCTTGGAATACACAGGATACTTGGCGAGCGTACATAGGTTGATTATGGAGCCCTATCAAGTTGCCGCAGCAGCAATTGCTATTGCAATTATTTCCAAGAGAAGGAAAAAGAAGCGTTCAGTGTGGACAAAAGAATGGTTAGGTAGACGTGAACAACTAGGTGCTTATCATTCTTTACTGAATGAATGGCGAGTGGAAGATCCATTGCAATATAGAAATTTCCTACGATTTGATTCTTCACAAATAGAAGAATTGGCACTTTGGATTGGTTCTGCTGTCTCTAAGCAAGACACAGTAATGAGGCAAGCTATTCCTGTCCAAGAAAAGTTGGTCGTGACACTTCGCTTTCTCGCATCAGGTATGTCATCAAGTTCTGCTGTCCTACTTCTTTTTTTTGATGTTCTTGGTGCTGAAGGGGTTTCTACATTTGAAGGTATAACCACCTCTGCCAATATTATATCATTGCTGGAATCCTACAAAATAACAGTAGAAATACGTTAGTAGCTACCACAAAAATCTATTCCTATAATCATTTATATAAATAAAATGCATTATTATTTACTTATTTATTAACAGAATTATTTTAATAATTTAATTAATTAATAAAATATACTTATACAATACAATTTATTATTTAGTATATTTTATAATAATATTATGCAGCATTTAAATTAATAAATGTTTTTTACAGTTACCTCAGGATCTGGTATCTCTACGGGTAAATTCTCAATTCCTGGTCTGAGTTTTCTGGACTCTATTAAAAATTTTAACGGGTCGTAATATCGCCATTTCGATGTATAATTTTGCATTGACCCTTGGCCAGACTTTTTTGTCTCTTCTTTTCTTCTTTCATTGAAGAATTGTGTTCGCAGATTGTGGAGTCTACGAGACACTTCTGAAATTTCGGCGGAAAACTCCTCCGCTATATCTTTGAGGATACTATCTTTCTTCACTCGATTTTTATAATCTTTCTCGTTAATATCCCATAAAATAGGGTTATTCTCATACAAAGAAATTAATTTGACAAGCTCGTCGTGACTCCAGAGCTTATTTGATTGGTTCATGATGAAAAAAGGACAAAAAATTGCCAGACACTTACAAAAATGTTCAGCAACTCCGAACTCCAGACACTGAATGTCGGACACTCGAGTGTCAAGTGTCTGCGTTTGTTCACACGAACAAGTGAATTGCGATGTCGCGGAACTTCAAGAAGTGTCTTGCAACTTCTTCCGTGACTGTTTACACGAGGACATTCGGTTTCCAATGAGTGTCGGACATTTATTCTTTTAAAAAGTGTCCCGTGTAAACGCACCTTTACTTTTACTTTTAATACTGCTTTTGTGTCAACTTCTAAAAAATGTTCTGTGTGCTGTTTGTAATCTACCCTTAAAATGAAATAAATGATTTCTCAATAACTCCAAGAAGTGCAGTTACCTGATTTCCATCACAATGCGAACGAAAACGAAGGTGGTGCTGAAGACTCGGGTTATAATCTGGGATGAAGAAGGTATCAGAAAATTGTAATCGATACATCGGGTGAGGTAAAACGCCCAAGAGAAAATGTCACTGGCTCCTGCAACTCGCGTTGGAAGCAGAAACCCCGAGATCAGTTTACGATCTCACGAATTCATTCCAAATAACGTTCGAATTTCAGTTTCGGTTATAAACGTTTTTAGGCTTTTGCTTTTTGATAACAAAATTTTCCACTTTTTGTTCCGTTTTCAATATCTTCTTTGAAGGGCTTCCCAACAATTTTCGTTTACGGTTATGGTTTAAGGAAAAAATAACAGTTGGGGAGGGGGTCAGCCATCAAAACTGTTTTTAACGGTTTCGATTTCGTTGACTATCTGATTAGTATTTTCTGGTGCGTCAACTGTTATGGTCATTCGTGTTGTACACGTTATTCAGGGTGAATCAGGGGGAAAAGGACATGCTTTGAGGGGTGATACTACTGATGATTCTGACCAAAACGTCTAACAAACATATGCTCTTTTCTTAACCGTTTCAGGGTAAATTAATGAAAACGACTAGAAACGGGAAAACTGCAGGTTTAATGGTGTAAATTTCCTCCCAAAAGATGTTCAAACAGTCGACCGTCAATTTCAATGCATTTTGGTACTCTTGTAGACAGGTGTTGTGTTGCTGATCTGAGGTCATTTTTGCATTCCTTTACTCAAGTAAATGCACAAGCACAAGCATCTAAAATACGAGCGAGCAGTTCGTCTCTTCTGTCCACTCTGCGCTTGTAGATTACGCTCTTAAGCCAACCCCACAAACAGTAATCCAAAGGGGGGAAGATCAGGTGACTTCGGTGGCCAAGCAATGACTCCACGGCGACCGATCCAACAACCACGACACGTTTCGTTGAGATACTGTGCCACTTGCCATACGGAGTTTGCAAGAGCTCTGTCATACTGAAAGCACATACGAGCTCGTGTTGCCAAAGGGATATCCTCCACGTATTGTGATAACACATTTTGAAGAAAATCAAAATACCGTGCTTCATTAAAACGGTTATCTAAAACAACTGGACCAGTTTACCTGAACCAGTTTACCCATAGTTGTAAAGATATACACGAAAAACTAAAACAGTGCGAAATTTGTTTGGTTTTTTTTTTCAATTTTCTCTGTGAAGCCGACCTTTTCTGAGGTGGCAAACATTAATTAGAATTCGGCATTCCCAAAAACATATAGAACCGTTCAGAAATAGTCCGTCTGATATTGAAAATAGAACGTCTGATCGGTAGTTTTCCGTGGTTTCTCCGATCAATATCAAGCGAATGCCGAAAGAGTACCCAACAACGGACAGAGGATGGCGCATGATCTTTCATTCCCATTCTTTACCCTATCCTCACCCCTTACACACACACTTTCACTAACATGCACGACACCAATACACAAGCCGGGAGACCAGTCGGGAACTTAGAACTTGTCCCGGCTGGAGCGGTGCCCCGCTGGTGGGAGATACCTGGTTAGGGAAAACCCCGCCATCCGACGGTAGGTGAGCGCCGGATCTCACCATCCAGCGGGGAAAAGATCATCGCCACCTCCCGAGAGAAAAATCACTCACTACACTTATGGGACTAATGATCTTAGCAGTTGACGCGCCCGGAATCCCCAATCAAACATCGAGCAGCGGCACTGCGAAGCAATTTATGCATACGACAGCTGTTATACACAAAATAGTGCTGAATTCTTGATTCTTTATTAACTGAAATTACTTACAAGATCTGCTAATTGCTACACTATTTAACAACTATGGAAAGAGCGTTTAGCAAAATATAAGATTTTCGTATCGAGGCTGTCGAGGCCAACGCCACTGTCGCCGGGGTGAAAGCGCCCAGAGCCTTATTTCACATCATTTTCACAGATTTTCGTATTAGGTCTCGATCTTATTTCCCCAAGGTCTCGCCTCGCCATTATTAATAAATACCGATGCTCAATGCTTTTGGATGCAAATGGAAGGAAGTGATGGTGTATTAACGAGAGTATTAATAGTAATAGGAAGATAAATGTATGTGCACGCTGATTTCAGGTTAGCAAAACAAATGCTAAGCTGCTCTTTGTGAAACAACAGCATAGGTTTACCAAAGGCAATACATGTCAAAGTTTTTCAATGGTTGCCAATTTGTCCGTTTGATACATATTTATGACTCGTTCTTGAAATTATGTGCATACACGTCATTTACAATCAAGTTATTAATTTGAGTTTTTTACAAAATAAGAATATTAAATTCAATTTGGATTCCGTCCACTCTGGCTCACCCTATCCCACAAATACTAGTTCTACTTGCAGACGTGTATATATGTATGTACGAGAGAGAGGGGGGTACGGAGGGAGGGAGGGAGAGCGATAGGAGCTCGCTATAGTTGTGCAAGGGGTGTACCTATGGCACGTGTGGTTTGAGAACTCAATGGACGTTCGAAACATTCATAGATTTAACAACAAACCGCATCTGTTTTGAGATGAATGCTAGGAGATGAATTTCATTTTCTGATATTCTCATTCTTAATGAATTTTACATTATTAATTGGGTTTCATTAAAGTGATCGGAGCAATATTATGATACCCATAATTTCACCAAATGAAAAACTGCGATCTTAGCGTCACCCCCAAAAAACTAATATTATGGTTCAAATGCAGTACAAACGTGTAGATAAATCTTACAAAGTATATGTTGCAGAAAATTGGAAATTGAGGTCACGGGATTTGGTCGGAGTAAATTAAAACATTGAGTTTGCCTACGTTTCGGAATATTTTATTCCATCGCCAGTGCTGTTGATGAACATGAACAATGTTGTAAATATACATATGGCACTTACATATAATAATCCACTGAATAAACATAATATAAAATATTTTTCCGATTTATAGAAATCTTTGAAACAACGCTGTGACTAGAGTCCGAATAGGACTAATTTTAGAAGTAGCCAATTGATAATTCTCACACTACACAGACAGTTTGGATGAAGCTCTGTGGTATGACAATGAACGTGATCATTTCGGACTCCGTCCGGACAATGTGGTATTCAGACAAAGAGCGCTGGCGAAAGTAACAGATTGATCCCTCTGAGGTGCCCTGTGTATTCGCAAGAAGAATTTTGGTATAAAAAATGCGTAGCTTCGTCTCAACGTTGTTTTATGTTAACTGCGAAGGCTAAGGCCGGAGTCTGGGGGTCACTGCACGGAAATGCATAATTAAACGCCAACTGAGCTAAACTGTGAATTTACGTAGGTCAGCTGAAAATCGTGTACACAGAAATTTAAGACAAGGTAGTTCGAAGCTACACACCATGTGTCTCACTACCCGTAGAACTTCCTAGCGGAACTCTGTTCATGTTTATCATATTTTGTGTGTTATTTCTCATCACAATACCCTAATTCCGTCTATTCACAAATTTCGTTTTTCGTATTTATATCTTCCAATGTTTTCCTTCTTCAAAATATGTAGAAAAAGCGCACAAGGATTCGAAGCACTTTAAAAACAAACTTCTGGATGTTATAGAAATGAAGAGAAAGTCACGAAACCAGCCGGAATGAGAACTAAATGATTCGCCTGCGATTTACAATCCCTGAAGCGAGTACATTTGCCCCTGCTGGTTCAGGGAGTAGCTGAGTGTTTATCACTCACATTCTGATAATAAAACGATTACTGCTATTTCCAGAGTAGGCATACTTGTATTTATAAATGTTTATATATCACTAAATACAGTTCATTATTCGCTTTTTAAAATGTCACCTTTCAACCTTGGACGTTGCCATCGTCAGACAGGTTTACGCAACCAAGTCTAGCTCGCATTCCTGAAATTTTTTATTATGTGAATTATCACAGTAACCAGTATTAGTTTCATAAACACTCATTCAACATCCCAACACCTACACAATCTATTCAACCTTGGCGAGTTCCCAGCACACCTGTCTGCCTGAAGTTTAAACATCTTTTAGGCTTGGTGCCAAGATCGCAATCAGGAGAACGATTTCGAAATCAGCGAAAGATCAGAATGCATTGACATTTGTGTCATCTGCCAAAAAATGTTCTAGAGAGAGCCAGAATTATGTACGTAGCGAATATAAATTAAATAACGATGTGGATTATAGGTCATGTTTCAATACACAACAGTCTTTGCCTGATATTTATGTTCTCTTTTTTTTAAAACAACAAACGTGTTTTGTTCCTGTAAAGAAGATTCACTTATCTGAGAGCAAATTGAGTTCTAATCGAACGTCAAAAAAGTGCTACCGTATATCTTAATTGCTGCTATCTAAATTCACTGCTGTTGTCACTAACTTTCACTATTTTCAGTGTACAAATGGTTTGAAAAATATTCTACAGTTTGATCGCATGCACAATATCCATCCTTAAGTGCCTGTGTAAGACCGAACAGGCAACAACTCTTTGCACTGTAGCGTCTCTGACAAGGAGGTTCCTAGGGTTCGAGTCTCTTCGGTGGTGGACTTTTTGACAGTAGATAGATTGCTAGATCGAATTCAGCAGCCATCAGGAGAAGAATTCTAAAGATGACTGCTCTGATGGGTAGTGTGACGTACTGGAGTGAATGACACAGACATTGCGTTGAAGATAACATTTATTTACAAGAACTTAACAATTAAAGAAATTGTACAAATACTATTTAAACCCCGGCAACCTTTTTCTTTCCCTTAGCCGCGAAAACCCCGCGTCCGTCCCTAGGTCCTACAGCCCAGTGCCACTGCTTGAAAGCAGGAACAACGGATGATGTGATGCAATCGGACGGTAAGTCCCCGGTATTCAAGTACCTACATGGCCTGGCGCCAAACCGGTCTCCGCCCTGGAAACCAAGTGCTGGAGTGCGCTGGAGATCCCACCCAGCTTGTCGGCTAACAACAAGCTCTATGAATCTATCTGAATCTCCGCGAAAGCAGAAAGCGCCCGCCTTATATACACCCCCGCCCCTCCCCCCCCCACCCGGCGTCATGCTGTCGGCGTCCCCAGGCTCGACGGCTAGCCAATTCCAGGGGTCTTGCACAATGGTTCCAGACTCGCCACTAACCTTTCTCAACACTCTTTTTGCATGGGATTTTTCTGGAGCAGTCACATCCTGTCGGCCGCCCCTTTATTTTTAGCTCAGGTGCGCCCTTTCAGTACAGCTTCCGGCTCAGGTATGCCTCTTGCTTGGTGTGCCGGTTGCCACGACGCCACAATAGTTTTGAGTGGATTCTACGAACAGTATCAGGCGAATATCGGAACAGTAATCCTAATCACGGTCCTCGGACCGCGCTCGATATCTGTTCTTGCTCAACCTTGGTCCCTACTCTCCAACAAACATTCACACGTAAATGTAAAAATCTACAGCACATGTCGAGACAACAGTCGGGAGCATAGAGAGTGTCCTTACTGGGACGGTACCCCGCTGGCGGAGATATCTGGAGGGGGTAATCACGCGAGCCGACGTGTAGATCAGCGCTGAATCTCACGTCCCAGTCGGGAGAGAAATACCGCCACGGCCCAAACGCCGTTTAAAATTTATAGCTGGATCTTGTTTACTTTAGTATTTCACAGAACAAATATTCTACACACCATTTTCTTTCCCAACGTTTTTCTCGTCTTTAGTTGTAGTACATTTTTGAGGTAAGAACTTGTATTTCTAGGACATTTTCTAGAAAAACTATATTCACAATGTGCAAAATTATAGACCACGAAGTCGCCCTGCACGAGAATGTTCTTACGTGAGGCGATTTCCTAAGGACTGTCGTCGAAGTGTAGGCCAGACTAAACCAGAACTAACTGAGCCTATGAACTGGAAAGAATAAGAGCAATTTACAGGTTTTGGGGTTTAAAATAAAGATTTCTCTTCAACACGAGTTTGCCGATGGCAGAATAAGGAAAAAGTATTGTTTACATCAGCTCAAGGCCTTCTAGATCGTCACTCCAAGCGTATAACTCGGCCAAGCGAAGTGTAGAACTGAAAAGAGACGCGTGCATCTGAGAACGAACAACAGCGACAGTTGCATCGCACGTTAGCGCCGGGGCGGGATACTCTGGAGCGTCCGTGTTTTCCTGTTTCATCGTAATAAAACATTTTTGCATAACAGTACAAAATGCTAATTAATCAGCGCAATTGGTTTTTCTTCAGATAATTTTTCTTACAAACATTACACAGAATTAATTATACAGAAAGAAATTAATACTTTGATCACTCATTAACGATTTGAAACGTATATTACGTTGTATTTTATGGGACTCTGGAAGTTGAAGAAGAAATTCCTGGATGTTTCATTAAATCGAATTATATCATATACTCGTGTTGTAGAATTTGTCCTGTAGCATGACTGGAATACATAAATACTTTTAGGGACTCAAAATATTTTCATTCTTCACATCGTTATTAATATTTATGTATATAATTACAGACATCATCCCGGATGAATGTTGTGAAGTAAGTTGCATGAAAGGATCTCCAAAAAACATGTATTGGGTTTCTAGTATATTGAGTTACTTATTTAGTTTCCATTTCTTCATTCTGTTGTATTTAGCAAAGCTTGTATTTAAATTTACAATGTATTTATTGGTTCCTTATTTTCATAAAACGGCAGCAAAGGAATTGTCTCTTCCTGTCGAAACCCATTAGATACGTCAGCCATTCAAGGAAATAAATATGTTTTGCATGATTACATTTCTGATAAGAACAATATAATTTTTTCAGAAAACATTTATAATATCCCCTTATTGTTCACAGAATACGAAATCATGGCCATTCTTATTTCGTGTCTGCAATAAAAAAATAAATCGCAGTAGCTTTATTTCGGTGTTCGCATAACTCATCACACCACGGTGGTTAAGGATGAAAAAATTCAAGTAAGAAAAGCAATACTAATACAAGCATCTTCATTTTTATATTCATTTAAACCACGTTTTAATCTAACAAGCTCAAAACAGGAAAAGATGAACAAGTGTGTGCTGTCCTTGGTGACGAGCTCTACGCTACGAGTGCAGACGAAAACAAATTCAAAATTTCGTCATGAATAGGCCGGATACTCATTTACAACGCTTCAAGGCTTACGGCAACACGTGATGATAGGCCTCGCATTCGAAAGTGAATACTAAGCGCTGAATGGATAATTATTCACACGTATCGATCATGCATAATGCAACACGACAAATGTCAACTTCTACACCACAGTCGCGCGACAACTGTGAAAGTCTATTGGAGAACTAGCGGAGCAACATTCGTTTAGTAATAATATATTCAAAATTCTGAGCGCGCGGTAAAGTTGAAAAGAGTCGTTCATTAGAAGCTGTAAATTCAAAGAGGCAATTACTTTGAAAAGAGGAAATGAGAGGAAGATATTCCTTTTTTTTCTCATTGCAAAGAGTGAGTCAGAAACTTCCACGTTTATTCTTGAGACTTACCGTAAAATAAATGAATATGAAAGTTATCAAATAATGTAGAATAATAAAGAAAAGAAACAGAATCCAGACCGTTGTTTTGAAGTGGTTTCATACAACTCATATCTTCCTGAACAGTAATGCACTACATTTATGTTTTAAGAGGTTCGTTACAGTTAACGCGATGCAGACATCAAAAAGAGTATCTTTTGATTACAGAGATTAATTCATAATGAGTTTTAATTTGGACGTGTTTCTCTTGTATCAAAATGCGTGTACTCTTTGCAGAGTCCTATTTCAATTCTCTAAACATTTTTAATCATAGTGAGTTTATTTATGACTGGTAATAATCTATCCATATTCATAAAAAAATAATATATTACGAGTTAAAATTGTCCCTTTTAGAGTTGTAGCTAGATGTGAAATTTGCAGCTAGATGAAGTTTCATCAGGGAACCAAAAAAGTTATTCTGAGAGAATTATATCATAATAATATAATAATAACATAATAATAATAATAATAATAATAATAATAAATATCAGTGCCGTTTTAAAGTTCTGAAGGGCCCGGGGCTTGGGTTCATCGGGGGCCCCTCACAGATTGTAGATGGTTGAAAATCTCCAGGATTTATTTAAAGTTTATTGCATTTTTATCTCCAAATTTATTACATTCCTAATCAAAATGTAATGAATGAAAATTTAGTAAGTCTTCAACCAAAACGTAAAAATGTTGACGAAAAAACAAGGTGGATAACATCTTAAATCAAGATTTTACATTTTTACATAATTAAATGATATCAACATTTTAAATTTGTATATAAAAATATCATATAATAAAATAAAAAAATAATTGAACCTTTTCTCCGGGGCCCCCTAAGAAGTGGGGGCCTGGGGCCGTGGTCCCTCGGGTACGTGCCTTAATCCGGCCCTGATAATAATAAGTGGAAAAGCACCTGTGAGAATAACTAATAATAAACAATTATTTATTTGTTAATTTTTCATTATCGGAGGCGAGTGATTCACGCATTTCTTTGCCAGGGCACGTGAAGAACTGTGAGCGATTTCCTTTCCAACGAGCACTTCTACAATTATGGTTCAAGTCACCAGATTCAGAGGGTAGCGCAACTGGAATGGCCGCATGCCGTTTAATACCCCCACATCAGATACCTCCGCCACATAGAACTCAGTGGTTGAAGAGAAAATTTCACATTTCATCTATCATTTAATAATAACAACTGATGGCATTGTGAATCGAATGTTATACAAAGTATGTGAGTGACGCAACCGAAATTTGTCTCAGGAGGACAGTAGAGTAATGTCCAACCGACTTGACGTTTTCTCATAAAGGGTTTTGCCATCTACGCTATATTTAAAACTTATTTTTAATTGCTGAATTATAGTTATTTATAACTATTGAAAAGTACTGGATGGCTTTTATTACTATAGTGCGATTTTTACATCTCTGGCTCTCAATATGTGTATGGTGCGATTTCTGTAACTTTGCCCCTCAAGGCCTGTCTTCACGATGGAATATCACACGGCATTTCGCGTCTTTCTCAGTCCTGCCACTAGATGTCGCATGATCGTAAGCACTGCTTGATACGGTCGCGATCATGCGATATCTAGAGGCATGACTGAGAAAGACGCGAAATACAGGGACATATTCCATCGTGAAGACGGGCCTTGAGGGGCAAACTTCCGAAAAAAGCACTATACATATATTTGTGACAGTGTAATCCAGTGTCAAGATCTACTACTGGTGGCAGCGGCACGCCTCGCAGCATGCTACGAGCTTCTCTGCGCCACTAGCGTCGGAAAACTATTAGTAATCCCGCCGTTTTACAATAGTGATGGTGTCGTCTCTTGCGGCGGGGTTATGAACTGCGTGCAGAAGCTATTTCTTCGTAGTACTCGTGCCACGGACTCCGGCTCGTGGCAGCGACCTTGACAACACTGGTGTAATCGGCTAACTGGACAGTAAGGTCAACGCAACTTTGCTTTCTAACTACGTTACTAGTGATTATTACGGAGTTTTTGCCACTTCGAACGGTAAGTACTTTCGATCTTCTGCTCATGCGCAGTTCCAGTTTCGCATCATTACAGAGCTTTTGCACGCCCTAGTGGACAGCACTATCGATCTTATGCGCATGCGCAGAAGATCGATAGTGCTTAACGTTCGAGGTGGCAAAAACTCCCTATTGTACCGAGTTTATCGATAATGGCGGTTCTCAAACTCAGCTCGACCTCTTCTAACAATCGGTTATCAAATGGCGGCATCTGGGGCTGCAGTGTTGGCGTGGCGTGTCCTAGGGCAACCGGGCGGTCTCGCGACGCGACGCTCCGCCCCGCATTTGACCTGCATTCCGCCCGAACCTCAGATTGCATTATGCACAATCGATTCTCAACTTAATTAGGTCGTAAGCCAGAGGGTGCTTCGAATTGCAGCGTTTCGCTGATCTTGTATCCTCCGACTGTTAATGCAGAGCGGGCTGTCGAGAGGAGGGGAGAGGATGTGCGCGGTGTTTGTCAAATAGTGAATGTGCGCTGCTCCCAGAATATTCGGTTACTTTGATTAGAATGCGTTTACTATTCATCGGGCTTAGTAGTATCTACAGTGTCTGGTAAATAGCGACTATTTGAATAGATGCTCAGGAATGTAGATATTCATTAAACTCCACTTGTCTGAATACGTAAACAATTCTCCTCGGTTTCTGTGAAAAATATTCAACAGAGCCATTTCAACTTGATTTTAAAGTAAAACCTGAAAACAAATAAGGTGAATGAGAAATTCGAACATCTATGAACTCATTTAATACACAATTAGAATTTAGTTTTATTCAGTCTCCAGTAATTAGTTAACGATGTCCTTTACTCTATTGTTTTTCAACATAAAACTATCGTATAATTATCAAATTGCAAATGGAAATTAAAGGGAAAATAAAATAGTTTGTTCTTATGCACATAATAAGCTTGCAGGTACTTCATATATACAAAGCTAGATCTTTCATTTTTAGCCCTTTTTACATTCTCGCATACTTCTTACGTAGTATAGAGAAAGTAGTCTAAAGCTACGGTAATAAACCGCAATTTTTCGATAGAAAAACTCATTTTGTGAGTCCCTGATAAAGAATAGTTCAGTCTTGTACCTATAGGTCATAAATAACTTCCTCTAACTTGTCGTGCAGTCAGAATCCACATTTTGAGTCCGTGATACCGAAAAATTAGTTAATGGCAGAGCGTATGTCCGCCGTTAACTCAGGTCGACTTAGCGCCTAAAGAGTTTCGGATATTTACATTTTTGAAAGCTACTTGCATGAAATAGAGCGAAGTACGCTTATTAAAGCTAACGCAAGTCCCATTTTCGTGGAACCCTGAAATTTCTAAAATCACAAAAATGTAATTTCTTCGGCAACTTCCTACAACTGCAATATTTAACAGAGATATTTCTTGATGGAATACGTTCTTCAAAGACTGATCATCAAAAAAATCCAATGCAACTTCTCGAAGATACGAGAAGTTTTGGTGTAATTTGCGTAAAATGTAGATAAATTTCAAAAATAACTCAAAAACAGCTCCAATACTTTTGTTTTCATCTTTCTCGAAGAGACCAAGGGCTTATAAAAATAGCGTAGGATTCATTTTTGTTAGACTTCCTGAATTTTCAAAAAGATAAATAAGAGAAGGAAGTATATGCTGCTGAAGCAGTACCTCTTATTCTGCTCGCGAAAAATTTACATTTTTAATTTAAGGAAAGATCATGGAACCCGGAAGTTTGACCCCCGTCCTGACGAACGTTACAAGGTTTAATTTTTGTGTCTTCTTAAATAGTTGTTACTTTCAATTAGAAGTAGCATTTGTGAACCAGCTTGTTTAACACGAACACTTCTGAGATTTTTAAATATATTATTTTTACGTTCTTCAGAAATCTACCACAAAACCACAAGAATAGAATTATCATCATAATTGGGGATGACATAATTTGAAACAATATTAATAATATTATAATATAAAATCTAACATTCCTTGAGCATGAAACATTAAAAGCCAAACACGGCCATTAAACCAAAATAACATTTCACGGCGTGTTTTTGACCTTGTTCGTAAGGCAAGGAGCAGGAATCCAGTTCCCCTCCGCGGGGGGCGCCGCCGCAAAGGAATTTAATCTGGCGCCTAAAGCCGACGTGCGGCGCGAAAGAACGGGCGCGCGACTTCGCAGCCAGCCTGTGTATAAATAGCGGGCGGTCGCTCGCTGGCTGGCGCTGTGCGGGCGCGGCGAACGCGATGGGCGGGCCGGGGCGATGGGTCGTGGGCGGGCGGGGGCGGGGCGGGGGCGGGCGCGCCCCAGGCGGCCGGAAGTTGGCGGCGGCGGGTGTGGAACCATCGACCGCAGCGGCGGCGGCGGCGGCGGCCGCTCCGGGCCACGCCGGCTCATTTATAGAGGCGGTGGCGGCGGCGGCGGTGGCGGCGGCGGCCGGCCTGACCTGCCGCAACGCGCGGCGCGTTGGGCCAGCGTGCGGTCAGCGTGCGGCGGCGGCGGCGGGGCCGCGTGGCAGTGGCAATGGCAATGGCAGGGGGCGGGGCGGGGCGGGGCGGTCCGCCGGGGGCGCCCCTGCCTCCGCCCCGCCCCCGCGCCGCCGCCGCCGCCGCCGCCGCCGCAGCGCGGCCGCGCGCGTCCGGTGCGGCGCCCGCACTCACTCGTTAGAGCTGCCACCGCCGCCGCCGCCGGGGGCTCGAGCGTAAATGCAGTGGCGGCTGCTGGTGCCACGCCACGGCCAGCGGAGCAGCAGCGATCGTGCCCCGCCCCCTGCCCCCAGCCCCGCTACCGCCCCCTTTTTGCATAATCCCGCGCGCCGTCGCCCCGCGCCGCCCCTCCCCCCGCGCCCCGCGGCCTGCGGCGGCACGCGCTGCCCGCCAAGCCGTCTCGCTGGTTCATTTTTGCCTCCTCGCGCCTCCAAGCCGCCGCCTCACGCCTCAACAAGACCAGCCCCATCATTTGACAAAGGGGGTTGCTTTCATTTTATTAGGTATTTTATTCGGTTTGATTGATTGACTGATAGTGGTTCCGGACTCGTCAACTGCTAGCGTCATTCGTCCCGTAATTGTGGTGCATATTTTTATCGCGCCACGATCTTCCCTCGCTGGATGACGAGATCCGGTGCCGACCTACAGTCAGCTTGCTGGATTTTCCAACCAAGTGTCTCCCATCAACAGGACACCGCCCCCAACCGAGAACTCTAAGCTCTCGACTGGTCTCGCGGCATATGTGGTAGTGTAGTGCATGTAAATGTGTTTGTGAGTAAGGGGTAACGATAGGACAAGGAAGAGGAAGGAAAGATCGCGCGAGGTCCATGGTCCGATCGTACGGATACTGCTCCGGCGTCCGCCTGGTGTTGATCGGAGAAAGCACGAAAAAACTGTCGATGATACCAGCTAGTTGCAGTCTAGAACTCTCCTTCAGACAGCGGCTGACTTCGAACTACGCGGTGTCCATATTTCTGCCACCGTCGGGACTCAAACCCTAGGACCTCCCTGTAGAAGGGACAGCAGTGACATTTCATGCCCTGAGCCACCTAAATTGGTAATCGATACACAATACTATGGCTGTGGAAAGACAATAACAGATCAATCTGTATGTCCCTTATCTGTTTTGCTCTCATTCAGCTCTTTTGCTCTTCTACGCCTCTTTCTTTTGTTACATCATCATTCCCCTTTTCCACATCATTTTGTCCTTCACAAAATCTCTTTTTTGTTTTCAATCTCCTTCGATTTTGTATTCAGTTCCATCCTCTTTCTCGTGTGTGTTAGGGTTCGTTTTCTCATTTCTTCATTCTATTTCCTCTTACACAGCTCTCTTCTCTTTGTCGTCTGAATAATACACCTTCCAGAGACATCGCAGCTGTTTTTCTCGGAGCTATACATTAATCATGACGTTCGAAACGAAACACGATACTCGGAGTAGCGCAAAAAAGTAATGAGATAGCATCCGATGGAGATTGAAACACATCTCTCACTGCACATGAAAAGTTTCATAGCAGGTAACATTATACTACAAGTAAACTTTTTTCATCTATCGCTCCACCAATCTAACTGTAACTTCCATTGTCCCTTGTACTTCTCGACTCAAAGAGAAAAAAAGGAAATTATCTACCTATCGAGCAGTTGGGACGAACCGCGTCAGAAACACAACCCACTGCTAACAGTAGGATGTGCTGTTGGGTTTATGTTGTTCTCAAAAGTGGAAAATGAAATCTCAGGCGCAATTCTATCATGGTTTTGTAATTAATAACTCACTAAGCTTTTTCGTCCGCATTGCGACCATATTCAGTGTCTCGTGTCGACTGGAGGCCAGGCAGAGCGTCCAATGTGTTGAAATTGAGGTGTCTAATGTTAGAGAAAAATATAAACTGTTTGTATTATGGCGAAGGTTAAAATGATTCGTATGTGTAACCAAGAGAGACGATATATTTGGGCCTAGGATTACCAGACAGGTTACGAAATATGTGACATCTAGAGACAGGATTTCCATGCAAATGCACGTTTTTGTTTTATCTTCGTAGAGATTTCAAACTTTGCAAATATGTTTCATGAAAAAATAGTTTAAAAAAATGCATACTTTTTCCCTGCGTGTTTGCATATTTTGGTATTTTTTCAAAGAAATTCATGCATAATGCATATTTGGACGTTTTTTTATTAATGCTACATATTAGGACTTCTATCTAGCATATTTAGGTATTTTCTTATTATTTCTCTGCATAATTTGTGAATATTACAGCTGACGCATATTTTGTATTAACAGTAAATTGATCTTAGATCCTGATAGAATGCAGTTCTCTTTGGTGCTTGTTATTCTTCACATTTTTACTCTGCTGTACTTTACTTGGATTTGCGACGCGAGTACACGTGCAGTGAGCAACGATCGCGAAACGAATTATCAACGCCATACGATACGTCGCTAAGGAGACGGAGGATACCAAAGCCAAAAGTCAATATCCTTTCTTAACTGACAATGGAAGAGGAAAATAGTCAAGAAGCAGGCTCTCAGTCTGCTTGCGTGCAACAGAGGATTAACACAAGTCTCTTAATTTTGAAGTTAAGTTTAAAATAGCTTCTTCTATCAAAGGCTTAGTGTGAAATCCTTGTCAAACAAAAAATCGGAAACAACGATATTCTGGACGGATGGAAATTTAATTTATTGCAATTGCTGTACTAAAGAAGTAAGTAGACTATACTGTCACTGGTGCTACAGAATGGCACAGACTTTCCCGTAATAGTTTTCTATTTCCTTGGGTCTGCGTTGATAGCAAAACTCGAATACTCTTCTTAAGAAATAGGTAGCTCTGTATAATTTGAATTTATTTATACGGATAAAATGTTTTGAAGAGTTTCAAAATATCTTCCTTATCTCCAGAAATTAGAATCAGTAGGTTTTCCTCTGGTGGAGTCATTAAAAATTGTTGAAGACATTAAAGTGTCAGGAATTAATGTTTGCAAATGTTGGTGAAACTGATACGGAGAAATTACATAAAATATTAAATTCAAATTCTGGAGAATAAAACGGTTCCAATATATTTTCAATTTACTAGAATGTCCAGTTGAAGTTATTTGATAAATTCCCCATGACTAACGATGAAGAGAAGCTGTAATATTCAGGAAAGGGAAAGATGTTCATCGACGGTGCAGATACTGCCGTACAACTGCCGTACACGCCTGTGACTGTAAATCGTGCGAGCTACCGAAGGTTAAAACTATGGATGAGCGAGACCCAAGGTATCAAGTTCTACTTCAACGCACTGATTGACATATTGGTTGATTGATTGTTCGTGATTCCGGGCGCATCAACTACCGAGGCCATTAGTCCCGTAAGTATGGTGCTTTTTTCATCGGGAGGTGGTGGTGATCTTCCCTCGCTGGATGGCGCGATCCGGCGCCGATCTACCGTCGACTAGTAGGGTTTTCCCCAACCAGGTATCTCCATCCAGCGGGATTATCGCCCCAGCTCTAAGCTCCCGACCGGTCTCCCGGCATGCGTAGTGCATGTCAGTGCAAGGGTGAGGACAGGACAAGGAAGGGGAATGAAAGATCGCACGCGGTCCGTGACCCGTTCGTTAGGGTACTGCTCCGGTATTCACCTGGTGTTGATCGGAGAAACCACGGAAATCTACCGATCAGAGCAGCCGGCCGCTAGAATTTCTCCTCCCGACAGCGGCCGAATTTGACCTATCTGACAAGCTAGTGTCGAAAATCCTGCCATTGTCGGGACTCGAACCTAGGACCTCCAGGTGAGAAGACTGACCCACGGGGTCAACAGCCCTTCGCCGCCCTCATGTCATCGCCCTGCGTCGCCAGTTCAGGAACGCGCGTTGCGTCGGAGCGGCCTCCGCCGCGGGGCAACACAATGAAGAGATCCGTAATGCGGCGTGGGCCGCGGGCGTCACGCGAAACGCGGCGGGCGAAGGCGCGTTCCAAGGGCATCAGTGCGCACGCACGGACGCCGCGCCGCGCGTGCACCTGCACCACAGCGCGGCGCGGCCCGCAGGCTCTCGCACAAACGCACCGCGCGCACCGTTTCGTGAAGGCTAATTCAAAGGTTGGTTAGCGTTTCCGGGCGAGTCAACTACTAAGGTCACAGCCCACCGGAACCGAAATATTGGTTGTTTCCGGTCGTGTCAACTACTGAGGTTATTGCCCACCGGAACCGAAAGTTTGGTTAGTGTTTCCGGTCGTGTCAACTACTAAGGTCATTGCCCACTGGAACCGAAAGATTGGTTAATGTTTCCGGTCGTGTCAACTACTAAGGTTATTGCCCACCGGAACCGAAACTTTGGTTAGTGTTTCCGGTCGTGTCAAGTACTACGGTCATTGTCCATCATAACCGAACAAGCAAACCATTTCGCGAAGGCAGATTGAAAGATTGGTCAGTGTTTGCGGGCGAGACTCCTAAAATCATTGCCCACCAGAACCGAACAAGCGAACCATTGCGTGAAGGCTGATTGAAAGATGGGTTAGCGTTTCCGGGCGTGACAACTACCAAGGTCATTGCCCATCACAACGGAAAGATTGGTTAGTATTTCCGGCCGAGTCAACTACTAAGGTCATCGCCCACCGCAACCGAAAGATTTGTTAAGTGTTCCCGGGCGAGTCAACTACTAAGGTCACTGTCCATAACAAGCGAACCATTTCGCGAAGGCAGATTGAAAGAGTGGTTCATGTTTCCGGGTTAGTCAACTACTAAAATCATTGCCCACCACAACCAAACAGGCGCACCATTTCGCAAAGGCTGATAGACTGATTGACTGGTGTTTGCGGGCGCGTCATCTACTAAGCCATGGGAGTGTAGTCATTAGTCATGGGAGTGTAGTGCTTATTTTTTATCGCGGAGCAGATAAAATCTTCTTCCCGCTGATCCCGTGAAATCTTCCCTGCTGGCAGGCGAGATCCGGCGCCGGACGGCTGGCGAGATATGTCGATTAGCAGGAGTTTTCTCGAACCAGGTGTCTCCCAAGAGTATGTCACCGCTTCAGACAGGCAAGCTCTAAACTTCCGACAGATCTCCCTACAAATGTGATAGTATAGTGCATGTAATTGTAAAAATGTGTAAGTACTTCCGATCAAAGCAGCCGACCGCTAGAATTCTCCTCCAGACTGCGACTGAATTCTAGCAGCAGCAAGTGTCTACAATTCTGCTACCGTCAGGATTTGCGCTCAAGGACCTTCCGGTCAGAGGCACTTCAGTGACACCACTTGTTTTTGTGAGCCGACTGAAACCGGTAGTTCGCGAAGACGGCTCGGAGTATCCGCAAATTGTGTAGATAATATATAACAATACCAGGCCGCTACCAATACCGAATTACCTCCAGATCCATCCGAACAAGAAATACGTGTCCAGAAATCGTCAACTGATCGTCATACATTTGTAACAATAATATGAAAGGAAGACGCTTTACCAGGGACATTAATGCGCGCCCACATCCGCATCGTGTTGCTTCGCCTTGCCGTGCCGCGCTGCGCCGGGGCGAGAGACATTTGCAGGCGCATGGAGGCGCACGTATTCCTGCAAAGTGCACCCATGACACTCAGCACGATTGCCTGAAAGCACATGCGACAACTCCACCACACACAATCGCACATAATCTCTAGTAAATAGTACGCAGCCGTTTTGGTTGCGTGGGATGTACATACGGTTTTTATTTCATTTTGTAAATTAATTTTTTGTATTCCAGCGTGATAAACGACCTTTTCTGTAGCAAGAAATCGTTCATAATCGGGGCGTTTTACGGCACAAATGATGACGTATTATATTTTGGGGTACGAATGATTGCGTCATCACACATTCAGCAAATCGCAGCCAGAGAATCGGGGGAGGTAGATGTAAATGGAACAGTCGACCATCGTTTTCTTGCATGGATGCCGAAAACCTGAGACATCACAGCAAACTTGTTTCGCCAAATTAAGTTTGATTATTTTATAAATTTATAATGCGGTTATAAAAATAAAGCATATGCAACTCGTTTATAATGCTGCTTGATTGCATTTGTACAAGTTTGAAAACTCGCTTCTAACGACGCTCGTTTTCAAACATGTACTCATGAAATAAAGCTGAACATTATAAAATAATTGCTTAAAGTACTATTTCAAAATATTTTTGGAATTCAAGACATCATATTCCTTAATACGTAAAAACGAAACCTGATTTCGAATAATGCGAATGTACCGTTCATAAATTCGAATTTAACATTAAAGTCCAAACTTTTTCTCAATACGAGGATGGATTGATAAGCCTGGTAAAAAACACAGCGAAAAATTTGTTTTGCAACAAATTTGTTTTGTAAATTTGTTTTCAACATTATGTCCCTGTAGCTCAATACATTTGTGCCAGCGATATTCCAGTTTTTTATCCCCTCTGAAAGAAAGATTGAGTCCAACTCTGCGAAGTACTCATTTACAGCACGCTTACCTCTTCATTTGACGAATAATTTTTTCCAAGCCAAATTTTAAGGTTCGGGAATAAGAAAAAGTCACTAGGTGCTAAATCTGGAGAATAGGGTGGATGAGGAACAATTTCGAAGCCCAGCTCGTGCACTTTTGCCATCGGAACAACTGACGTGTGAGCAGATGCATTGTCATGGTGGAGGAGCACTTTTTTGCGTGCCATTCTTGGCTGCTTCTGCTTCAACGGACTTTGGAGACGGTCCAATAAAGTTGCAGAACAAGTGTTCGATCGTCACAGTCATTCCCCTTTTCTAAATAGTCAATCATGATGATTCCCCGTCCCAAAACACCGTTGCCATCATTATTTCAGCTGACAAAACTGTTTTTGCTTTCTTCGGGTCACTTTCACTCTTGCAAACCCACTGTTTCGACTGCCGTTTTGTCTCGAACGTGTAGTGGTGGATCCACGTTTCATCTACAGTCATAAAATGGCTCCAGAAATCCTTTGGATTGCGCTGCAACTGCTCCAAACACGATCTTGAAATGTCCCTTCTTGGTTGTTTTTGGTACGGAGTCAACAGTCGCGGCAACCATCGGGCACTCGGCTTCTTCATGTACAGAATTTTATGTAGGATATTCCATATCCGTTCATATGAAATGTTCTCAGTCTTAGAAATCGCATGCACTGTCACCCGACGGTCTGCCATAACGATATCGTGGATTTTTATCCACCGTTTCTTGAGAACTAACCTAAATCGGGGCGCCCCTAACATTCTTCATCTTCAGTGCTCGTGCAGCCGCGTTTAAATTCTTTTATCCAGTAATAAATACACTTAAGTACTTATAAGTACTTATGCAGCTTCCCCATGAACTTCTTTAAGCTCGGTTTGTATCTGGATCGCACTCCATTTCTTTAAATAAAAATGTTTTAACACCGCACGAAACTCGTCTTTCTCCATTTTTGTACTCTTTGTCACCACAGTGAATTAAGATGGGCACTAAAAACCAGTTGTGCATTGCATTTGTTTGTAAATTTTAACAGAGCCACTTCATGAATCTTTCTTAGCAACAATGACTCCAGATAATAAAATTTCCCACGATTTCATGGAAATTTACCAGACTTATCAATCTACCTAGGTAACATCTGAAGGGTGTCCGGACAAAATACGTAGTCATAAGCGTCGTTTAATTACTTTTTGGCAGCCAGAGAAAAAAAACAAGGTTTTTGTACATTCGGACGTGTCTTAGTTTCTGTACGCACATCTTCCTGTTTTCTTCTAGCTCTATAAATGCTTTGTAGATAGTTTCGATCGTCATTTTGGCCATCAGGAGACATTCTAACACGCAACACTCGCCGTGTTGGATACTCGGATTGACATGAAATTTTACCAGCTTGTTCAGCACATTTCAAAACCTCTATATTCAAATTTTTACGTGGCATGAAGCATTGCAAGTAGTGTTTTTGCGACAATTAGTATTGAGACTTTTCTTGACCTTACCGCCAGTGGAAGGGCGGAAATTGCTGCTCGCCGCTGGTTCTGCGGCTGTTACTCACACACCTCGCCGCCGCAAACGGCTTAACATTCTAAATAATTAACCTTCCTAAAAAATGTCTAGTATAAAAAACTCTAATAAACCTTCTCATATTTACTAATGTGGTCTGTCCGTAATTAATTGGCCAATATCGGTAAATTTTTCTCAATATTGTATGAAATACCATGAAACATACTCGTACTACTTTATTATGATCTATATTAGGCTTATGAGAACAACTTTAGGAAATTGAGATGCAGTGAAGATATCTAATATATAAAAATCGATGTTTGTTCGTATTTTATGCGCTGCTATCCGATTGCCATACAACTTGTCAACTTATTTCTTGCACTTGCGTGAAGAGTATGGGCATAGTGCAATAGGAATGTGCGTACGTTTGTCGCTGATAGACGCGCGTTGGTGATTTTATGAACCACGCACCCCTGAACAGAAGCTCTACGCAACCCGCCGCACCGTCAAGTATTAAGCATTGCGTATTTTGCCCCTGCAATTGTGAAATATCGGTGGAAATTATTACTTGAACTCGGACAAGTAAATTAATTTTTTCCAAGACAGTGTCATAGTGAATGCATGCCCAGATTGGAGGGACAGCGTTTTAACAATAGAATACTTGACAATCACGTTCAAACCCGAACACAGAACAAACACATACTCGCGAGAAAGTCATCTATTAAAATGTTTGCAGAGCGTAGCGTAAAACTTTATTAACAATTATATGTGCAGTAGCGTGTGAAGAGCAATACATTGCATTAGCGAAGTGTTACCTGGTCCATTAGATTTTAATACAAATCAACATACATCTGTCCTGAATTGAACTCCAAATGTTTCCTGGAAACTATCAGTCTTGACTCTGCGTGGGCTACCACCCAAAACAATTCCTGGTTCTGCCAGGGGACGTGAACCCTGGGGTGGGCTCTTTGGGCTTTTCGCCTGTTATCCTCACCCCCAGCCGTTGGTCAAGTACGTCGACAGGCTGGTACCCGGAACACAGTTTGCCCTCCCGGCAACCTCTCCATACAACGCCTGAGTCGAGCCGCCTGCCAGCTAGAGCTCCTAGCTATCCAGGCAAGTATCCAACTCTAGACAATGCGCCACTCACATACGCCGGGACTAGTCTCTCCTCTTCGCCAAGAGTATCGGGCCACTGCCACGATGAAGCCAAGAGCGCAACAGGGGGCCAACCGAATTAATGTAAGGTCCGGGCGCCTCGGGGCCCCCATCTCCTCACTGCATCCCCCTTGAGGCTATTGACGTGAGTGCCGCCAGAACCTAGGCATCCTGGCGGAGGGGGCTATCGTTCTCCCTGTCTGGACTTCTATATGTGGGATTCCGGCATACATACGAACGTCCTTCGCCGGATCCAGCCCCAGGGGGAAAACTGGTGGGTTACCGGGCAAGCTCGGCAACACGGGGCTTAGCAAGGCCTATTCACTGCCGCCACCTTGAAGCTAACGACGAGTGTTGCGCCGAGAAACTTAGAGGCCGGATGGTCGTCTACAACTCTCCACTAGACCACCAAGTGACCACCTACGTGGCCGCGATTCCCGCTGCGTGAGAAAACTGTCAGTGTGAGATGAATGTGTGTGTGATCTCGGTGTGAGAGCTCGCCTAGCGCCGACGCGGCCGCGGAACGTAACCCACTAAAATACAGTATTTCATAACTGTCATTCTATGATTTTAATTAATTCCATTAACCGCTTGCCCGTTTATCCCGAGTTAACTCGGGTTAGGTTTGTGGTGTCATAAAATATTATCCTGAGATATCTAATGCGTACGTTCTTGTTTGTGTTCTGACCATACAAAAAATATTCTTCCATCTTCTTGAGCTCACTGTCTGGAACGCTTCACCAAAAAGTAAAAAGCGAGTCTACTCCTCTTCAGGATGGAGCTTGTGGAAATGATAAGAAAGAACTACAAACCCAATGTAATATCTCCTAAACAGGGAAGACCTGGGAAGACACCTACTCCACTTAGACTGACGGATCGTCATTTTCCAGAACTTATTCCACCTACAGAAAAGAAGACAAATTCTACGAGACAGTTTGCAATGTGCAGCCGCGTGATGGACGCAAAGAACAAGAAAATACGAAGAGAAAGTAGTTACTACTGCCCTAACTGTACTGTTCCTCTTTGTGCGACTCAGTGCTTTAGAGTTTACCACAGAGATAGAAACATTCAAGACATTTTTATTAGTTTTTTGGTTCAAATTGTCTATTGTATTCAATGTATGAACAAAGCACAATACATAATCTTAAATTACATCTCTTTGAGTTTTGTTACATAAATTCCATTGCTCCAAATAGTTACGTAAATGTTATTCACATCATGCCTGTGATAATTCGGGATAATTGTTATATGAATATGCAAATTGAAATATCTCCAAAAGTTGTTCTAAAATTTCACGATATTTAATAAGAAAGTTAATTTCATTGACATGATAAGAATGAGATAATAAACCAATGGAATAATTTTGACAAGAATTTTCAGAAAATACTAGTAAGGGAAACGGTTAATAATTTTTAAAAATACTTAGAATGTAATGAGTTAATAAATGTCTAAAATATCCTAAATTAACAAAGGACTAACGATTTACCTCACCTGCCACTATTATGAATGCCCGAAGTTGAATTGGATCTACCAATACAATATCCTCCGTCACAATAAAGGAAACTATAGCACTTCATGTACTCATGGTAATGACTGAAATATTTACTCCATTACATTGCCATCCTTTTTATTGTGTTACTACGTAGTCTACTGTACTTACGCACTGACGGACCTCCTGTCCTGCCTTTAAAATTCAACCCTAAAAGTGTAATGAAAAATAATAACATCTTACCAATTCAATACAATTCAAGAAAATCAGGGTGGCTAAGTAAATATCTAATTAAATATCTACATGACACGAAATAAAAGAGTATGACATGTAAAATCAGAAGAAAATATTCAATTGTATTAACCTGTTGTGTGAAATTAGTGGAGCGACGAGGTACCGAATAAGCAATCTTAACAAAAAGCTCATTAAAATTCTCTACTTTGGTGACATTATCAAGAAAATGATATCGAGTTAGTTAAATTTCTTAAAAACTGTGTGCATTTAATCGTTTTAGTACCGGTGGAATTAAGTTTATTTAGGTCAGGAGTAAAGCTCAGCTAAACGTATTAAATCTCGGGAGCAAAGCGTGGGTATGAGTAAACAAATTGTGATAAGAATGGGATTGGCCGAGACTGGAAATCGGAAGATTGTTTAAGGAAAATGACAAACAAATTTCTCGAGAAACACAGTGCACAATTTTCAAAATAAATGAAACCGTTCCGGTGAAAGGTTCAGCAAAAGAAGAAATATTGCGAGTTGCAAAAATGTGGTTCCTATTATGCGCAAAGAGAAAAAGCAGAACGTATTAACTAACATCATTACAAATGAAACAAAAACATTATTTAGGAAGTTCAATTAGTGTAAATAATCCATAATTCGCTCGTAGCCAACAAGTTTAGATGTGAGAGATATTTCATTTTAATTGGTTGTAACAAGATTTATTTTATTATTACTAGAACTCTGATTCGAAAAGAGTCGGCGAAGCACAAATATTGAGTTTCTGACATACAAACGAGCCCTTAAAGCTACCAAAGTCGCGATTCAAAATCGACAAATATCACGTCAACCAACTCCCAGAGAAGTTACGATTCAATGAACGCGAAAAGAAAAGCTCATTAGAGTTCGCATACATGTTCAATTCCAAAGGTATGGTCAATTAACGACGTGTCTTTTGTGGAGAAAACAAGTTTTCATGCGGGAAACATACGAAGCTGAAAAATTCACAAATCTAAAGAATACAAAATTCGGAGTCATGGGATCTCCTGTATCAGTTGAACGATCGTGAATCGAGAACAAGAATTAAAATTACTTGAAAATACACATGGACGCATTTAATTTAATTTTACGCTCCAGAAAAGACCAATGATTGTATGCTATCGGATATGGATTTGGTCCCCCAGATACGTTCGCCAAAATAACTTCACAATAACACGTTCGGTTCGAAACACAATTTCGTCTTAATAAAACATTGAGTTCAAGTCACTACAATAAGCAACAATACTCAATTGGTCATGTGGGTATCGAAAATATTAGTAATAAATAAATTAAGGGAAAAACTTTTGCCAGATTTCTCAATAGTCTCTAAATATGCGAAATAAATATTTAAAGAATAACTAAGAAATCCACTAGAACCTGCTTGACGATTAACGACAGTGACAAAAAAATGTTTACTGAAGTCTACTGTGTTATTTAGTCGTACAAATTTACACATTTCACTCGACATAGTGTAAGAATATCCCAGGCGGTGCACCATGCGACATTGCTTCAAAGAATTGATACCAATTAACAATGTTTTGTTAATTTTGAAAATGATGAGTCACAAAATGCAATATTATTTTTGATTCCATTGAGATCAGACACCTGAATCTTCTAATATTCAGACAGATTCTATAACTGGCTAACAGAAGGGATCAAATAATACCATCAACACTGTTCAAGGATCTCTAATACAATCCGCAAGAAATACAAATATGATGAAACAGTGATTATAAAAGAAATGGAAAGATTTTTGTTAATTTTGTCAGGCAACCTGAAAATTTTAAAAAATTGATTTTATAAAGGTAACTGAGACACTGATAATTAAACTATGAAAACATTCATAGTTAAACTATGAGGTCGTAAACTAGAATACTGGTATATTATGTACTACTTTATGATGGTAAGCTTTATTGCATAGAGTATATGTTTTCAAAATGAGTGACGTTAGGAGCAAATTTGTACGAATGCAATAAATCAACATTACAAACAAGTTTCATACATTATTTTTTGTATAACAGCATTATACATGTTTAAGAGAATCAAGTTAAGATTTGGAAACAACTTTATTGTGACGTCTCGGGACATCTTTGACATCTATGCAATCCGTAAAAACGGTGGGCAGTTGTTTTACCGCTACCTCCCCACTATTCTCTCGCTGCAATTGTCTGAATGTATAATGACGCAATTATTCGTACCGTAAGATGTCACTTTATGAACGATTTCTTGTAACGTAGAAAGGTCGTTTATATTGCTGAAATTAAAAAAATATATATTTATTTTTCAGTATTCCAGCAGTTGCCTACAGTGTGTACGACAGATTCGTCGTTAAAATAAACTTAATTACTATTTTAGTTTCATTTATAATTGATTTAATAGCGAAATTCGGAAAACAACCAGATGGTAACCAGCTACATATATTTGTACAACTGCCCTACTTTTTTCTTGCAGTTTGTCCACAATTGAGGCATTCGGGTGTAGGAGATAATTAAACGTAATTACTATTTTAGTTTCATTTATAATTGACATTTTGCGAAAGCAAAATCATTGACTTTTCAAGCCCTTCTTGGAAATAACAAACATGGGCTCTCTTTATATCGTGTTACCTTTAGACCCCAGAAAATTGACCATGAAAATACATTCATACTTAAGGTTTCATTATTTGTGTGCAGCACATTTCCGTTAACTAATACGATCATTGCACTTTCGTAAGTAACGTGAAATGTCAGCAACCATTGTATCTGCACGAAAGCCTCAATAGTAATTATGTAAATATAAATATTTAAATGGTTAGGCGGAAGAGCAGGCCTTACGGACATTATTATTATTATTATTATTATTATTATTATTATTATTATTATTATTATTATTCCTCTAAATCACGACTAAAGATGTTATGTGTCGGCTGAATATAAAATCTACTCCAGGTTGCAACCAGCTACCTAAGGAGTAGATCTAGGGACTGTCGGTGCTTCTACAATACTTTGCGCAAAATGTGGGCTGTTCCAAATAAAGCGATTTGTGGGCTGGTCCAAATAAAGTGATTATTATTATTATTATTATTATTATTATTATTATTATTATTAATCTATATTTTAAATATGCCGTAACTACGACCCACAAATACCGGGATTGTCGCTCTTTTCTCCGAAAGACTACTTGCAATTTAGGAAATTATTTGAAATTATTTTTGCGAGCCGCTTGTCGTTATTATGAGGCTGGCTGACTCTGACTCTTTAAACATGATATTTTAATTTTCGATGATATCGACGTTGGTTTCGGAACTGGTGTATTGATATCAAAGGAGTATATGGTATCTGAATATGGTTATCATAGGTAATAAATTCCAGAAGTACATTCCAAATTTTCGATAAATTCACGAGTCATGCAACGACGAAGGAATTTATCTGGACCTTTAAAATGCACGATAGGTATTTAAGAAGACTCTTTCACGAATAAAACTTCATTCAATAGAGTTTGGAAATGACTAGACGCGCATTATGTTATTGGGTTTTGTTAATCGTCCTTTATCACAACAACAACAATGACCGTTTGCAATTTACAAATCTAAGAACGCACAGCCATGACTACACTAAATACCGATGTACATAAAAGTTGTTTAAATTTTAAAAAAAGTCCCGTGAAATAAATGGTATTGCCAATTTCATAATGAAAATGTTAAGCAAAAATGTGTTCGGGGGGTTATCCGCGATTTACATCGCAGCTTTACGATTTAACTCCTTCCCTACAAAGTGGAAGAAGGCAATACTTCTACGAATTCTTAATTCCAGCAAAAATCCCGAACACACAGATAATTATAGACTCAACCGCTTTTTAACTGTCGCAGAAGCAATGTTGCCATTCCAATTTGGTTTTAATCAAAATCATTCCATCTCTCACTAATTCCTACGACTAACAAAGGCGTACCGTAGCTCGTGGATTCAATCAAAAAGAGCACACAATTACGAAAATTCCTAGACGTGACCCACGCCTTCGGTGAATTATCGCATACATGTCCATTGTTCAACGTGAATCAACTGGGAACCCCACAATATCTCATTAATTATAACAAGTTTCATGTCCAACTGAGAATGTCTAGTTTAAATCATCATGAACATATCTAATCAACGCAAGTGTACCAAGGATCACATGTATCGTCCACATTATTCAATATTTTCTGTTATGACATTCCATGCGCGACGCATGATACGCAAACTTACCACCACATACTGACGATGTAGTACTATATGCTACAAATTCTGTCATTCTAGAAGCAGAATATCTCCTCCAGATACGTACAGTGCAGATACGTACGCGGACTGGACTCAAAAATGGAGAATTAGAATCAACCCACACAAGAGCAAATTCAAAACATTTACTCTCCGTCATTACAAAAATCCACATAAATTGAATCTGAGGAACCGAAGTTCCGTGGGCAACCTCCCCGCTTAAGTACCAAGGAATATGATCGATAATGGACTTATCTGGAAACCCCATGTTATAAACAAAACAAAAATTAAACATTTTAAACAGTAGCTTACCCTTTAAGTCAACCTTATACATGACAAATGCATGCCCAATATTGTGAGGAGCAGCACTATGCAATAGTCTACAAGACAAGAAGCTGAGCACAGACCAAAATAAAGATCTCCGATCAACACTAAACGCATCACGAGCATCCCCAGTCAACAAAACGGATTAAAATTAGTTGTATCAGAATCCAAGGGGACGGTATCTCATCTTACCAATAGTTTCTTCAACAACTTGCCGAACTCTCTCTGCTCTACAATGTTTAACTTAGAAACAACTACAGGCCGCGCATTAAGTCACGATTCCCAAAAGACCGATTTAAACGTCCATAACTTCTAGCCATATCTCTCGCTCGCTCGCTCTCTCGTTCTCTCTCGCTCGCTCGCTCTCTCGTTCTCTCTGCTCGCTCGCGCTCTCGTTCTCTCGCTCTCTCTCGTTCTCTCGCTCGCTCTCTCTCTCGTTCTCTCTCTCGCTCGCTCTCTCTCTCTCGCTCGCACTCTCTCTCTCGCTCGCTCTCTCTCTCTCGCTCGCTCTCTCTCGCTCTCTCTCGCTCTCTCTCTCGCTCGCTCTCTCTCGCTCTCTCTCTCGCTCGCTCTCTCTCTCTCGCTCGCTCGCTCTCTCTCTCTCGCTCTCTCTCGCTCTCTCGCTCGCTTTGTAGCCCGCTCTCGTTCGCTCTCTCTTTTCCGCGCTCTCTCGCTCTCTATTTCGCTCTCTTTCACTCGTGCTCTCGCGCGCTCTCTCGCTCTCGCGCTCAATCGCTATCGCTTTCAGGCTCTCTCTCTCTCTTTCTCTCTCACCTATCCACCGCCCACTACATGCTTACGCTGCACTAAACTAGTCAAAACTAATGTACAGAGAATTGAGGTTTGAAAATTTTAATTTTTTAAAATATCTTGAGGCCAGATCTGTATTGTTAAAAGCTATTGGTGTTTTCATAAGTGGAATATTCAGTATAATTTCTTGTAATAACAATTACTATCGGAGCTATCGTACATAGCAAAACGACATTCACGATGGCAGCTGGCTGCTGTTAAGTTTATTTTGACATTAAAATGACATGCGGTGGTCCCCAAAAGTTTGTTTCAAATGAGGAAATGCTTGTAGTAAATCTGGATTTTGGTATATTTTAAAAATGAAAATAAAGCAATTTTCGTTAAAAAAAGTTTTCAATTGTTTACTTTTCGTCCCTGGACTATAGAATAGGGAGGAAAGCAGGTGCAGTTAGGGCGAGAGGTGAGGAAATTCACCCAGTGTTGCCGTAGAAAGATGAATCATTATGAATGGAAGGATGTAATTATGTGTCAAGGATAACTGTCAGATTAGAAGCATTTGAGTTAAGTCGTGGTCAATACGTCAGGAGCAAGATATAGTTGTGCCGTTGCGGAGATCATTAAGATATTTTAATTTTTTGGAGCACCTTACATGAAGCCGCTAAATCTTCTGGAAAATTGCCAAACATTTTTTTCTTAAAATATTTTTCTCGAATAGAAAAGTACATTTGTAAGTACGGTACAGTTCCTATGATTAAAACTTATGACGTTGTCAAAAACGCAAAAATCTTTATATTTAAAACACCAAAGAGCTTGGTTTAGAAAGAAATTTGGGCTCAACCAAATTTCGTGATTTTAGCTTTACATAAAAGGTAATGGAATTCATATGCATCATGGCTTGCAATTGTTAACCATTTTTATAGTTTAAACAGTCAATTTTAATAAATTCGTAAAAATAATAGTACGAATGTTTATCAGCCGTCATTTCTTCATTACGTCTTTTGGACGCTTCGAGATCTTTAAGAAGACCTTGGTTTAGTCGAGGAATTGTGTGTGAATGTCAGGTTACAGTTACCGAAGCGACGATGGCTAGTTTTTTAAAGTTGATGATAAAGTGTTTTAGTTATAAACATTAGTGAGTACTTGAAGGCAACATCCAGTAATCATTTGAACCATATCTCACTTTTAAAAAATTCAATGCTTAAAATTAAAAGTGGAGCAATACTGTATAAGAAAATAAATGTGGATGAGAAGATTTTCTGACACAGTACACTACAACAAACAAATTCAGATCTCATTAAAAAAACGTTTCAATTACACTATCAGAACTATGCTTAATCCTGTTGTCATACTGAATGGGGATTAGGCCGTTCCAATATTAATAAACATTGCTCATTTCGTTAATCTTAGAGTATAAGTAATAAAAGAGACGAAATAATATATTGGGGAGGTACAGATTATCCCTTTATACTGTACTGTTGGCACTTGCACATATTTTTGTGCAATGTAATCGCAAGGGTTCAGGTTCTTCATATTTATTTTCTAATCTACCACACGTCCACCATAAAAGCCATTTTCTTTCTCAATGCAAAGTATCTGTCAAATTGAAGGACGTTGAGAACAACGCAAACGTAAACGGCAAGGTAGATGATGTTGGTAGTATAAATTTCACATGCAGAAACACTTCACAAGGCATATAGATGGTATTATGCAAAACATATTATGCTGTCTGACGTTGCCTTTAGCAGTGAAATACATGGCTTGAGTCCGATTAAAACCTTTCTCCTGCAATAGGAATTTTGAAGATCATCACTTTGCATGTGCTCCGATGACTCCATGTCACAAAGATGAAGTGCTGGCAAAGGTGGCTCAGGAGGGCGTCAACTGATGTCGCTGCAGCACCTCTGACCGGGAGGTCTTAGGGTTCGAGTGCTGACGGTGGCAGCATTTTCGACACTAACTACACAACTGGGTCGAATTCAACCGCTGTCTGGAGGAGAATTCTAGCGGCCGGCTGCTCTGATCGGTAATTTTTCGTAGTTTCTTTGATCAACACCAGGCGAATGCCGGAGCAGTACCCTATCAAACGGGCTACGGACCGTGGGCGATCTTTCCTTCCTCTTCCTTGCCCTCTCCTCACCCCCCCACACACTAATATGCACTACACTACCAGACATGCCGGGAGACCGGTCGGGTGCTTAGAGCTTGCCCCGGCTGGGGCTGTGCCCCGCAGGCGGGAGATACTTAGTCAGGGGAAACCCCTTTAGCCGACTGTAGGTCGGCGCCGGATCCAAACGGGGAAGATCTCCGCCACCTCACGAAGAAAAAAATATGCAACCCACATACGGGACTAATGATCTTAGCAGATTACGCGCCCTTAATCAGTAATCAGTCAGTGAATCAATCCATTAACGAAGCTGTAATATTGGAAGATCAGAGAAAATCTTCCCAAAAATACAAGTTATAATATTTATTACAACATGCCAAAGTTAACTTTCGGGAAAAATTTGGGCATGTTATAATAAATAATATAACTGTCATTGTGTGGATAGTTATCCCTTATCTCCCATTACGGATGACCACACGATTTCTGCTACCACCACGGAAGCTGCAATGCGTTGCGTCGTCCAACATTCCGTACGGTGAGTGGTGGGACGGGGAGGGGAGGGGAGGGGAATGGAGGGGAGGAAGCAAGTGGCGATCGCCCGCGGCGCGCGGCGCCGGCAGCGCAGGTGGCGCCAGCGGAAGGTACAACGACCGGAGGCGCTCTTCCGCGGAGAGGCGCCGTATGGGGGCAGCAGCGGCGGCGGCGGCGGCGCGCGCGCTATCGACCTGCCGCCCGCGGAGCCTTCCCCCACCACGCGGCCGGCGGCACGCGCCGCGCCGAGCGACGGGCGCTCGCGCCCTCCGCCCACCGCCACCGCCCACCGCCCACCGCCCACCGCCCACCGCCCACCGCCCACCGCCCACCGCCCACCGCCCACCGCCCACCGCCCATCGCCACTGCCCATCGCCACTGCCAGCGCCCACCGCCCACCACCACTGCCACCGCCCACCGCCACCGCCCACCGCCACTGCCACCGCTCACCGCCCACCGCCACCGCCAGCGCCCACCGCCACCGCCCATCGCCACTGTCCATCGCCCACCACCACCGCCCACCGCCCCGCCCATCGCCCATCGCCACCGCCCATCGTCACCGCCCACCGCCCACCGCCACCGCCACCGCCACCGCCACCGCCACCGCCACCGCCACCACCCACCGCCACAGCCCACCGCCACAGCCCACCGCCACTGCCCAACGCCACTACCCACCGTCCACTGCCCATCGCCCACCGCCACCACCACCGCCCGCCACTGCAATCTGTCTTAAAGTATGTAAACACGACCCCTTTTCTGCACTGCCCACGAATTTTTCCTATAGTTTCCTGAAACACGGACAAAATCCACATTAGTATTCGAATATTACTACCTCCTAACAACCTGTACACGAGAAATACGGAAAAGTGAAGAAAAGGCGAAGAAGTAACTGTCCGGTACCATCCGATTCTACTTTGTCCGATACCACCCTCATCCAAACGACCCTCATCCTTCAGAAGAATAATAAGACAGATAAAAAATGTACAAACAACCTTGTTCTGCTGTAACGTAACAAATGCACCTAACTGAACATACTAGTCACAGTAGAATGAATTTAAACTTATCCTAAAAAAAGTTTCAAAACTCCAAAGTTATCTTCGTACACTGGTCAGCATAAGAAAAACGTAATGCGTGTCGCAATAACCAAACTGATTGATGTACTCAATTCGTACGGCATAAGCAAAGCTAATTCGTGTCCAGGAACACACTGACAGTGTGGCACGCGGTACCACCAGTGCCGAGTTCCCTAAACTACTTTTGTCCGATACCACCCGCTGTCCGATATCACCCGACCTTTCCCTACACAATATGCCGATTAACGGAGGTCCGAAAGTCACAGATCTTCCACTAAAGGGCTATTTTTCTAACTCTTTCTCTCAAGCCCGTATGGCCACGATGGAATATCACACGGCATTTCGCGTCTTTCTCGCTCGTGCCGCTAGAAGTCGCATGATTGCAAGCACTGCCTGATGCGGTCGCGATCATGTGATATCTAGCGGCACGATTGAGAAAGACGCCAAATACCATGACATATTCCATCGTGAAGACGAGCCTTGAGAGGCAAAGTTAGAAAAATCGCAATATAAGTGCTTCCCTGCATAATCTACTCGTCTTCAGCTAGATCTTTGCTGACTAACGCACGACAGTGATTATTGATTGTTACGGGTCTCACGCGACTGTACATACAATACACAACTTAAATGAAATACTCTCACGCATTTTCTGTATTTGCCGTATATCGCCATGGTTGGCTTGCACGTGTAATTCAATATGCATCTTCACATGACATGTGAAAACGAAATATCTGTGAAAACAGTTATACTGACCATCAACGTAAGACAGTTTACGACAAGAAGACCGCACTTTCTGAAATGGCTCGTTTGACACATCAAGTAATGAATTTTTTGTAGCGCAATTATTTGATTAATTCGTGCTGTTGTAGGTGAGTCACAGAACTACATTATTTTCCCCAAACCCATTGACCGCGGTCGAAGCATAGCACGTATTGAAAGCCAGTGTTTGTGGTTTGGTCGCGGGAAGACAGCAATTGCTTGCACTCAGATCGAGATATATTTTACGAGTTTGAGCACGCTTCTTCATATCAATGATAACTAAGCTGCCGATTTCTGCCTATTTTTATCCTTCAAATATAAATGCAATGTTTTAAGTTACTTAAGTCATTTTGAGGCATTACTAGCATTATAATTTAATAGACCTAATGCTTCAAAATGAATAAATAACCTAAAATACTGCGTTTTTAATTGAAGGATAAAAATAGGCAAAAATCCGCAGCTGAATGATGACAAATGTCATGTAATAAAGGAATTTCATTACCAAATACAAACGAAATACATGAGTGGAAAGCGGATTGCCTATCTCTGCCTTTTTCTTCTTCCTAGCCTTGGGAACAAATTCTCGTGTGCGGACAAAAATAGTTTCATGCCCACTTGGGAGCGAAAAAACACTAACACATACATTATTCTAATTTTAAAATTTGAAAAATATTGTGACGCTTAAAATATTTGTTCCTTAATTGACACATTCAGATTCCTTTTTTTCTAATACAAAAGAGGAAACGTAATCTTACTTAAATTATTTTCTGAAATATTGAAACTTGTTTGGAAAAAGTTTTCAATAGTCATGGAAACACTTTCCAAACCCTCCCTAATAAAATACATTTTTAACACATTTAGTAAATCACACCGTTTTTACATGTTCTAACTTATTTATCTTTAGATATAAACCTCTAACAACTTGAATATTAATTTACAATATCCAACTTCATCATTCTCATTTCATACTCCCTTTTTAGAGAACGTGTCATCATTTAATTTCATATAAACATATGAAACCTAGTAATGCCTAAAAATGAAAATGCGCACAATGTTCACGAATGTGTGACATCATTTCATAAATCGTGCTGCATACTTATTCCTGGAGCAGGTTTTTACTAGCAGTGTAGATGGCCTTCAAATTCTCCACAAACCACCCAGTAATATAATAAAGATATTTCATGTTAATTTAGAAAAAAAATATAAAACATTCTTTGGGGCAATCAATTATATTAGAACTATCGTTCTGTACAGTAGTTAATTTTCACAAATATAAATGACGCCCAAGAAAATCATTCAATAATAGTAGCATAATATACAAGAGAAGAGATGACAAAAGCTCAATAGTTTGTAATCGATTGTGTATTATGAAAATAATGTTTCAAACGTTTTGTTATGTAGATGAATAGATAGGAAACTACACCCACAAAACATTCAAGGTGGATGAGATCACTTATCAAAACAAACTTCCATTCCCAGGGACTTATTAGATCCGGGACATGAACGTGTATCATCAATTCATGATACATCTGCCCCGAGGAAAAGTTTAGTATTTACTATTGATCCTGCGTTACTTTCCCGGATGTCCGCGCCACCCAAACAGAATTAATGCTCCGAGTAGAAACCGAAATGCAAAGGGACTGCGTGACATAATATTTATTTCCAACACACAAATACTTCAGTGAATCACGGGCTTACAGGGTAACAACCCTTTCACCGTCCCATCCGTGGAACCTTGAATCTGACTTAGTAATGAGCTCATGGGAACACTACACACATACCCGTCAAACATAAACGAAAGTCAGCGAACCTTGAAACACGGCGATCGTGGGTTTAGATACAAGCCATACTACAAGCCCGTTCACGCTACGAAAAAAAAAAAAAAAAACGAGGAAAAGAGCACGAGCAAAAACGATCACGACGGGTTCCAACCGGCATCGCACTACAGTCGCTGCACGATTTGTCACCTCATCAATCAAAGTTCGGGGCTGCCTATTAAAATTGTACAGAGCATCATAGCACAGAAGCCACCTCATTTGCCCAATGCGTCAAATGTACTTAACGCGCACGCGAGTGTGAGAGAGAGAGAGAGAGAGAGAAAGCGTCCGGCAACGCACGCGTGTCCCGTGTCATTCAGAAGCAAGCCCACGCATCTGTTGTCACGGACGCTCGCGCCCTTCCAGCTAGGGCACGCGCGGGACCGGCTCCGTGGCTTCATACAGACGCCGCCCGCGCCACACACAACCGTTCGGCTCGAAATGATTAAACGTTAAAAGCATTCTGCATTCTTTATTTACTTCATTACTTGTGCATTACTTCAACTAACTGAATTGCTCCTAATGTGATTAGCAAAAGGCATGAACATAATATTTTTGCAATATTTCCATCCAAGTACGCACGAATTATTTTGTACTCTCACAACATCTACATCTGTCGAAATATTTTTTGTAATGTACGTCTCTATTCCAGAGAGTCGTGCGCAAAATATGGTTATAAACCAGAAAATTCTTCGGAAATTTCTGACCTAACAATATATTTTTGCATTTGAGTAATATAAAGCAAAAACAGTGAATGTACGCAAAACTTTGAATAACGCTTGTTTGCACGGACTGCATCTTCTTTCGACAGAAACGGCAATTACGTTGCTTTTCTGGAACGCGAAAGTGTGTGTGTGTGTGTGTGTGTGTGTGTGTGAGAGAGAGAGAGAGAGAGAGAGAGAGAGAGAGAGAGAGAAATGGAGAGAGACAATACGACAGAGAAAGATGTAAAGACGCTTTGTGTGCACGTGTGTGTGTGTGTGTGTGTGTGTGTGTGTGTGTGTGTGTGTGTGTGTGTGTGCATGGGAGTGGGTATGCACGCGTTGGGTGCATCACCCTAAAGTAAAATTGGTATTTCTGTAACGACCTCAAGAACATACCACCCCAGTAGGAGTCTCAGCAAGAAAGTCAGCAGACAGTCACGACGTCGCTCCATTTCTTCGAGTCACACCCCTCCATCACGCTATCTTGCTCCAACCTCCCCCTTATTCCGCCTCAACCGGTTGCCCCAATCCCGCAACACTGTTTCACGGACGCGGCTGGGAACTGACCCACCGCACCAAGCCTCGCCGCGAGGCCGCAGCACCTGACTCGCCCGAGGGGAACGTCTCGCCCGGCGGCGACCGCAGAGCGACCACAAGCGGCGACCACCGCACTCACCGCTCCGCCGCGGCGAGAAACAACGTCTGGTGGGCGGGGCTGGGCGGGGATCGGCGGGGTGGGGAAGGACGGGAATGGGCGGGAAGGGCAAGGAGGGCGGGACAGGGCGGGGCTGGGCAGAGCAGGGCTGAGCGGAGCGGGGCGGGGCTGCGTTGGGCTGGGCAGAGCGGGGCTGAGAGGAGCGGGCCGGGGTTGAGAGGAGCGGGGCGGGAGGGGCGGGAGAGGCGGGGTGGGCAGAGCGGGGCTAGGAGGAGCGGGGCTGGGAGGATAGGGGTTGGGCGGAGCAGGGATGGGTAGAGCGGGGCTGGGCGGAAAGGAGCGGGATTGGCCATGGCGGGATGAGGTAGGCGGGGATGAGCACATCGGGGATGGGCAGAGCGGGGCTGGGCGGAACGGAGCTGGGCGGAGTGGGGGCTGGAAAGAGCGGGGAGGACACAAAGGGGCACGGCGGGACGAAGACGGGTGGGTCAGAGCGGGCTGGGCGGGGCTGAGCGGGGCGGGGCGGACGCGGGCGTGCCAAACTAAAAGGAACAAATTGCCCCGACGACGCGACGTGAGTGCATCGCTGAGCGGTCCGCAAAACAAAACGCGCGCGTCTTGCGGTGGCCACGCAGACGCTTTTTGCCCGCGCCCAATGCAACAATGTGATACTTGTAACCATATGCAGGTTTTGCGTGATTGCTCCGGCGGCGGCGGCGGCGGCGGCGGGTTGTTGCACTAGCGATGCCAGCACGTTGGCCTTTTTGCACGTCCATTCCGTTCCAACCACCGCGACAAGGCCGCACACAAGCGGGAAGCAGGTACTCGACGCGTCTGCCAATCGCGTCTGCCAATCGCGGGAAGCAGGTACTCGACGCGTCTGCCCTCGATTAACCTTTCGGGAAAATGAGCTCAGCTTGTCACCATCATGGGATAGAAGAATCAAGGACGTTTAACTACTATCATTCCACGAAGGTCTCAGTAATCTTCTTGTAGATCCGGGTGGATCTCTTTGGCGGACCAAAATTGATACCGACTGAATTATTCCATTCTTACATTAACATATTTTTTTTCGTAATCCGAGCTTGTCAGCCTGTACCTGTATATAGACTTAAAAAACAAAACCTTCAGCAAGATTCAAAATTAAAAGGCTCCTCTAACAAAACGAGCATAAAAACAGAGTCAAGAATTTTAAGAGCATAAATAAGAGCAATAAATAAAGAGTAGAAATAATAGTTGTAAAAATTTTATTCATAAAATAGTGCATGAAAGAGAAAACTTAATATCTCTTTTGTCTCATCTTCTAAAATTCATACGGGTCATTCCATATTAGATCAACACAGTTTTAATTAAAATTTTACCTCACCATTTTAGATTCAGATGAAATTTGACACATAGGTAGTATGAATGGAGAATAAGAAAACTACAAATTTTGAGTGAAATATTTCCACCCGTTTCTGAAATACAGCCATGTAACATTTTGCAAAATTGGGTTCCCGAATATTTTTAAATTGATGTAGAACCTCACCAAATTAAGATAGAGAGCTGAAACAGGTGTCATTTTGCAGCTTTCTTTATGGCCTTTTATAAGATATACAACTCAATAGGGGTTCAAAAAGTTTTTCAAATTTGAATTTAAAATTTTGATTTTGAGTTTTTTCAAAATACTCATCTTCAATCATACATCGTACAACATTCATACATACATACATTCAATCGTACATCAATTTAAAAATGAGTCAAATTTCATCAGAATCTGAGATGGTGATGTAAAATGACTGGGTTGATTTAATATGGAATGACCCATACGTATTGTTTCGGCTTTCAGTACTTAACACCAAGTCCGCCCTGACCAACACATATAGGAGAATAGGTTTATCAAATATTCTTGCTAATTGTTTTTATGCTTTACTTCAGACAAAAGGTAGCGCAAAAAAAATCTTCTTGCTTCAAATCATTAATTGACATTGGTGTTTCAAGCATAAACACAATTAATTTGTATTCGATTCTCTCTACAGGTGAGTCTTCAAAATCTACAATTGCAGTTGATTGTCCAACTTGCTACTTTTATTTCCACTCCTCAATCACAAGCATAAAGTGCTGATGCTCACTCTTGAAATCCAAAATTTCACAGTTCGCATCGTCTAATAAATTTTCACAAGGTAAATACGGTACCTTCCTTAAATCATTACCGACCTCCAGCTGAGCGCAATTAAGACAAATTAAATGCACAAATCATTTGTTTCCCTCACATCTGGCGACCTTGGAATCCTCTAGAAGACGTCAAATCCCTTTCACATAGTTGATGTAGAACAAGAATATTTCACTATTAACTACATAATTATCAAATATAAACATTAACTATCTTACCATAAAATACCTTATAGAACTATGAGCCGTAACCGTATACTTCAAGAGAATCACTAATAGGAAAGACAAATAGAACCATTATTAATTTTTGGATTTACGTACTCTGCACCAGGTTCAACTGTTGCGAAAACGTTGGAACAGGTAAATGTCAAACAAAAGAGTAATTTTTTATTTCATCATAAAAACTAAAATTGTATTGTCAGGTGAATGTTCAGAATCAAAAATATATCGTATTAAGTTACCGTGGAGAACATTACGAATCAAGATTCGAAAGTTTTATCCATTACATCCTTCCAAAGATTTTAAAGGTCCGTTTGAAATAAAAATGGTATCTCTACGAGAACATTTCAAGTAGCTTTTTCCAGAGTCAATTTGCAGCTGACAACCTTTCAAACACCAGAGAAGGTTATTGCCTCAATCACCATCATCTTCAAAAACTCAGGGCAAAGAACTCTTACGAGTGTCCAACAGATTCTTGGATTACAGGGAATTTTATCAAATGTTCTTTCCTCATGGTTTGTAATTGTTCCTCCACCAACAAAACGACATTCCTCGTTTCTTTGTAGTGGTTATGTTTTTTTATAAAATATTATAAAACGTTGTCCAGAAAATAACGGCGGAAACAGAAATCAACGTTGTTGTTGTTTTTTTAATCAGAAAACAAATGTTTGAGAAGCAGTTTGATGCTCGTATTGGAAGTTACACGATTCACGACATTCCATTTTCCACCAGAGTTTCGACAGCCACAGCAGTCTGGCTGGAAGAATGACGCGGCTGGAGTTTCTGTTCAATAAAGATCGGTACTTCGCGCAGCCATTTGCTTCTGAGAGGCGCGTCAGTTACCTCAGCGACAATAATATAACATTCCGTTTGAACGCTAGCAGCCTCTCAACCGCCAGGATGCCCCGTCATTGGCAACGAATACATTCATAATCACAAAACGAAAAGGAGTGGGAGGAAGAAGAAGAAAAAAAATGGAAAAAAGAAAGAGGAAAAGGCGTTTCACTTAAGCCTCAAAGACATAAAGCCATTATATATCACGATTACAAAGCTTTTTAAGTGATTAAGTATCTTGTAGCCTTCTCCTCGTTCTTGTTCCCTTCCCCCTCCCCCGCGCCAAAGCCGCGGCAGCCGGGCGGTCACCTGCCGGGCGCCGTATAAATTAACCTGCTGTGCTGCGTTCCGCCGCCACCGCAGCAGCAGCATCGGCAGCAGCGGTGTCCGAGTTGTGGTGGCGATGGATGTGGTAGCGGCAGCAACGATGGCGTCGACGGTGGCTGCGGCGACGGCGGGACTGGGGCGGAGGCGGGGACGGGAGAGGTGGCGAGGGCAAGGGCGGGGGTGGTGACGGAGGGGGGGTGGTGACGGGGTGGGGGCGGTGACGGGGTGGAGGCGGGGTGTTGTGGTGTCGGGACGGGTACGGTGTGGGGTGGAGGCGGAGGGGGTGGCGGCGGCGGCGGTGGTGGCAGTGGCGGTGGTGGCGGCAGTGGCGGTGGTGGCGGCAGTGGGGTGGTGGTGGTGGCGGCACGGGCGGCGGCGGAGGCGGTGGTGGCGGCGGCAGCAACGGTGGTGGCAGTGGCAGTGGTTTTGGCGGTGGCGGCAGCGGCAGCGACGGCGAGGGGGGGCGGTGGAGTGTTGGTAGCGGTGGCAGTGCGGTTGCGGTGGATTTGGCGGATGGCAGTGGCGGTGACTGTGGCGACAGCGACGATGGCGATGGCGACGGCGACGGCGACGGTAGTGGCGGGAACGAAAGCGATGGCGAGGCGGGGTCGGGGCAGGGTCGGGGCAGGGTCGGGGCGGGGTCGGGGCGGGGTCGGGGCGGGGTCGGGGCGGGGTCGGGGCGGGGTCGGGGCGGGGTCGGGGCGGGGTCGGGGCGGGGTCGGGGCGGGGTCGGGGCGGGGCGGGGTCGGGGCGGGGTCGGGTCGGGGCGGGGCGGGGTCGGGGCGGGGTCGGTGCGGGGCGGGGCGGGTTCGGGTCGGGGCGGGGTCGAGGAGGGAGGGGGTCGGGGCGGGGTCGGGGTCGGGGCGGGGGCGGGACGGGGGCGGGTTCGGGGCGGGTTCGGGGTAGGTTCGGGGTGGGGGCGGGTTCGGGGCAGGTTCGGGGCGGGGGCGGGGTGGGGCGGGGCGGGGGCGGGACGAGTCGGTGCATGGGCAGTGTAAGGGCGAGGCGGCGGGGAGCATGAGCGAGGGCAAGCGCCAGAAAGCGCTGCGGGCAGAACAACAGCGGTTCTCGGTGGGGCGCAGCAGTAGCATCGGGAAGAAGAGGAGACAGGAGGCCAAAGGGTGATAATGCCTATGTGTTTCTGGGGGGGACGGGAACGGACGCACGAGCGCCTGTGAGCGAGGCAAGCATTTGAACGACGCCTGAAGAGCTTCAAACTGCTCCGGTGGAACGATTTGATAGTTTTCACTTTCAATCTCATTTTGATTCTATATTGAGGAAATTAAAAAAATCTGCATTTGTCGTTTTCGGTGATGATTCAAAGGTGGACTGCGTGACTGCAAAGAAGAGGCGACTCAGTTTGCAAGCCTAAAAGATACGGTGCAGGGGTGATCATACACAAGTGAAGAGCGGGCAGCGATCATCACGAATTTATGAACTATGTACACGAATAAGTCAGTAGTGCCGTGGCGATCTCGGACGGAAGTATCGCGGGTTCGAGTCTCGCCTCGGGCACTGGTGTATTTGTATATGCCTGTATGTGTGTGTGTTTCAAACACCATTATCATCATCATTTCATCTTCCATACCCCCAGGGCTAACAACCTTGGAGGTTAACAACCTTGATTAATTACATGCACCTGTCACCGAGATAATGTTACTGAGCCGAGGTAAGGGCAGGATGCAGGCACACATGGTCCAAGGCGGCCTGTTCGCGTGCAAAAAAAACAACAACAACATCCGAACGAATGAGAAAGAACTATGAGAATGGATACGGACACCAGTACAGTAGCAACTGGCAGCGCAAGGATTCTGAAACCTCAATATCCATCGGCCGTCGATCAGCATCCTCACACTCCTCTTCAAACGTTCATACAATTAAACACAAAGAAGCTTGGAGACCTGTCAATGCACATGTGTTACGATATATTACGATATATTTTTGAATCATTGCGAATATCTTGTAAACTATGTTTCAGAATTCAACGATTTCTATAGAGAAAAAAAACAGAAGAGGATTTTAAAATTTTACTTTGTTCCACTATCTCAACGAGATTGCACACTTCTTTTGTTCTCCTTGTTTCTCGGCCGTCGAGGCGCTATGTACACTTTTATGAGCCCTGGGCAAGGCATGTTGTTGTGTATATTACAACATGTAGTTTTCTAGAAAATTCTTATTTCAATGTTCATCCATAAAATTCTGTAGTACATTAATAGGTGGAGGAGACACAAGATTGATGACCCGAATATCGCCACATCAATAAAGTGACTAATATTATTTTCAAGTAGAATAATACTTAACTATATTCTTAAGAAAACTATTCACAGGCTACACACAGAAACTTGCGCAGACCGCCTAAGCTCCATGGACCCCATTTTCTCAATCCAAGGCTGAAGTTTGGCGAGGAGCTACAAATTGTAACCGTGCATTATCTTCGTTTCTTGGCAATATTTTTGAAAATTCATCTCTAACCTCTTTTTATTGAAACTAGGAAATTCAACCGAATGTGAATGCAAGACACGGTGAAATTTCATTTCCTCCTGATCAATATTCCTTTTTGCTTAGTAATAATAATCTGTTTTGTGATGAAAATCGTCTCGAGGGTACAGAAGAAAAATTTTTAAAAATCCTTAATTTATTATTTTCGAGAGAGCAAGTATGAAATAAACGTTGCGTTCTA
>JAHLJT010002406.1:175730817-175743428 GCA_031308135.1 Acheta domesticus | reverse complement strand
GTACCATCCGATTCTACTTTGTCCGATACCACCCTCATCCAAACGACCCTCATCCTTCAGAAGACTACAACACGCATTTCGCGTCTTTCTCGCATGATTGCAAGCACTGCCTGATGCGGTCGCGATCATGTGCTAACCCTAGCGGCACGATTGAGAAAAAGCCAAATACCATGACATATTCCATCGTTGAGCGCGTACCTGAGAGGCAAAGTTAGAAAAATCGCAATATAGAGTGCTTCCCTGCATAATCTACTCGTCTTGCAGCTAGATCTTTCTGGACAGAAACGCACGACCGTATTATTGATTGCTACGGTCTCACGCGACCTGTACATACATTACACAACTTAAATGAATACTCCCACGGATATTTCTGTATTGCTGTATATCGCCATGGTTGGCTTCACGTGTATTCATATGCATCTTTACATGACATGTGAAAACGAAATATCTTTGACAGCTGACCATCAACGTAAGACAGTTTACGACAAGAGACCGCACTTTCTGAAATGCTCGTTCACATCAAGTAACGAATGTGTTTTGGTACGCAATCATTTGATTAATTCGTGCTGTTGTATGAGTCACAGAAATACATTTTTTCCCAAACAATTGACCGCGGTCGAAGCACACATATTTAAGCCAGTGTTTGTGGTTTGATCGCGGAAGACAGCAATTGCTTGCACTCAGATCGAGATATATTTGACGAGTTTGAGTATGCTTCTTCATATCAATGATAACTAAGCTGCCGATTTCTGCCTATTTCATCCTTCAAATATAAATGCAGTGTTTTTACGTTACTTAAGTCATTTTGAGGCATTACTAGCATTATAATTTAATAGACCTAATGCTTCAAAATGAATATATAACCTAAAATACTGCGTTTTTAATTGAAAGGATAAAAATAGGCAAAAATCCCAGCTGAAAAGACATGTGTCATTTTAATAAAGGAATTTCATTACCAAATACAAACGAAATACACGAGTAAAGGCGGATATGCCTATATTTGCCATTTTCTTTTTCTTAGCCTTGGAAAAAATTCTCGTGTGCGGACAAAATAGTTTTCAATCCCACTGGAAGCGAAAAACAGTAACACATACATTATTCTAATTTTAAAACTTGAAAAATATTGTGACGCTTAAAATATTTGTTCCTTAATTGTCACATTCAGATTCCTTTTTTTAAAATACAAAAGAGGAAACGAATCTTACTTAAATTATTTTGTGAAATACTAAATTTGTTTGGAAAATTTTTCAATAGTCATGGAAACACTTTCCAAACCATTTCTGATAAAAATACATTTTTAACACATTTACATGTTTAACACCGTTTTTACATGTTCTAACTTATTTATCGTTTAGATATAAACCTCTAACAACTAATTTTACAATATCCAACTTCATCATTCTCATTTCATACTCCCTTTTTAGAGAACGTGTCATCATTTAATTTCGTATAAACATATATGAAACCTAGTAATGCCTAAAAATGAAAATGCGCACAATGTTCACGAATGTGACATCATTTCATAAATCGTGCTGCATACTTATTCCTGGAGCAGGTTTTTACTAGCAGGGTAGATGGCCTTTCAAATTCTCCACAAACCACCCAGTAAATAATAAAGATATTTCATGTTATTTTAGAAAAAAAATATAAAACATTCTTTGGGGCAATCAATTATATTAGAACTATCGTTCTGTACAGTAGTTAATTTTCACAAAAATAAATGACGCCCAAGAAATCATTCAATAATAGTAGCATAATATACAAGAGATAGATGACAAAAGCTCATAGTTTGTAATCGATTGTGTATTTGAAAATAATGTTTCAAACGTTTTGTTATGTAGATGAATAGATAGGAAACTACACCCACAAAACATTCAAGGTGGATGAGATCACTATCAAAACAAACTTCCATTCCAGGACTTATTAGATCCGGGACATGAACGTGTATCATCAATTCATGATATATCTCCCCGAGGAAAAGTTTTCGTTTACTATTGATCCTGCGTTACTTTCCCGGATGTCCGCGCCACCCAAACAGAATTAATGCTCCGAGTAGAAACCGAAAATGCAAAGGGACTGCGTGACATAATATTTATTTCCAACACACACAATACTTCAGTGAATCACGGCTTCCAGGGTAACAACCCTTTCACCGTCCCGTCCGTGGAACCTGAATCTGACTTAGTAATGAGCTCATGGGAACACTACACACATACCGTCAACATAAAACGAAAGTCCAAACCTTGAAACACGGCGATCGTGCTTTCGATACAAGCCATACTACAAGCCCGTTCACGCTACGAAGAAAAAAAAAAAAAACGAGGAAAAGAGCACGAGCAAAACGATCACACGGGTTCCAACCGCATCGCACTACAGTCGCTGCACGATTTGTCACCTCATCAATCAAAGTTCGGGGTGCTGCCTATTAAAATTTACACGAGCATCATAGCACAGAAGCCACCTCATTTGCCCAATGCGTCAAATGTACTTAACCGGCACGCGAGTGAGAGAGAGAGAGAGAAAGAGAGAGAAGAGAGAGAGAGAAAGCGTCCGGCAACGCACGCGCGTCCCCGTGCCATTCAGAAGCAAGCCCACGCATTTTTTGTCAGGACGCTCGCGCCCTTCAGCTAGGGCACGCGCGGACCGGCTCCGGGCTTCACACAGACGCCGCCCGCGCCACACACAACCGTTCGGCTTGAAATGATTAACGTTAAAAGCATTCTGCATTCTTTTTTACTTCATTACTTGTGCATTACTTCAACTAATTGAATTGCTCCTAATGTGATTAGCAAAAGGCATGAACATAATATTTTTGCAATATTTCCATCTCTATCCAAGTACGCACGAATTATTTTGTACTCTCCACACATCTACATTTGTCGAAATATTTTTTGTAATGTACGTCTCTATTCCAGAGAGTCGTGCGCAAAATATGGGTTAACCAGAAAATTCTTCGGAAATTTCTGACCTACAATATATTTTCATTTGAGTAATATAAAGCAAAAACAGTGAATGGTATGTACGCAAAACTTTGATAACGCTTCTTGCACGGACTGCATCTTCTTTCGACAGAAACGGCAATTACGTTGCTTTTCTGGAACGCGAAAGTGTGTGTTGTGTGAGAGAGAGAGAGAGAGAGAGAGAGAATGAGAGAGACAATACGACAGAGAAAGATGTAAAGACGCTTTGTTTGTGTGTGTGTGTGTGTTGTGTGTGTGTGTGTGTGTGGTTGTGTGCCATGGGAGTGGGTATGCACGCGTTGGGTGCATCACCCTAAAGTAAAATTGTATTTCTGTAACGACCCTCAAGAATATACCACCCCAGTAGGAGTCTCAACAAGAAAGTCAGCAGACAGTCACGACGTCGCTCCATTTCTTCGAGTCACACCCCTCCATCACGCTATCTTGCTCCAACCTCCCCTTATTCCGCCTCAACCGTTTGCCCCATCCCGCAACACTGTTTCACGGACGCGGCTGGGAACTGACCCACCGCACCAAGCCTCGCCGCGTGGCCGCAGCACCTGACTCGCCCGAGGGGAACGTCTCGCCGGCGGCGACCGCAGAGCGACCACAAGCGGCGACCACCGCACTCACCGCTCCGCCGCGGCGAGAAACAACGTCTGGTAGGCGGGCTAGGCGGGGATCGGCGGGGTGGGGAAGGACGGGAATGGGCGGGGCTGGAGAGAGAGGCTGGGCCGATAGGGCGTGGCGGAACGGAGGGCGGAAGGTAGAGAGGGTGGCGCGGGCGGGGCTGGGCAGAGGACAGGACTGGCGGAGCGGGGCGCTGCGTTGGCTGGGCTGAGCGGAGCGGGGCGGGGCTGAGAGGAGCGGGCGGAGGGGCGGAGGGGGCGGAGGGCGGGAGGGGGCGGAGGGCGGAGTCGGGAGGGCGGAGGGGCGGGAGGGGCGGAGGGGGCGGGAGGGGCGGGAGGGCGTGTGAGGGCGGGAGGGGCGGGAGGGGCGGAGGGCGGGAGGGCGGAGGGGAGGGGGCGATGGGCGGGAGGGGCGGGGGGGGGGGGGGCGGGAGGGGCGGGAGAGGCGGTGTGCGGAGCGGGGCTGGAAGAGCGGGCTAGGCGGAGCGGGGTTGGATGATAGGAGTTGGGTTCGGAGCAGGGATGGCAGCGGGGCTGCGAACGGAGCGTGGCTGGGGAGCGGAGTAGGGAGCGGGGGGAGGACAAAGGGGGAAGGCGGGACCATGAGGGATGGTCAGAGCGGGCTGAGCGGGGCTGTGCGGGCTGGGCGGGGCTGGGTGGGGCTGGGCGGCTGATGGGCTTGTGCTGGGCGGGCTGGGCGGGGCTGGGGCTGGCGGGCTGGCGGGGCTCGGCGGGGCTGGCGGGGCTGAGCGGGCGGGGCGGACGCGGGCGTGCCAACTAACAGGAACAAATTGCCCCGACGACGCGACGTGAGTGCATCGCTGAGCGGTCCGCAAAACAAAACGCGCGCGCCTTGCGGTGGCCACGCAGACGCTTTTTGCCCGCGCCCAATGCAACAATGTGATACTTGTAACCATATCAGGTTTTGCGTGATTGCTCCGGCGGCGGCGGCGGCGGCGGCGGGTTGTTGCACTAGCGATGCCAGCACGTTGGCCTTTTTGCACGTCCATCCGTTCCAACCACCGCGACAAGGCCGCACACAAAGCGGGAAGCAGGTACTCGATGCGTCTGCCAATCGCGCTCTTCTGCCCTCGATTAACCTTTCGGGAAAATGAGCTCAGCTTGTCACCATCATGGGATAGAAGAATCAAGGACGTTTAACTACTATCATTCCACGAAGGTCTCAGTAATCTTCTTGTAGATCCGGGTGGATCTCTTTGGCGGACCAAAATTGATACTGACTGAATTATTCCATTCTTACATTAACATATTTTTTTTCGTAATGCGAGCTTGTCAGCCTGTACCTGTATATAGACTTAAAAAACAAAACCTTCAGTAAGATTCAAAATAAAAGGCTCCTTTAACAAACGCGCATAAAACAGAGTCAAGAATTTTAAGAGCATAAATAAGAGCAATAAATAAAGTGTAGAACTAATAGTTGAAAAATTTTATTCATAAAATAGTGCATGAAAGAGAAAAACTTTATATCTCTTTTGTCTCATCTTCTAAAATTCATACGTATTGTTTCGGCTTTCAGTACTTAACACCAAATCCGCCCTAACCAACACATATAGGAGAATAGGTTTATCAAATATTCTTGCTAATTGTTTGTATGCTTTACTTCAGAGAAAAGGTAGCGCAAAAAATCTTCTTTCTTCAAATCATTAATTGACATTGGTGTTTCAAACAAAAAACACAATTAATTTCAATTCGATTCTCTCTACAGATGAGTCTTCAAAATCTACAATTGCAGTTGACTGTCCAACTTGCTATTTTTATTTTCACTCCTCAATCACACGCATAAAGTGCTGATGCTCACTCTTGAAATCAAAATTTCACAGTTCACATCGTCTAATAATTTTCACAAGGTAAATACTGTACCTCCCTTAAATCATTACCGACCTCCAGCTCAGCGCAATAAAGACAAATTAAATGCACAAATCATTTGTTTCCCTTACACTCTGGCGACCATGGAATCCTCCAGAAGACGTCAAATCCCTTTCACATAGTTGATGTAGAAGAAGAATATTTCACTATTAACTACATAATTATCAAATATAAACATTAACTATCTTACCATAAAATACCTTATAGAACTATGAGCCGTAACCGTATACTTCAAGAGAATCACTAATAGGAAAGACAAATAGAACCATTATTGATTTTTGGATTTACGTACTCTGCCACCAGGTTCAACTGTTGCGAAAACGTTGGAACAGGTAAATGTCAAACAAAGAGTAATTATTTATTTCATCATAAAAACTAAAATTGTATTGTCAGGTGAATGTTCAGAATCAAAAATATATCATATTAAGTTACCGTGGAGAACATTACGAATCAAGATTCGAAAGTTTTATCCATTACATCCTTCCAAAGATTTTAAAGGTTCGTTTGAAATAAAAATGGTATCTCTACGAGAACATTTCAAGTAGCCTTTTCCAGAGTCAATTTGCAGTTGACAACCTTTCAAACACCAGAGAAGGTTATTGCCTCAATCACCATCATCTTCAAAAACTCAGGGCAAAGAACTCTTACGAGTGTCCAACAGATTCTTGGATTACAGGGAATTTTATCAAATGTTCTTTCCTCATGGTTTCTAATTGTTCCTCCACCACAAAACGACATTCCTCGTTTCTTTCGTAGTGGTTATGTTTTTTTATAAAATATTATAAAACGTTGTCCAGAAAATAACGGCGGAAACAGAAATCACGTTGTTGTTGTTGTTGTTTTAATCAGAAAACAAATGTTTCAGAAGCAGTTTTGATGCTCGTATTGGAAGTTACACGATTCACGACATTCCATTTTCCACCAGAGTTTCGACAGCCACAGCAGTTTGGCTGAAGAATGACGCGGCGTGAGTTTCTGTTCAATAAAGATCGGTACTCCGCGCAGCCCTTTTGCTTCTGAGAGGCGCGTCAGTTACCTCAGCGACAATAATATAACATTCCGTTTGAACGCTAGCAGCCTCTCAACCGCCAGGATGCCCCGTCATTGGCACGAATACATTCATAATCACAAAACGAAAAGGAGTGGGAGGAAGAAGAAAGAAAAAATGGAAAAAGAAAGAGGAAAAGGCGTTTCACTTAAGCCTCAAAGACATAAAGCCATTTATATCACGATTACAAAGCTTTTTTAAGTCATTAAGTATCTTGTAGCCTTCTCCTCGTTCTTGTTCCCTTCCCCCTCCCCCGCGCCAAAGCCGTGGCAGCCGGGCGGTCACCTGCCGGGCGCCGTATAAATTAACCTGCTGCGCTGCGTTCCGCCGCCACCGCAGCAGCAGCATCGCAGCAGCAGCGGCGGCGGTGTCCGAGTTGCGGTGGCGATGGATGTGGTAGCGGCAGCAACGATGGCGTCGGCGCTGGCTGCGGCGACGGCGGGACTGGGGCGGAGGCGGGGACGGGAGAGGTGGCGAGGCAGGTGGGGGTGGTGACGGGGTGGAAGCGGTGACGGGGTGGGGGCGGACTGGGTGGGGGCGGTGACAGGGTGGGGGCGGGGTGTTGTGGTGTGGGACGGGTACGGTGTGGGGTGGAGGGCGGAGGGGGTGGCGGCGGCGGTGGTGGCAGTGGCGGTGGTGGCGGCAGTGGGGTGGTGGTGGCGGCATGGGCGGCGGCGGAGGCGGTGGTGGCGGCGGAAGCAACGGTGGTGGCAGTGGCAGTGGTGTTGGCGGTGGCAGCAGCGGCAGCGACGGCTGTGGCGATCGGGAGGGGGGGCGGTGGCGTGTTGGTAGCGGTGGCAGTGCGGTTGCGGAGGATTTGGCGGATGGCTGTGGCGGTGACTGTGGCGACAGCGACGATGGCGATGGCGACGGCGACGGTAGTGGCGGGAACGAAAGCGATGGCGAGGCGGGGTCGGGGCGGGTCGGGGCGGGTCGGGGCGGGGTCGGGGCGGGGTCGGGGCGGGGTCGGGGCGGGGTCGGGGGCGGGTCGGGCGGGGTCGGGGCGGGGTCGGGGCGGGGTCGGGGCGGGGTCGGGGCGGGGTCGGGGCGGGGTCGGGGGGGGTCGGGGCGGGGTCGGGGCGGGGTCGGGGCGGGTCGGGGCGGGGTCGGGGCGGGGTCGGGGCGGGGTCGGGGCGGGGTCGGGGCGGGTCGGGGCGGGGTCGGGGCGGGGTCGGGGCGGGGTCGGGTCGGGGCGGGGTCGGGGCGGGGTCGGGGCAGGGGTCGGGGCGGGGTGGGGTCGGGCGGGGTCGGGGGGGGGCGGGGCGGGGTCGGGGCGGGGTGGGGTCGGGGCGTGTCGGGGCGGTGTCGGAGCGGGGTAGGGTCCGGGGCGGGGTCGGGGCGTGGTCGGTGCATGGGGCAGGGGCGGGGCGGGACGAGGCGGTGCATGGGCAGTGACAGGGCGAGGGGGGGGGGGGGGATGAGCGGAGCAGAGGGCAAGCGCCAGAAAGCGCTGCGGGCAGGACAACAGCGGTTCTCGGTGGGCGCAGCAGTAGCATCGGGAAGAAGAGGAGACAGGAGGCCAAAGGGTGATAATGCCTGTGTGTTTCTGGGGGGGACGGGAACGACGCACGAGCGCCTGTGAGCGAGGCAAGTTGTGAACGACGCCTGAAGAGCTTCAAACTGCTCCGGTGGAACGATTTGATAGTTTTCACTTTCAATCTCATTTTGATTCTATATTGAGTGAGGAAATTAAAAAAAACAACCTGCATTTGCCGTTTTCGGTGATGATTCGAAGGTGGACTGCGTGACTGCAAAGAAGAGGCGACTCAGTTTGCAAGCCTAAAAGATACGGTGCAGGGGTGATCACACACAAGGAAGAGCGGACATCGATCATCACAAATTTATGAAATAGATACACGAACGAATGGCCGGTCCGGATAGCCGAGATCGCTAAAGCAGTCGTTCGAGTCTCGCCTCGGGCACTGGTGTGTTTGTATATGTCTGTATGTGTGTGTGTGTGTTTCAAAACACCATTATCATCGTAATTTCATCTTCCATACCCCCAGGGCAAACAACCTTGGATGTTAACAATCGGAAGTTAACAACCTTGATTAATTACATGCACCTGTCACCGAGATAATGTTACTGAGCCGCGGTAAGGGCAGGATGCAGGCACACACTGTCCAAGGCGGCCTGTTCGCGGGCAAAAAAACAACAAAATCCGAAAGAATGAGAAAGAACTATGAGAAGGGTACGGACACCAGTACAGTAGCAAACTGGCAGCGCAAGGATTCTGAAACCTCAATATCCATCGGCTGTCGATCAGCATCCTCACACTCCTCTTCAACGTTCATACAATTAAACACAAAGAAGCTTGTAGACCTGTCAATGCACATGTGTTACGATTACATTACGATATATTTTTGAATCATTGCGAATATCTTGTAAACTATGTTTCAGAATTCAACAATTTCTATAGAGAAAAAAACAGAAGAGGATTTTAAAATTTTACTATGTTCCACTATCTCAACGAGATTGCACACTTCTTTTGTTCTCCTTGTTTCTCGGCCGTCGATGCGCTATGTACACTTCTATGAGCCCTGGGCAAGGCGTGTTGTTGTGTATATTACAACATGTAGTTTTCTAGAAAATTCTTATTTCAATGTTCATCCATAAAATTCTGTAGTACATTATAGGTGGAGGAGACACAAGATTGATGACCCGAATATGGCCACATCAATAAAGTGACTAATATTATTTTCAAGTAGAATAATACTTAACTGTATTCTTAAGAAACTATTCACAGACTACACACAGAAACCTGCGCAGACCCCCTAAGCTCCATGGACCCCATTTTCTCAATCCAAGGCTGAAGTTGGCGAGGAGCTACAATTGTAACCGTGCATTATCTTCGTTTCTTGGCAATATTTTTGAAAATTCATCTCTAACCTCTTTTTATTGAAACTAGGAATTCAACCGAATGTGAATGCAAGACATGGTGAAATTTCATTTCCTCCTGATCAATATTCCTTTTTGCTTAGTAATAATAATCTGTTTTGTGATGAAAATCGTCTCGAGGGTACAGAAGAAAAATTTTTTAAAAATCCTTATTTATTATTTTCGAGAGAGCAAATATGAAATAAACGTTGCGTTCTACTTTCGAAAGCCTTTGCTACATATTAAAGTTCAAAAATAATCCTTTGTCTAACTGTTTATGTAAAATTTGTATTAGATAGTAAAATGTGAAAGTAATTTTATGTTCATTCCGTGGACGGCCCTTCCAGAAATGCAAATTTTTGAGTTAGCTTTGAATATCGTAGTATTCCATTCCAAGGCTGAACTACGAGTTATTGTAATTGACAGTTCTACATTTCTTTTCTAAGTTTATTAATAAAATTTCAGAATGGAAAACTAGTGAGGGTGAACCATCATCAATATTACTCGCAGAATAGCATTCTTCATTTCGTATGTTTTATTGAATTTTGCACGAGCTGCTCGCGCCATCGCGAAATTAATGGAAAGAAGAATTTCGCGAGACTAATGCCAAAATACTTTAAAAGGGAAATATATGAAGGGATTATATCCCTTTTGTAAAAGTCAACCGTTCCTCTCTTCAATAATATTCAGAGCCATATCTCTTTAATATGTAATCTGCTGTGTATGAATTAGTAAATGTATACTGTCGTTTTTCATTCCGTAAGTAATAAAGAGATTTGATATGCATTATTTTCATTTCGACTCTGAAATTCGAAACTGGAAAAACGATGAGTAATATTCAAACAAAGTTGTTCCCTTGTCGTCATGATTAGTGTGTTTTTGTTGTTCGTGTGTATTCAGTGGACTCATAAATTGAAACATTTAATTTTTTTCTTGCTGCAAATAAAATGTGGCTCTAATTTATTTGTATTAAATCCAATGGAGGTATTTCGTACAATATGTATGGATAGATACGGCAGCTTATTTTCTCTAGTACATCGTCAGATGAATTGTAGGTTCGGAAACCGTGATTTGTGTCCGAGAGTTGGTGCTTATTTTCCCAATATTTTGTAAGATTTTTTTAAAAATCACCTCAATTCTTTATGTTTTCAGTGCCGTCATGAATATTCAGTTTCTTCAATTACGTTCAGGTGGATGTCCCTGGTCTTTCCTATTGACTGTTTGCGTTGTCCTGCAACTTCACATTACCAGCAGCTACTCAGTCAACATCTCGAAATTTGTTCTCTCTTAATTTTACTGATTTACTACCAAATCCCAGTTTATAAATTCCGAGCTGAAACATTTCGGATTGTTTTATTTTGCGGGCCATTTCTTACAGCGATTTGCGTGTTTTTTTTTTTTTTTTTTATCGCGGAGTATATCTTTCTTGTGTGTCCATCTGAGCTGCACGAATGCGTGATGAGGTCGGCAATCAATCAAAAAACACACACACACATTTTGACCCTAGTATTATTTGCAAACTCCTATAAATTCCAAAGATATCAGAATTTCGAAATTCAACTAAGGTTTCCTGATCCTTGTACATTAGAATTTCTGATAATCACAACAATCTTTTTCAAATTAATGTCTGTTCTTCCCAAAATTACAGAGCCACTTTTGAATACTAATTAAGGACTTCTGAAACTGACATCGCAGTTTTGGAAATGAGATAGAAAAAGAAAACAGAAATATATAATAATTTTGAAGTCTCTGACACTGTACGACACTACATGTTTCAGTTCACAGAACCGTGGATCCTATAAAAGTACAACAGATGGTTTTGGCCACGCGACAACCGCTCTGCGCTAGTTTTTGTATCCAAATCCCAAGGAAAGCTTGAAGGTGTCCCCCTTATGACTGTGACTTGGAAGACAAAGGCAAGGCGTCACTATTCCATTCAGTCACGTCAATTACAAATCATTCACTTATTATTGCCGACAAAGAATAAGATGAGCTCTCTTTATGGGAGCAATATCCCGTTGAAGATAATGGCCTAGAAGAATAATAACACGAGATACTTCAAGGAAAACTTCATTATTTAAGAGAACCCTCGTACCATATCTGCAATTTACAATCAGTAGTATACCTGGGGGTCTTTGTGGGACACAAGCTTTACTGATAATTGGAAGTGGTAAACACGAATGTGTATGGCAACATACTGAGTGTAAATAATTGATTTCATGCAAGGATGCATTTTATAATTATTTTCAATAATATAATACATCTAATTTATTCATAATATATATGTTAATATATGGAATAACCTCTACCGAACGTAACCCCCATTTTGATACACAACGCTTTAGCAATATTTTATAAGAGACTGTTGAAAGTTATTTTAGGATAAATTAAATATTGAGAGTATCAGACACCTTTTTTTGAAGTCCATACCAGATTTTTCAAATGCGAATGGGAAAATAACAGGCGTTTTTTTACGTTTATGTTTAGATGAAACTGACCTCATAACAAAACAATTAAAAACTCTTTACATAAAAATTGGAAAACATGTGAAAATGTTTTAGTATCTGCTTAATAAGTGCGCAGTGGCATATCTAGATGAGTGAAATTATCCTTAAATTTTCCAGGCAAACATTAATAAACTAGGAAAACCCGGCAGACGTTGTTCTGCCCTTCATCTCCCTCTTTCCCCTCCCTATCACCCTCTCACTGTCACTCACCCCCCGCACCCTGTCCCTGTCTGTCTGTCGCTGTCGCTCTCTGTCCATCTCATTCACATTTATTGCAGATTCTGCACGTTGCTTTGAGCAGTGAAGTAATATGGAATCGCCGGACCAGCAGAAATGTAATAGAATGTTCATCCTGTAGATTTACGGTGGTGAGAAACACCTTCGGCCCTCAATTTTTATTTTTAAGGCCAGGACTGCATCGTTTAGGAGTGTTTAACGAAATAGATTCAAAATCCTGCCGAATGTGTTGCGGGTTGCATTTGACTAAATATTTAGTGTTATTCCTACAACGCCATGTAGTGGAGTTATAACAGATTTAACAGCACATAAACTTCTCAGTGAAAAAACTGTAGAAGTGCACACTTTCATGGTGATTGGTCCTCACAGTGTCGGAGTTTAGCTCCTTTGTATGTATGGTATAATATGTCATGTATGTATATATATGTATATGTATGTATATATATGTATATGTCATGTATATATA
>JAHLJT010002406.1:175650567-175729817 GCA_031308135.1 Acheta domesticus | reverse complement strand
AAAAAATATAAAACATCTTTGGGGCAATCAATTATATTAGAACTATCGTTCTGTACAGTAGTTAATTTTCCAAAAATAAATGACGCCCAAGAAAATCATTCAATAATAGTAGCATAATATACAAGAGAAGAGATGACAAAAGCTCAATAGTTTTGTAATCGATTGTGTATTATGAAAATAATGTTTCAAACGTTTTGTTATGTAGATAATAGATAGGAAACTACACCCACAAAACATTCAAGGTGGATGAGATCACTTATCAAAACAAACTTCCATTCCCAGGGACTTATTAGATCCGGGACATGAACGTGTATCATCAATTCATGATATATCTGCCCGAGGAAAAGTTTAATATTTACTATTGATCCTGCGTTACTTTCCCGGATGTCCGCGCCACCCAAACAGAATTAATGCTCCGAGTAGAAACCGAAATGCAAAGGGACTGCGTGACATAATATTTATTTCCAACACACAAATACTTCAGTGAATCACGGCTTCCAGGGTAACAACCCTTTCACCGTCCCGTCCGTGGAACCTTGAATCTGACTTAGTAATGAGCTCATGGGAACACTACAAACCACATACCGTCAAACATAAACGAAAGTCAGCGAACCTTGAAACACGGCGATCGTGCTTTCGATACAAGCCATACTACAAGCCCGTTCACGCTACGAAGAAAAAAAAAAAAAACGAGGAAAAGAGCACGAGCAAAAACGATCACGACGGGTTCCAACCGGCATCGCACTACAGTCGCTGCACGATTTGTCACCTCATCAATCAAAGTTCGGGCTGCCCTATTAAAATTGTACAGAGCATCATAGCACAGAAGCCACCTCATTTGCCCATGCGTCAAATGTACTTAACGCGCACGCGAGTGAGAGAGAGAGAGAGAGAGAGAGAGAGAGAGAGAGAGAGAGAAAGCGTCCGGCAACGCACGCGGGTCCCCGTGCCATTCAGAAGCAAGCCCACGCATTGTTGTCAGGACGCTCGCGCCCTTCAGCTAGGGCACGCGCGGGACCGGCTCGGGGCTTCACACAGACGCCGCCCGCGCCACACACACCGTTCGGCTTGAAATGATTGAACGTTAAAAGCATTCTGCATTCTTTTATTTACTTCATTACTTGTGCATTACTTCAACTAATTGAATTGCTCCTAATGTGATTAGCAAAAGGCATGAACATAATATTTTGCAATATTTCCATCTCTATCCAAGTACGCACGAATTATTTTGTACTCTCCACAACTACATTGTCGAAATATTTTTTGTAATGTACGTCTCTATTCCAGAGAGTCGTGCGCAAAATATGGTTATAACCCCAGAAAATTCTTCGGAAATTTCTGACCTAACATATATTTTTGCATTTGAGTAATATAAAGCAAAAACAGTGAATGGTACGCAAAACTTTGAATAACGCTTGCTGCACGGACTGCAGCATCTTCTTTCGACAGAAACGGCAATTACGTTGCTTTTCTGGAACGCGAAAGTGTGTGTGTGTGAGAGAGAGAGAGAGAGAGAGAGAGAAATGGAGAGAGACAATACGAACAGAGAAAGATGTAAAGACGCTTTGTGTGTGTGTGTGTGTGTGTGTGTGTGTGTGTGTGTGTGTGTGTGTGCATGGGAGTGGGTATGCACGCGTTGGGGTGCATCACCCTAAAGTAAAATTGGTATTTCTGTAACGACCTCAAGAATATACCACCCCAGTAGGAGTCCTCAACAAGAAAGTCAGCAGACAGTCACGACGTCGCTCCATTTTCTTCGAGTCACACCCCTCCATCACGCTATCTTGCTCCAACTCCCCCTTATTCCGCCTCAACCGGTTGCCCCAATCCCGCAACACTGTTTCACGGACGCGGCTGGGAACTGACCCACCGCACCAAGCCTCGCCGCGTGGCCGCAGCACCTGACTCGCCCGAGGGGAACGTCTCGCCCGGCGGCGACCGCAGAAGCGAACCACAAGCGGCGACCACGCACTCACCGCTCCGCCGCGGCGAGAAACAACGTCTGGTAGGCGGGGCTAGGCGGGGATCGGCGGGGTGGGGAAGGGACGGGAATGGGCGGGGCTGAGAGAGAGAGGGGCTGGGCCGGATAGGGCGTGGCGGAACGGGAGGGCGGGAAGGGTAGAGAGGGTGGGACAGGGCGGGGCGGGGCAGAGCAGGACTGAGCGGAGCGGGGCGGGGCTGCGTTGGTCTGGGCTGAGCGGAGCGGGGCGGGGCTGAGAGGAGCGGGGCGGAGGGGCGGGAGGGGCGGGAGGGGCGGGAGGGGCGGGAGGGGCGGGAGGGGCGGGAGGGGCGGGAGGGGCGGGAGGGGCGGGAGGGGCGGGAGGGGCGGGAGGGGCGGGAGGGGCGGGAGGGGCGGGAGGGGCGGGAGGGCGGGAGGGGCGGGGAGGGGCGGGAGGGGCGGGAGGGGCGGGGAGGGGCGGGAGGGGCGGGGAGGGGCGGGAGAGGCGGGGTGGGCGGAGCGGGGGCTGGGAAGAGCGGGGCTAGGCGGAGCGGGGTTGGGGATGATAGGAGTTGGGGCGGAGCAGGGATGGGCAGAGCGGGGCTGGGGCGAACGGAGCTGGGCGGAGCGTAGGGGAGGAGCGGGGAGGACACAAAGGGGGAAGGCGGGACCATGAGGGATGGTCAGAGCGGGCTGAGCGGGGCTGTGCGGGCTGGGCGGGGCTGGGTGGGGCTGGGCGGGGCTGGGCGGGGCTGGGCTGGGCTGGGCGGGGCTGGGCGGGGCTGGGCGGGGGCTGGCGGGGCTCGGCGGGGCTGGCGGGGCTGAGCGGGCGGGGCGGACGCGGGCGTGCCAACTAACAGGAACAAATTGCCCCGACGACGCGACGTGAGTGCATCGCTGAGCGGTCCGCAAAACAAAACGCGCGCGCCTTGCGGTGGCCACGCAGACGCTTTTTGCCCGCGCCCAATGCACAATGTGATACTTGTAACCATATGTCAGGTTTTGCGTGATTGCTCCGGCGGCGGCGGCGGCGGCGGCGGGTGTTGCACTAGCGATGCCAGCACGTTTGGCCTTTTTGCACGTCCATCCGTTCCAACCACCGCGACAAGGCCGCACACAAGCGGGAAGCAGGTACTCGATGCGTCTGCCAATCGCGCTCTTCTCGCCCTCGATTAACCTTTCGGGAAAATGAGCTCAGCTTGTCACCATCATGGATAGAAGAATCAAGGACGTTTAACTACTATCATTCCACGAAGGTCTCAGTAATCTTCTTGTAGATCCGGGTGGATCTCTTTGGCGGACCAAAATTGATACTGACTGAATTATTCCATTCTTACATTAACATATTTTTTTCGTAATGCGAGCTTGTCAGCCTGTACCTGTATATAAGACTTAAAAAACAAAACCTTCAGTAAGATTCAAATTAAAAGGCTCCTTTAACAAAACGAGCATAAAACAGAGTCAAGAATTTTAAGAGCATAAATAAGAGCAATAAATAAAGTGTAGAACTAATAGTTGAAAAATTTTATTCATAAAATAGTGCATGAAAGAAAAACTTTATATCTCTTTTGTCTCATCTTCTAAAATTCATACGTATTGTTTCGGCTTTCAGTACTTAACACCAAATCCGCCCTAACCAACACATATAGGAGAATAGGTTTATCAAATATTCTTGCTAATTGTTTGTATGCTTTACTTCAGAAAAGGTAGCGCAAAAAAAATCTTCTTTCTTCAAATCATTAATTGACATTGGTGTTTCAAACAAAAACACAATTAATTTCAATTCGATTCTCTCTACAGATGAGTCTTCAAAATCTACAATTGCAGTTGACTGTCCAACTTGCTAATTTTATTTTCACTCCTCAATCACAAGCATAAAGTGCTGATGCTCACTCTTGAAATCCAAAATTTCACAGTTCACATCGTCTAATAAATTTTCACAAGGTAAATACTGTACCTCCCTTAAATCATTACCGACCTCCAGCTCAGCGCAATAAGACAAATAAATGCACAAATCATTTGTTTCCCTTACCTCTGGCGACCATGGAATCCTCCAGAAGACGTCAAATCCCTTTCACATAGTTGATGTAGAAGAAGAATATTTCACTATTAACTACATAATTATCAAATATAAACATTAACTATCTTACCATAAAATACCTTATAGAACTATGAGCCGTAACGTATACTTCAAGAGAATCACTAATAGGAAAGACAAATAGAACCATTATTGATTTTTGGATTTACGTACTCTGCACCAGGTTCAACTGTTGCGAAAACGTTGGAACAGGTAAATGTCAAACAAAAGAGTAATTATTTATTTCATCATAAAAACTAAAATTGTATTGTCAGGTGAATGTTCAGAATCAAAAATATATCATATTAAGTTACCGTGGAGAACATTACGAATCAAGATTCGAAAGTTTTATCCATTACATCCTTCCAAGATTTTAAAGGTTCGTTTGAAATAAAAATGGTATCTCTACGAGAACATTTCAAGTAGCCTTTTCCAGAGTCAATTTGCAGTTGACAACCTTTCAAACACCAGAGAAGGTTATTGCCTCAATCACCATCATCTTCAAAAACTCAGGGCAAAGAACTCTTACGAGTGTCCAACAGATTCTTGGATTACAGGGAATTTTATCAAATGTTCTTTCCTCATGGTTTCTAATTGTTCCTCCTCCACCACAAAACGACATTCCTCGTTTCTTCGTAGTGGTTATGTTTTTTTATAAAATATTATAAATGTTGTCCAGAAAATAACGGCGGAAACAGAAATCAACGTTGTTGTTGTTGTTTTAATCAGAAAACAAATGTTTCAGAAGCAGTTTGATGCTCGTATTGAAGTTACACACGATTCACGACATTCCATTTTCCACCAGAGTTTCGACAGCCACAGCAGTTTGGCTGAAGAATGACGCGGCGTGAGTTTCTGTTCAATAAAGATCGGTACTCCGCGCAGCCCTTTTGCTTCTGAGAGGCGCGTCAGTTACCTCAGCGACAATAATAAACATTCCGTTTGAACGCTAGCAGCCTCTCAACCGCCAGGATGCCCCGTCATTGGCAACGAATACATTCATAATCACAAAACGAAAAGGAGTGGGAGGAAGAAGAAGAAAAAAATGGAAAAAAGAAAGAGGAAAAGGCGTTTCACTTAAGCCTCAAAGACATAAAGCCATTATATCACGATTACAAAGCTTTTTAAGTCATTAAGTATCTTGTAGCCTTCTCCTCGTTCTTGTTCCCTTCCCCTCCCCCGCGCCAAAGCCGTGGCAGCCGGGCGGTCACCTGCCGGGCGCCGTATAAATTAACCTGCTGCGCTGCGTTCCGCCGCCACCGCAGCAGCAGCATCGCAGCAGCAGCGGCGGCGGTGTCCGAGTTGCGGTGGCGATGGATGTGGTAGCGGCAGCAACGATGGCGTCGGCGCTGGCTGCGGCGACGGCGGGACTGGGGCGGAGGCGGGGACGGGAGAGGTGGCGAGGCAGGGTGGGGTGGTGACGGGGTGGAAGCGGTGACGGGGTGGGGGCGTGACTGGGTGGGGGCGGTGACAGGGTGGGGCGGGGTGTTGTGGTGTGTGGACGGGTACGGTGTTGGGTGGAGGGGCGGAGGGGGTGGCGGCGGCGGTGGTGGCAGTGGCGGTGGTGGCGGCAGTGGGGTGGTGGTGGCGGCATGGGCGGCGGCGGAGGCGGTGGTGGCGGCGGAAGCAACGGTGGTGGCAGTGGCAGTGGTGTTGGCGGTGGCAGCAGCGGCAGCGACGGCTGTGGCGTCGGCGAGGGGGGGCGGTGGCGTGTTGGTAGCGGTGGCAGTGCGGTTGCGGAGGATTTGGCGCGATGGCTGTGGCGGTGACTGTGGCGACAGCGACGATGGCGATGGCGACGGCGACGGTAGTGGCGGGAACGAAAGCGATGGCGAGGCGGGGTCGGGGCGGCGTCGGGGCGGGGTCGGGGCGGGGTCGGGGCGGGGTCGGGGCGGGGTCGGGGCGGGGTCGGGGGCGGGGTCGGGGCGGGGTCGGGGCGGGGTCGGGCGGGGTCGGGGCGGGGTCGGGGCGGGGTCGGGGGCGGGGTCGGGGCGGGGTCGGGGCGGGTCGGGGCGGGGTCGGGGCGGGGTCGGGGCGGGGTCGGGGCGGGGTCGGGGCGGGTCGGGGCCGGGGTCGGGGCGGGTCGGGGCGGGGTCGGGGCGGGTCGGGGCGGGGTCGGGTCGGGGCGGGGTCGGGCGGGGTCGGGGCAGGGTCGGGGCGGGGTGGGGTCGGGGCGGGGTCGGGGCGGGGCCGGGGCGGGGTCGGGGCGGGGTGGGTTCGGGGCGGTGTCGGGCGGTGTCGGAGCGGGGTAGGGTCGGGGCGGGGTCGGGGCGTGGTCGGTGCATGGGGCAGGGGCGGGGCGGGACGAGGCGGTGCATGGGCAGTGACAGGGCGAGGCGGCGGGAGCATGAGCGAGGGCAAGCGCCAGAAAGCGCTGGCGGGCAGGACAACAGCGGTTCTCGGTGGGGCGCAGCAGTAGCATCGGGAAGAAGAGGAGACAGGAGGCCAAAGGGTGATAATGCCTGTGTGTTTCTGGGGGGGACGGGAACGGACGCACGAGCGCCTGTGAGCGAGGCAAGTTTGTGAACGGACGCCTGAAGAGCTTCAAACTGCTCCGGTGGAACGATTTGATAGTTTTCACTTCAATCTCATTTTGATTCTATATTGAGTGAGGAAATTAAAAAAAAACAACCTGCATTTGCCGTTTTCGGTGATGATTCGAAGGTGGACTGCGTGACTGCAAAGAAGAGGCGACTCAGTTTGCAAGCCTAAAAGATACGGTGCAGGGGTGATCACACACAAGGAAAGCGGACATCGATCATCACAAATTTATGAAATAGATACACGAACGAATGGCCGGTCCGGATAGCCGAGATCGCTAAAGCAGTCGTTCGAGTCTCGCCTCGGGCACTGGTGTGTTTGTATATGTCTGTATGTGTGTGTGTGTGTTTCAAAACACCATTATCATCGTAATTTCATCTTCCATACCCCCAGGGCAAACAACCTTGGATGTTAACAATCGGAAGTTAACAACCTTGATTAATTACATGCACCTGTCACCGAGGTAATGTTACTGAGCCGCGGTAAGGGCAGGATGCAGGCACACACGGTCCAAGGCGGCCTTGTTCGCGGGGCAAAAAAACAACAAAATCCGAAAGAATGAGAAGAACTATGAGAAGGGTACGGACACCAGTACAGTAGCAACTGGCAGCGCAAGGATTCTGAAACCTCAATATCCATCGGCTGTCGATCAGCATCCTCACACTCCTCTTCAACGTTCATACAATTAAACACAAAGAAGCTTGTAGACCTGTCAATGCACATGTGTTACGATACATTACGATATATTTTTGAATCATTGCGAATATCTTGTAAACTATGTTCAGAATTCAACAATTTCTATAGAGGAAAAAAACAGAAGAGGATTTTAAAATTTTACTATGTTCCACTATCTCAACGAGATTGCACACTTCTTTTGTTCCCTTGTTCTCGGCCGTCGATGCGCTATGTACACTTCTATGAGCCCTGGGCAAGGCGTGTTGTTGTGTATATTACAACATGTAGTTTTCTAGAAAATTCTTATTTCAATGTTCATCCATAAAATTCTGTAGTACATTAATAGGGTGGAGGAGACACAAGATTGATGACCCGAATATGGCCACATCAATAAAGTGACTAATATTATTTTCAAGTAGAATAATACTTAACTGTATTCTTAAGAAAACTATTCACAGACTACACACAGAAACCTGCGCAGACCCCCTAAGCTCCATGGACCCCATTTTCTCAATCCAAGGCTGAAGTTTGGCGAGGAGCTACAAATTGTAACCGTGCATTATCTTCGTTTCTTGGCAATATTTTTGAAAATTCATCTCTAACCTCTTTTTATTGAAACTAGGAAATTCAACCGAATGTGAATGCAAGACATGGTGAAATTTCATTTCCTCCTGATCAATATTCCTTTTTGCTTAGTAATAATAATCTGTTTTGTGATGAAAATCGTCTCGAGGGTACAGAAGAAAAATTTTTAAAAATCCTTAATTTATTATTTTCGAGAGAGCAAATATGAAATAAAACGTTGCGTTCTACTTTCGAAAGCCTTTGCTACATATTAAAGTTCAAAAATAATCCTTTGTCTAACTGTTTATGTAGAAATTTGTATTAGATAGTAAAATGTGAAAGTAATTTTATGTTCATTCCGTGGACGGCCCTTCCCAGAAATGCAAATTTTGAGTTAGCTTTGAATATCGTAGTATTCCATTCCAAGGCTGAAACTACGAGTTATTGTAATTGACAGTTCTACATTTCTTTTCTAAGTTTATTAATAAAAATTTCAGAATGGAAAACTAGTTGAGGGTGAACCATCATCAATATTACTCGCAGAATAGCATTCTTCATTTCGTATGTTTTATTGAATTTTGCACGAGCTGCTCGCGCCATCGCGAAATTAATGGAAAGAAGAATTTCGCGAGACTAAATGCCAAAATACTTTAAAAGGGAAATATATGAAGGGATTATATCCCTTTTGTAAAAGTCACCGTTCCTCTCTTCAATAATATTCAGAGCCATATCTCTTTAATATGTAATCTGCTGTGTATGAATTAGTAAATGTATACTGTCGTTTTTCATTCCGTAAGTAATAAAGAGAATTTGATATGCATTATTTTCATTTCGACTCTGAAATTCGAAACTGGAAAACCGATGAGTAATATTCAAACAAAGTTGTTCCCTTGTCGTCATGATTAGTGTGTTTTGTTGTTCGTGTGTATTCAGTGGACTCATAAATTGAAACATTTAAGTTTTTTTTCTTGCTGCAAATAAAATGTGGCTCTAATTTTATTTTATTAATCCAATGGAGGTATTTCGTACAATATGTATGGATAGATACGGCAGCTTATTTTCTCTAGTACATCGTCAGATGAATTGTAGGTTCGAAACCGTGATTTTGTCCGAGAGTTGGTGCTTATTTTCCCAATATTTTGTAAGATTTTTTTAAAAATCACCTCAATTCTTTATGTTTTCAGTGCCGTCATGAATATTCAGTTTCTTCAATTACGTTCAGGTGGATGTCCCTTGGTCTTTCCTATTGAACTGTTTGCGTTGTCCTGCAACTTCACATTACCAGCAGCTACTCAGTCAACATCTCGAAATATGTTCTCTCTTAATTTTACTGATTTACTACCAAATCCCAGTTATAAATTCCGAGCTGAAACATTTCGGATTGTTTTATTTTGCGGGCCATTTCTTACAGCGATTTGCGTGTGTTTTTTTTTTTTTTTTATCGCGGAGTATATCTTTCTTGTGTGTCCATCTGAGCTGCACGAATGCGTGATGAGGTCGGCAATCAATCAAAAAAAACACCACACATTTTTGACCCTAGTATTATTTGGCAAACTCCTATAAATTCCAAAGATATCAGAATTTCGAAATTCAACTAAGGTTTCCTGATCCTTACATTAGAATTTCTGATAATCACAACAATCTTTTCAAATTAATGTCTGTTCTTCCCAAAATTACAGAGCCACTTTTGAATATTAATTAAGGACTTCTGAAACTGACATCGCAGTTTTGGAAATGAGATAGAAAAAGAAAACAGAAATATATAATATTTTGAAGTCTCTGACACTGTACGACACTACATGTTTTCAGTTCACAGAACCGTGGATCCTATAAAAGTACAACAGATGGTTTTGGCCACGCGACAACCGCTCTGCGCTAGTTTTTTGTATCCAAATCCCAAGGAAAGCTTGAAGGTGTCCCCCTTATGACTGTGACTTGGAAGACAAAGGCAAGGCGTCACTTATTCCATTCAGTCACGTCAATTACAAATCATTCACTTATTATTGCCGACAAAGAATAAGAATGAGCTCTCTTTTATGGTGAGCAATATCCCGTTGAAGATAATGGCCTAGAAGAATAAGAACACGAGATACTTCAAGGAAAACTTCATTATTTAGAGAGAACCCTCGTACCATATCTGCAATTTACAATCAAGTAGTATACCTGGGGGTCTTTGTGGACACAAAGCTTTACTGATAATTGGAAGTGGTAAACACGAATGTGTATGGCAACATACTGAGTGTAAATAATTGATTTCATGCAAGGATGCATTTTATACATTATTTTCAATAATATAATACATCTAATTTATTCATATTAAATATTTAATATATGGAATAACCTCTACCGAACGTAACCCCCATTTTTGATACACAACGCTTTAGCAATATTTATAAGAGACTGTGAAAGTTATTTTAGGATAAATTAAATATTGAGAGTATCAGACACCTTTTTTTGAAGTCCATAACCAGATTTTTCAAATGCGAATGGGAAAATAACAGGCGTTGTTTTACGTTTATGTTAGATGAAACTGACCTCATAACGAAAAAAATTAAAAACTCTTTACTAAAAATTGGAAAACATGTGAAAATGGTTTAGTATCTGCTTAATAAGTGCGCAGTGGCATATCTAGATGAGTGAAATTATCCTGTAAATTTTCAGGAAAACATTAATAAACTAGGAAAACCCCGGCAGACGTTGTTCTGCCCTTCATCTCCCTCTTTCCCCCTCCTATCACCCTCTCACTGTCACTCCCCCCCTCACCCTGTCCCTGTCTGTCTGTCTCTGCCGCTCTCTGTCCATCTCATTCACATTTAATTGCAGATTCTGCACGTCTTTGAGCAGGTGAAGTAATATCGGGAAGCGCCGGACCAGCAGAAATGTAATAGAATGTTCATCCTGTAGATTACGGTGTGAGAAACACCTTCGGCCTCAATTTTTTTAATTTTAAGGCCATGGACTGCATCGTTTAGGAGTGTTTAACGAAATAGATTCAAAATCCTGCCGAATGTGTTGCGGGTTGCATTTGACGTAAATATTTAGTGTTATTCTACAACGCCATGTAGTGGAGTTAGAACAGATTTAACAGCACATAAACCTTCTCAGTGAAAAAACATGTAGAAGTGCACACTTTCATGGTGATTGGTCTCACAGTGTCGGAGTTTAGCTCCTTTGTATGTATGTATATATATGTATGTATGTATATATATGTATATGTATGTATATATATGTATATGTATGTATATATATGTATATGTATGTATATATATGTATATGTATGTATATATATGTATATGTATGTATATATGTATATGTATGTATATATATATGTATGTGTATATATATGTATGTATATATAATTTACACACACCAACATTCACTTTTATACATGTAGATTAATGATGATGGGGACCAGAAAGACCCCTGATACGGTACGAGGGTTAACAATGAGTAGTCGTCCACGTGCGTGTCCTCGCAGCCGTCGCGTCGGGCCGTCCGGCCGTCGCGTCCGTCGTCCCTCGGCGCACGTCGCGCCTCGATTAATGCGTGCCCAGCCCTGGCACACGCACTTCGACATGCACGCGCACGCACGATAACGCGGCCGGCTCGCGCACTTAGCATTCTAGTCAGTGCCCCGGTACTAACACCGCTTCTCAAAAGCGCGCAGCGCGGCGGGCGTACCTCAAGGTTCAATTCCCTGGCGCGCGCGTAACCCTACCTCTCGCAGGGTGTGCCCCGCCGCCGCCGCCGCCGCCCGTTTCAGTGAAGACGCTCACCGTTCTCGTGAAACTGCAGGGGGAGGAGGAGGGGTAGATGCGAGGGCAGATATCGGGAGCATCAGTGCAGCCAACGATGCAACTGATGACATCGCCCCGACCTATAAACCGCGCGGGGTGACGCCAGGGGGGGGTGTCGAATGGCTCGAGCACGACGCGCGGTGAGCGGGGACGGTCCCGTGAGAAGGCTGGTTGAGGCCGCGGGACATCTCGAAAGATCCGGTGCGCGCTCCGGTTTGGGAAACGAATTCACCGTCTTGCATTCGCGGGTCAGGGCGGGCGGGCTGCGACGTCGCGGCGGCCGCGTGATGGATCGTAATGACTGCAGCGGCGCCGATCGAGACGGCGAGCGCGCGACGAGCGCGCGACGAGCGCGCGAAGCAGAGAAGAGGGGCAGAGGAAGGGCGGGGAGAGTGAAAGAAAGCGAGGAGACAGGGCTGGGAGCTGAGCGGAGGAGACGGACGGCGGAGCGGGAAAGAAACCTCCTTTCCCGTCTTTTGTGAGGAAAAATCGATTTTAATTTACAATTCCTTTCTCAGCTTTGTGTCAACTGTAATCTACTCCAAGAGTCTCTCTTTTATATATTATCCTCCCTCCTTCCACCACCTCCCCGCCCTCAGCTCCTTCTCGCTCGCTCCCCCTCGTCGTCTTTCTTCCTTTATCTGCCTCGTCAGAAGCACGCCTATAATATGTCCTTCTAGTTACACAGCTAATTTGGAAAGAAAACCAAATTTAATAATTTTCTCTCTTTGTGTTGAAAGCTCGGGAAACTTGATCTCATTCGTTCTTTCCTCCTTACTTTATAGCACAGGCACCTACTAAAACGTGGCGCCGACAACAGCGCAAGACGAAAATCAACTTTGGTCGAAATGAAAAATTTGTAGGTCGCCTCCAGTCGAGACGGAGAAACGTTCATTTTTTCCAGTCTAAAACGTCTTAATGCTGAAACTCTCCTGCTGAGTCAAAATCGGCGACATTCACATTACTCTACGCATGTTGGATTATGTTTCAAAAACTGATGTTTTCGCAAGAACTCTTGATTTTCATTCGTATGTTCGACAAGGTTCCGATATTCATGTACAGACATCATCTAGTTAAATACGTTTGTGAAGTTCAAACCATGTTCTATAAAGTGAAATTTGTAACGGAATTGACGTACAAGACTACAATAGGACTCCTGTAAAACTGATGTGGTTGAAGGAGTAAGAGAACAAGAATATGATTAGCATAACATCTTCTTTTAAGCAATTAAAGACATAAAATGCTTCTGTCAATTATTTTATACAATATAATGATTTAGTTATTTTGTTTAAATGTGTATCACGGGTCTGACGAAAGCAAGAGTATATTACAATAAATTATATGGTTTATAAATACGACCTCGCAGAGAACCCAGCAGCTATTTTAATATCTTATTACATTATTATACTATTGCATTCCACAAGTTAAAAATTATTAAAACATGAATCGGCATTTTATTTTTTATTCATTTGAAACGAATCAACATTTAATAACTTCATTTGCCTGTAATCACAAATTCAATCCAATATCCCATCCAATTTGTGTTTTATGATTAGGTAATTCGTGTCACAGTAGCACTACCTCATCACTTCTGGTAGATTTCCACCTCACCCCACAAACACTAACCTACGGCTCCGATAGGCTAGAGTATCCAAGATATTAGCGTAATAGAACAATTTTAAAACGACACTCTTTCTTTTCCTTATCTCTCAGAAAGCAAGGGCGTGCGTGGAAAATTGAGGAATCAATATTTAATATATTCTATAATTGATTACTGAAACATTCACGAACAGTAATTAAAACATAAATATGCATTCAAATTATTAAAGTATTATATGTTGCAGAGATATAAATTACGAAAACAATTTTGTCGAAACAAATCACAAGGGTGGGTTCGGTTGGTGTAAAAGGTCCACTGGTTGGACGGCAGCGTAGCGTTGTTCAAATCCGGGTCTCCTCTCCTTCCGAAACGAAGTAGGCTGTAGAGAGTAGAAAATCCTTGCACAATTGACGCACCTTCCTTGGGATAGGATGTACGGGGCAAGTAAATAAAAAGTCGCAAAACGGAATTGAGGCAAAAATAATCGAAGTAACTTTCTGACATTTATTTCATTTTTCCACATAATCACCCTGTACATCCAGGGCACTTGTCCCATCTCACTACAAGTCCTTGAAAGCCAGCAGCAAAGAAGTCCTTTTGTTGCTGCAGCCAACGTGTAACTTCATATATTACGGTGAAACTGTGAATGTCTCATGGTGAAACTGTGAATGCCGCGTCGTACTGCACAACTCTGCGGGAACTCCGGCAGGCCGTTCGCCGCAAGCGACCTGGACTCCTGTCAAAGGGTGTGATTCTTCTGAATGACAATGCCCGCCCTCACACAGCAAGACCAACGCAGGAGCTGTTACGGACATTTAATTGGGAACGTTTGGAACATCCACCGTACTCACTTAGCCTCCGGTGATTTTCATTTCGGCCCTTAAAAAATCATTTGGGAGGCCGTCATTGGGAGGCCGCCAGGAGGCTGTGACAGCAACCAAGGACTTCTTTGCTGCTGGCTTTCAAGGACTGTAATGATATGGGCCAAGTGCCTGGATGTACTGGGTGATTATGTGGAAAAGTGAAATAAATGTCAGAAAGTTACTTTGATTATTTTTGCCTCAATTCCGTTTTGCGACTTATTTATTGACTTTCTCGTATTATAGCACGTTAATGCGAAACATTTACAGCACGTAGTACAAGAAGGTGAATAGGTCTTCTTACTCCAACTAATTCTCTGTTCCTGCCCAGATAGCATTGTGGCGACAACCCCTCCCCCTTCCCCGCGAAGTAATGAAAATAACACTACGGCAGATAAGAAATACATTCATTTAGGGGAAATGCTCAGAACTTTTTGTAACAGGCTCATCCAGTTCTTGATGAACATTATTCGATTCCAATGATTTTAATGGCGATGCTGGTGAATGTGACGATGTTGGAAGTAGTGATGATGTCAATGCTGATGGTGGATTCAGTAAATATCACATACCCGGCAGATATGCCTTCAAAAGGTGTTCATATTCCACATTCATTGTTTCACATTCTTATTACAACATAATGATTTATGGAAGGACTAACAAAAAATCAAAACGTTGTACAAGAAGAGTTGATAAAGTTGATGTGTTCTTGCGATTGAAGGTACGGTCAGAAATTGAATATAATAAGAGTCGTGGATATTAGTAAAAATGTTTCAAATATGAACAATGAACAAAAGGTTGCTACACTGTCAAAGAATGCCAAAATTCCGAGTCTAAAATATTCTGTGTGCACTGCGACACACAACAGTCATTCAAGTTTCTGTGAACATTGCCTTCCTCTTAGCACTACAGTTAAGTTTTTCCCAAATGCAACCGAGTAGTTTCCAAGCCGTTCACAACCTACGACATAGTTTGTGCTTACAGTATAATAATAATAACAATAATAATAATAATAATAATAATAATAGCTTTCTTTACATTACCACATAAAAGTATTAATAATACAAAACGTTCTAACAATTTACACAACCTGAGAAGAACAAAGAACTAAAATGTTTTCAAACAAATAGAACCTAAAATCTTTACCACCTTTCGTAAACCAATACGATCACCTCGTTTTAGTAAAACAATCCACTTATACAACAGCTACCCAGTCAAATCCTTGTGAAATATTTAGGTTCGTTGTTTGTTTCAAAATGAATGTGGAAGGGTTCTTTTTTTAATTTGTTGCGTCATCGTCAACGCAGCGCGTCTCCAAACCCTTGGGATTTGAGTATTTGAAGTGGGAGTAATCCTCCATTATGTTTTATTTTCGTCAAGTCTCGTCACGTCGTCGTCAGTCAGTGCGTTTTATCCCTTCGGCTAGGGGCTCGTCGCCGTTAGTAACCGTGGTTCCCAGGCGGTCACCCGTCCAGGAACCCGCGATGTCTCGAATTGCTTACCCTCCGTGACTTCACGGAGCGTAATTAAGAAATTCGGTTCGTATTAATGTAACTTGGAATAAAGCATTACGTAAACATTCAGAAACTATATCCCTTACTAAACTTTTAAGTCACAAGTAAGAACAGAATGTGCATCTTTATCTATAAAACACAAACAAGACTTGGATTAATATACGCCAGGCCACTTTGCACCAGTACCAAAACACGTGGAGAAACAGCAAATTACAGAAATACATTGCGTAAGGAAAATTATGAAAGCAATAGACAGCCACCTGCTATCGGTCACGTAATACTCTAAGTAAAATTTGCAAGAAAAGCAACTAGTGGTGCTAAAACAGCACATACATTCTCGCAATGTCTCTAAATTAGCAATTTCCGAAAAATCAGAGAGTTCAAAACTAACGAGACCTGAGTCATTTTTAAGCGGTCTGTGGAGAAATATTAGAGAAATAATTGAAAACACTTTTAATAAAATGCTTCTCAATAAATTGCATTAACGTAAAGCAGAAATTAGACCCAAACCACTAGTTTTCTAAAAAAAAAACTGTTTTAAATATCTGATTTTTCGAACAAGTTCTCATTTAAGACGAAAATCACAGTTTTTACTATTGTACATTTGGATATTTTTTTTTTTTTTGCAATTTTCAAAGATACAGACAGTTTGCCGAAAATAGGATCAGCACCACTTTCCGTTCTTTGATACATATGAGAAGAAATTTAAAGAGAAAATGTGGAGTGCTTTTGAGAAAAAAATTGCCTTTTTCACACAAAATTACGCCAAAATTAGACTTATTTTCGAAAAATTGTAGATGACTTTATTTCAAATCTGTATATGAACAACAGATTTCAATGAGAAAAATATCTACCTTAATATTGTAGTTGAAGGAAAACGCTAAAAAAATTGAACTTTTGCAATTTTCGAAAAATAAGGGATCTGAAAGAAGATAAGACCCCTGCTATTTTAAGAGTTCTTTATGCTATCCTAGCAAAAAGTTTAAGAAAAACATTTACAGCTATTTTGAAAAAAAAATAAGAAAAACTATTGTTTAGACATCACGACAAGTACCAACGAAAATCATAATATCCGTTTCAAACTTGCAGGACCTCGATTCGTCGAGGAATATCGATCGAGGAATATTATCTTTGGAGAAAATCGTAAGACCGGTTTTGGCGCTAGCGTTGAGCACCTACAGACTGACATACAGATGTGTTGCCGTCAATCGAATTTTCGATATCAAGGACCTACAAAAATGAATTCTGACTACACAACGTGTTAGAGGAAATAATTTACTACAGCTAAGAACAATTTTTGTCCAATATTTCGTTACTTTACGTTTTCGTTTTTCGTTAAAAAAAGAAAAAAAAGAGCCCGACAGTAAGAGTTTTTTCTGCTGAAAATTCACCGATTTCCGGCGCACGATTGTAATTTCTCTTCTTATAAATAAGGCGAGAAAGTAAAACTCAAATACACTTTTCCTATTTCTTCCAGGATTCATACATCTCTTCGGCAAAAAATATCCAAAACCTAACATAATTTAATATTCATAGTTTTCTAAAGGATTCATTCAGGCAGTTCGTAAATCATAAAAACAATTTCTCTGTAATAACCACCACTACTTTAAGTAAACACTTTCTCCCGTAATTATAAATGTAATTACAATTTATTTACAAAAGCAAACAAAATAGAGAATACTGTGTTTCCCCCTTAATACAAGCAGAACTCATAGAGAAAGAATGGTCAAGCCGTGAAATTATTATCCCACCAAGTTTCAAAGCACTAACACCGAACAGGGAGAAACAAATTTTTAATTAAAAATACTAAAAATTACCCTAAGACAGCAAGACATATTTAACTAGAAGTATTTGATTACGAAAATATAGCGAAAAAACGAAAAGAAGTCATGTGAACAATAGAACCATTCAATAGAAACTCGTTTCTTAATTTCTGTCATTTGTTTCCGAACGTTATGAACGAGCAAAATCACACAATGTTGAATAAGAATTAGTGTAAATTATATGCCAATTGAGCTCGCACGACTGAGCAGTCGCTTGCGTTGAGGCCGGCGCTGGTGCTTCACCTAATGTAAATTCATGAACGCTGTCTCTCTCTCTCTTCTGTAAAACGAGTCAATATGCCGGCAAATGTAGATTGACGAATTTTACACACAACTAAAATTTAATACGAACTGAATTGTCACGGGGAAAACTTCAAAAACAATGAACACCGCATTAACTTGACTAGTCGTGACTTTCATAGGTGATTTATACATGGATCCATCACAATTTCAATGTTCTGGAACAGGGATCAAACATGTTCCTCTCACATGCAAGTAACTTTGAACTTTCAGTACCTTTGGATAAAACATTTATTTATTTTAGACTACTTACACATACATTGCCTATCAAGAGTACAGATCTCCAGTGTACGCAGGGTGCAGGATAAAATGAATGGTGAACAATTTATCACCTATGATCATTCAAACAACTTCAGACGGCGCACTTTCAAACGGAAGTCCAAGAAAAATATAAATTACATTTGTTGTATATCATGATAATTCAAAGTAATGGACATTTAAGTTAAATAAAAAATATTCGAGTAAGGCAAACCAAAGCAATTTTACTTCGTCATTTGAAGATCATATTTTGCCCAATACAAGACAATCAGAAATGAAATTAATCACCCTTATGGAAATAAGTAGTCAACTAAATGGAATACATTAGTAGTAATCCACGCTCGAGAGAGAAGTAATGCATTTTTTACGAAGGTAAAATTATCGAAACGTGAAGTACATAATCTCTTCTTTAATTTTCCCTGCATTCATTTTAACCTAATTATTTCCAATTATGTTTTCAGAGTCTACATAGTATAATCACAGACTTCAGAATCTCATTAAAATTTCAAATATTATTATTTCCTGTCCGTTTTCGTTTTCTTATCCTCAACGATAACTTCAACAGCTTCTGACTTCTCCTTTTTACCAAGAAACTTCTCGTCGTTTATCTTCTCAGCTTTTACGCATCAGGTTTCTTCAGAACCTACTCTCAAACACTACATTATTAAAACAGATGAGCATCTTTAATGTTACGTACTACACTGGCGATACTTTCCTCTAATCTTGCGTAAGAAAGGGACCTAAATTAAAAACTAACAAAATTAAATAGGATGTAATTACATTGAAAGGTCAAAGTTGAATAACAATTAATACCAATAGGGCAGATGCGACAGTAATTCAATGAGACAGACAGCTGCAGTGGTAGAAAATTGTGAACAAACTCCGAATCATTACAATGACTTCTCATTTTATGCGAAAGGAATTGATCCAATACATCTTGAGGTATCACCTCATAAATATTAAAAGTATAATATAAATACAATAGACGTCACAATACAAAATAGTATTTGCGGTCGAAAGTTTCAATGAATTTGATGTACTCAAACGCTTTCCGCTTTGATTTAGTTATTCCCTTAACGTCCACAGAATACTGTAGAACAACAATGTTGAAACAATGGTTGTCATTATCACATCCAATACTAACAAATGTGTAGTGTCAAAGAACTCTCAATATAATAGTGAGAAGATTGTATCTTTTTGAATAAAATAGAGCGTTTAGATAATATTTTGCAGGTGTTTTCTTCACTGCCACATTTGCTTCAAGGATACGATTGTTCTGATATTTATCTGATTTTTTAATAATATATGCCTCAATACAGTAGTGATACCTCAATAAAACAGTAGTGACACAATACAATACAGATGCCTCAATACAGTAGTGACAAAATATCTCACTTTGCGGTCATTTTCCAAGTCTCTTACATATTACAAGATTCATTCAATATTCAACACGATCTGGTAAAGGAAGACTTCCGCGATCTACATGTCAAATGTAATACAATTTGTTAAATGTTCAGATGGGCTCATGTCATACAGCGAACATTTGCAATTAATTCAAATTTCGTAAATGAATTCATAACTTATTATCATACCATATGGAAAATGCCTTCCGATAACGGTCCATGAATAATGTATAAGCAATTGGAAAGAAATATAAATTCCATGCACCGTTATTTTTAGCACGTGTATGACAGAAATTCATGGTTTCCTCTTTTTAAACACAGGGATGCAACGTATTACATTACCCATGAAAACATCAATCTTATCTGTGCTCCCTTTGTTCAGTGAACAATGAGACAGTTTAAACAAATTGCTACATCAGCAAAAGACTAACAAAAGTTCTTAAACACTAGACAGAAATCAACATGTCTCCGGAGTAAAATTAGGAATTATTTACTAGTAAACATGTACTGAACGAGAAACTACGGATTTCGAATAAAATGTTTCGTAATAAAATTCATGTAATTAAATTACAAACTTTGTTTACGTTTAGAACTAAAATTTACTGCTCCTATAATTCGACAATGCATGTGCTCAAATGAAATATTTCCATTAGATATTAGATACTTGCAGTTTGTTCTTTAAAAATTTCAAAAATGATATAGTATTGCTAATCAGAACTTCCCAAAATTTGAGAGAATGTAGTACATTCGATTTTTTGAAATTAAACTCAACTCAATTGTAATAAATACCTCACAACATAGTTCTTTGTTGTAACGAGAAACTTGTGTATCTAAAAGAAATTTGAAATATCTTGAAATCTAGAAAGAAATTTGAATCTTTCCCCTTCAACATCCCTCACAATGTTAAGCTGAAGTATTGAGGTAGAGGCCCATTTTAAAATGTCTCAATTCCTAATAATCGAAAGGCAAGCTGTGGTTTGTAGTTACCTCCACTGACAGATCTATAACCCTCTAACACGTGCTTCACACATATGCTAGTGGTATGAACATTTACGAAAACCGGTGACATCTGTTGGACCCTGTACAATATTGGATATCCTAGAAACCCATGCTTATTTTACGATAACAGCAATTACACCGAATTTGCGTTTTGGTTTTTCAGAAAAAAATCGTACCTACTTGTAAATTTTATTGAGTCATGTCATCAGAAATTCGTCACTAAGGAGACATAAATACAAGGATTTTAGAAGATGCAATAACAGGAATAACAACACTGACAAAAATAACAACAATAACAATAAGTGACCCGGCCGAATTAGAAACTAATGACATTTGTTTATTCAGCAATTGACTTTCCTCCAGTATGCATGTGATTCCCAGAATGAATGCTAGTATGCGGACGGCGAATTTGAGAACTAACATTGATCATTAGAAACGTGAACAATAAACACGCCGTTATTTATTATCGGTCCTTCATACATGTTCGTATCGATAACAATCGGCAAGTACGAAGTAAACGCCAACCAGAATGACCGACAACAAACTGTACTATGTTTACGTTTTGTGATGGTGCTGCTACTACAGGCAGGTCAATTATTTTTCTGGTCGCTTAATAAACGTCAGGACATAAACATTAATAATACAAGCAATAAATCGTTTGACAATGGTAGTGAGTTTTATTTTCCACATTTGGAATCAATTTGCTACCATCATTAGTAACAGTGGCTGGAAAGGAATGCTCCTAGCCAAAGGATGATTATGGCACATCCTAGCAGCGACTGCGCGTCAAGAGAGCATCATATAACAGGGGGGGGCGCGAAAAGCCATGAACCGTCTTCTGTTACTTCAATATTCCAATTGCCTAGTATCAAGTACGACCTCATTCTGCATCCAAACCGGCGTGCTGTATGGCAGAGCCACGCGATGGAGCAAGCAGGAAATCGAAACACGACGGGCTCCATCCTGGCAACGCCCTACCAGAAATTCTCTGAATCAGGGAGGACGGGCAACTAATAGCTCAATGATGTCTTCCGCGGCCAGAATCATGAACTGGGCTGTTCGGGTGACGCCGCGTCGAAGGCTGAAGCCCTGAAGAAGACCGCGACATGTTGGTCGAAACGTCGGCACCTCAGCCTTCGACGCGGCGTTACCCACACAGCCCAGATCAACTAGCTCAACGGTTGACAGCTGCGGTCAACGCTTCACGGGGTTTCACTGATCACTTCCAGAAGAACGCCGGAAAACAACCGAACGACGTGCTCAGGACAACACAGTAGCGTTTCAGACTCGAAGGTCCTAGGGTTCGAGTCCCGGCGGTGCGGAATCGGATACTTTACTCTGGCTAGAGAACTAGGGAAAATTCAACCGCTGTTTAGAGGAGAATTCTGGGGGTCAGCTGCTGTGATCGGTGGGTTTTTGTGGTTTCTCCGATCTACACCAGGCGAATGCCTGAGCATAACCCTACGAAACGGGCCAAGGACCACGCGCGATCTTTCTTACCTCTTCCTTGTCTTATCCTTCTCTCTCCCTCTCTCTGCCTCTCCCTCTCTCTTTCTCTCTATCCTTCTCTTCCTCTCTTTCTCTCTATCCTTCTCTTCCTCTCTTTCTCTCTATCCTTCCCTTCCTCTCTTCTCTCTATCCTTCCCTTCCTCTCTTTCTCTCCTTCCCTCTCTTTCTCTCCGTCCCTCTCTTTCTCTCCCTCCCTCCCTCTCTTTCTCCCCCTCCCTCTCTTTCTCCCCCTCCCTCTCTTTCTCTCCCACTCTCTTTCTCTCCCTCCCTCTCTTTCCCTCCCTCTCTCTTTCCCTCCCTCTCTCTTTCTCTCCCTCCCTCTCTCTCCCTCCCTCTCTTTCCCTCCTTCTCTCTATCTCTCTCTTACATAAACGTCTACTACACTATTACATATGCCGATAGACCAGCCGGAAGCTTAGAGCTTGTTCCGGCTGGGGCGGTGCGTTTCTAGCGAAGACAGCTGATGGGAGAAACCCCCGCCAGCCAACCAGTGGGATGGCTTAGGTGGCTCAAGGCATCACTTGAAGTCACTGCGGAGCCTCCGCTCGGGACGTCCTAGAGTTCGAGTCCAGATGGCTGATTTGTGACTCTGCCAACATATATAGGTCGAATTCAATAGGATGGCGTTAGGGGGAGGGGGTCTGAGGCAGCGTTACACTGCGTTACATAGAGAGAAGGAAGTACGTTACAAGGAGCAGGGGGGTATCGAAAATACTCGAAATTTGCGTTACGTGATTATCGACGGCCCCTTGTGGTCTTAGCAGCTGATACGCTCGGAAGCACTAATAAGCAAGCAATCAGTCAAACTAACTTGTAGGTCAGCGCCGGATCTCAATACAACCTGGGGAAGAATACTGCCACGTCCTAGTATATGCTATACACTACACGTACGTGACTAATTGTCGTGGCAGTTGACGCGACCGAAGACGAAATAATTAAGTGGGCGAGCACACTATTCAATGATCCACGGACTGCGCGCGAACTTCCCTTCCCTTCCTTTGCCCAGTGCACTGCACCATGTTTCCCAATGAGAGTTGGAGAGCCGTGTTCCCGTACCTTCTCCGTCATAATCAGCATACGCTTGCGGCAAAGAAGCCGTTATCAAGGTTTGAATATGGCTGTTATAAAGAATAAAAGAAATGAATTTGCAATATTGATTGACTTCTCCCCACCAACGGAGCAGCGACCCATGTGTGGCAGTGGTCAGACTTCATCTCGGTGAAACAGGGTTCAGAGACCGGACGAGTCCTGCGCAATTTGTGATGCGCGAAGCGGGTTCGCGGCTCGCTTTCCTGGGGGCTCCAGATTCCTCTGTGCGTCATTCTACTGTGGCTCCTCCTCATTTTTCTTGATCATCATCCACCTATCAAAAGCACTCAACTCGAGAATGGCCGGAAAGGTAAGAGAACGAGCATTACAATAAAGAATAGTGTTAGTGTTCTCTGTCAGCTGAAATTAATCTGAATATTTCTAAATCCATACGCTATACCATTGGCGAGATATCTCTAAATAAAAAATACAAGAGAATCACAGCATATATAACAAAGATGCACATTTTGAATAGTCAAACAACTTGTTAGAGATAAGGCACAATACCAACCTCCATGCAAACACACAAACGTGATATGCATGTAATTGATATAGAGTGTTTCTTATGAGCCCGAAGCGAAAATATGCTTGTTCGTCTGCAGTCACCGTCCCATAACACACAACCAGAATTCTATTACTCCAGCGGGAATACACGAAATAACATGCAAGAGGATTTTTCACATTTGGCATGTAAAAACGCAATTCTGTCAGGTTTATTATTTTCCTCTTCAAATTGGACAGATGTAGACGCCACCGTGTAAGGGACGAAAACAAAAGCAAAACGAAGCTGCGCCGAACAAAACAAAGTGCGCGACCCACCCAGCCCCACGGCCGACATTCAAAGTGACGTCTGTAATATCGTGCCTGCTTCGCAATCTCGTATAAAGTTCGTGGAAAGGGCAGAAACAAGAGGAACTGTATCAAACGAACGCTCTGCTGCGTCACGTCTTCTCAATGCAATGGCACTTCCTTTCTCGGGATTGGAATACTGTGTCACGCGACACTGGCAAGATCAAACAATCATGCGCAGATATCATTCATTTTCCTCGCGTGTTTATTTGTTTTACGTCATCTTGACTATTTGTTTCAGAAGTTTAAGAGTGTCAGTGATCGACATTTTATCCACCAATGTATTCAATTATATTTTCATTTGGTTATGTTGGGGACTGGTATTGCATGATTATTAGCACTGATCTGTGCTTGTTTCAGAGCAATAAAACTGTATTACTTTTTAAGACACTGTATAAAGGATAGATAAATTCGGAATTCAGTCATATGTATTTCCAAGACATTTAGTTATCTTTAAATAAGTCAATAATAAATCGAATTTTTTTACAGTTTCTTCTATGACATTTCCATAAGGTTTTCATTTTGTTTTTCCAATCGGTGCAGTTGTGGTATTTTTTATTTTACCAGGCTTTCATTATTAACCCATGTACGACGTACAAACATGTCCGATGATATACATGTTCTTTCAAGGTTCAATATAATAGATACATTATCTTGATACATTCTATCTAAATAAACGAGTATTGGGGCATAAATCATAGAATATTTTTTTTGTGAGAATACCGGCACGGGTGGAAAATGTGAAATATAAGTTACATCTGAAACGACAAGGTTTGAACTAACTGCAAGGACTTTTCACAACACATCGAAACTGTGTTCGTCATATTTATGAAGGTATTTGAAATGACAGTACCGTTTTCATGTTCCGAAGCATTTTAGCATGAATGAGTTCACAGCATTCTTAAAGTATTGTATTCCCGTTCTGAAGGCCCGATTAGACAGGTGCTCGATTGCCGCACGTGCCACATCGGTCCGCACACTCACAGGTCGTCACGTCCGTTGCTGATCACTGTGTAGTGTCATTGCACTGGGCGCGGCCGACCGCACAAGTCGTGCAAGGGGAGGGGCTGGTCCTCTCGTGCCGCGCAGGGGCAGCTGGACCCCCGGGGTCTCTCGAGGGTCTCTCCGCTGGAGGCGTGTCTGAGAAGGCGGCTGTCCGTTCGCACAAGTGATGTGTGACGACAGAAATCGTTCGCAGGTGGACGCCAGGCTCCATCTGCAGCCGGCCCAAATCCCGAGCGGAAATGACGCTTTGTGCGTGCGAGGTCGGTCACGTGATGCCTCGCAAGGGAGGCGGGTGGAATAAGCTTCCTTGGCATTCGAGTTGGACCGTAGCGATGTGCGGAGGTGATCGCGAGCAGCGTCTTGCGAGGCGTGGCTTTTCGCCACGGGACAAGAGACCAGGGGCGGCGCTAGTGTAGCGAGCTGGAGTTTTCTTGGCAAATACTGAGGGCGGCTCGTCTCAGGAGTCGGAGTGCTGTGCGAGAGCAGCGTTCTTAGGAGTGTACATAGTGTAATAAACTATTCGGAAATAAATATGTACAGCGAACTCCGTGTCTGTGTTCTTCCTAACCTCATGAGACGTTACAACTGGTGCTACGCGTTCCTCGTAGAAACCTCATCCTCGTCCACCTCGCGATGCATCGAGCATTATTCCCAAGAGCTTACACCAATTCTCGCGACATTCTCAGGACATTTCTCTCACGGAGAAGCGACTATCTTGGTAATATGAAGCTGCTCGAACAGTGGGTTACATTCAATTTCGCACGCCGATAGTCAGACAACTGATTCACATTGCTCTCTGTCCTAACAGACACCATTCACGTAGCCATCTGTTATTGTGAACACTAGAGGTCTGCATTCTCCGCGATTTTTACCGACCAGCGCAGCTCGCCTCTCTTCTCTCGAGACACGCGCTCGGATGTCTTGCGCAGCCGGTTGCGACTCCCGGGAGCCGGCGCCCACCGGAGACTCGGCCTCCAACCGACGGAGACTTGACAACCGGGGACCCCGTTCAGGCGAACTGCGCCACGTAACAATTGGCCGACACGTCGGAGTAAATATCTAATGGCAAGTTTCAGGAAAAGGAAGGAGTATTGAATGGTTTTTTAAATAAATGACCAATAATTTCGTTTTTTCAAAATTTAAAATATAGAGGAATTTTAATATTAATTTCAAATAATAAATTTAATAAAATAATTTTAATAAATTGTAAATAAATAATTTTAATTTTAATGTAATAAATAATTTTAATTTTAATTGTAATAAATAATTTTATTTTAATTGTAATAAATAATTTTAATAAATTGTATAAAAAAAAGAAATAAAAAGCTTTAAAAATCGACTCCTCGGACGCACGGGAGAACCTCAAGTGGATCTATTGCAGTTCTGCCTGACTTCAAAGAAAAGGCACTCAAATGTTTTAGAGATAAATTCCGTTTTTGTAATGACTTAGGTATCGGATGCTTCGGAAATTGCCTATTGTGATTTTAATGAACATAAAATTATTAATTGTCCTTCATTTTATATGGTGCAATATGGAGCAAATACAAATGCTCTGCTAATTAGATGCAAGTGCTATGAAATATATTAGTACCTTTCCCTTCCATTTTGTATTTTTGCCGTCTTTTTCCACATATTTTTGTTGTTGGTGTTGTTGTAATTTTCAGGCATCTGAAACGCAGGTCTTGGTTCTTAACCGCGCAGTAGGCGTGGTGGGTGTGGCCTCAGTCACCTCAGCATTATTTTGAGCTCATTGTACTTTAGTTGTATTTATCATCTTGCGAGCTTCTCAATATCTTCGAGGAAAGCTTTGTGCACATATCTCGACCCTTCTCTTTCAACTGCTTCCTGTCCTTTCCTGGAAATTTCGTCCCAAAGGCGATGGCGCGCTGCGTGGGAGCCACCGAGTACCTCGCACAACCTTTGTTATCGCTTCCTGCCACGCTGTTCTCACAGTTCACTCAAAGGCAGGGGGTCTCGTGAGCTTCAATACTACTCCACAGAAGTCAATGATTCACAAATTCAGCTTTTACGATTTTTTAATTACAATTAATCTGCTTATCTTGTATTGAAACGAAAATAATGGAATAATTGAAAAACATGTACTCTGTACATATAAAACTTTATGCATCATTTCATGTATACATACTTTTGACAAATTTAAAATAATGTTAAACGTGTGTATATAATAGTAAATAATGTATTTTGAATTATCTGAGTTGAATAGGCTGATGTGCCGTGACCGCTGTTGTTTGGCCGCCGACTGACGTCGACAAATACAAAGGCCATGTCGGCTTACATAAACTATTTCACAATAAATTACTACGCCCAATGACAAGACATTTTGATGCAAGGAAAATAGTACCCACCTCATTTTTGTTTAGCATATGCTTTTTTCTTATATACTCGTGAAATTACGACCAAATATTCATTGTATTTAATAAATATGCCTTATATTCGGGTTTGTAAGAAACTTCAATGACATTACAATTGGTACGCAACGAATTATCTTCCCTCAAGCACTATAAATATAGAAAAACAATAAAAATTTATTTTCAGAGTCTTTGTTTGCCTTAATTCTTTCAAAAAATGTATTGTTTGTCTCTATAAAATTATTTCCAGTCAATCGATAAATTGTTACTTTTCAACAAATTAATAGTTTAATTGAAATTGTATTTTCTTTTGATTAAATGAATTAAAAGTGTTGCGATCACTACATGCGGCGACTTTATATCCCGTACATGCATTGAGGGGCGAAGCTACTGTGCAGTCCGGCGCTTGGCCGAGCGGCCGAGCGCTCGAGACGCTCGAGCGCTCGAGCGCTCGAGCGCCCGGGCGCTCGGCGACTCTCGCGTCTCGGCGGGAGCCGCAAGGCGGCCGGTCGAAATGTCCGTTAAACAGCTATCTCTTCCCCCCCAAGCAAGGTCCCCCACCCTTCGCCGAGCGTCGGCGCGGAGCCCGAGAGTCTCGAGCGGTTGTTTTCGCCTGATTGCAGAGCTCTAGTGAAACACACATTAGTACAGCGTTTCTTTCGCGCGACTAATACAATTGTACGATCGGATAACACTTCTTTCGGAAAAAAATAGCTGCCATTAATTTTTGCCCCAAAAACACTCGTAGTCCGTAATTAAAGATGAGTATAAAAACATAATATGTATGCAACTAAGATTACATTTCTGTGGATAATTCATAAAAGGTCCTCTACTAATTTACAATTTTAAGAAAAAATACTTCTACAATCTTGATAAAAGTCCCACGTGCAAAGTGATGTGAAATTTCAATCACAAATTATGGATGATGATGAGATTTTTAAATAATGTGATGGTTTTGAAATGCAAAAGTTCATAAACAGCACCCAAAGGATCAAGTAATTGTTCTCAGTTGTTTGCAACGTTACGGAAAACAAGAAAAGAATATTGCGTATTTGGAATCAACAAAAACGATACGCTCTGTGGATCAATTTAACAACAAGAGGTAATGGAAATAGCGCGCTGGAAAATCAAAATTAATTATTTCGCGAACTGTGCTTCCTATCCACATTCCACAATACAATTTATAGAATTCACTAACACGAACTAAAGATCAAAGGAAATCACTTTCAAATCCGTCGCTTTCAATTTAAAAAAGTGAGGATAAATATATCATATAAATATTGGATAAATATATTATATCCATATCTAAGGACCTAAATTTGCCATTCCTTACTCACATATTAACTTGCCTTTAGATCAACTAATAACTGATATAGGACTACATAATCTCCGAAAATGTAGAAAAGAATCTACAAGACAGCACTAGAGCTAAATGCACCAACATTGTCACTAACTACATGCATAAATCTAGGTTTAAACGGGATAGGGTAACTGAGAATTGGAATAAATTAGTCTTTAAAACAAAAAAAATTTCAAGGCAAACAGTAACCTATTGGTTCTAAAGACAGATAAAACAAATCGCACTATCATCATGGATATAGAGGAATATGATAGGAAGTTGGAGTTGTTGTTAAGTGATGCTCAAACATACCAGGCTGTCGACAAAGACCCTACACCGACAATAGCTAGAATGAATAACCAATTAATCAACATTCTGTTCAAAAACAATAGAATTGATCTGCACACAAAAAACAAACTCATTTGCCTCAATGGGGTTAGCCCCAGAATTTATGGACTAGTGAAAGACCACAAGAGGGTAATCCACAGGACCTGTAGTAAGTTTCATCAACAGCCCCACATATCAAACTGCCAAGTTCATGTGTAATCTCTTAAGCAACTTATCTAGCAACCAATACACATTAAGGATTCCTTTCAGTTTTATCACAACATTAAAACTCATACCATACCTTCTGAACATATCATAATCTCTCTGGATGTTAAATCATCTGTTCACTAACATTCCAATAAAATTAGCTATGGACATTATTGCTGATAAGTGGGAAAAACTACAGAGCATCACTCAGACCAAACTCACTAAAGTTGAATTTTTCCAACTTCTCAGTTTATGCTGTGATGAAGGATACCTTGTTCACAAAGCCAAATACTACAGAATGGTAGATGGTGTGGCCATGGGTTCCCCTCTGGCTCCAATTGTAGCTGACTTAGTTATGGAACATCTACTGGACAATGTTGTCAAATTATTGCCGGTTTCAGCCTTCTTTTTTATATAAATATGTAGATGACTTAATTTTATCCATTCCCAGAGGCAGCGAACAACTGACTATCGATACCTTCAATAGTTTCCATGATAAACTACAATTCACGATAGAGGTGGAAAAGGACTCCAAAATCCCCTTTTTAGATATGTTAGTTATGAGGAGCACAGATGGGACTATTAAAATAGATTGGTACAGGAAACCGCATAAAACAGACCGGTATCTGAACTTTAGATCACATCATAGGCTATCCTCCAAAATTAATGTAGCTATGGCACTCAAACATAGGGCCCTCAGATTGAGTGACCAATGTTTTCATGCAGCTAACATGCATAAAATAAAAAACATTTTGAAATTTAATGGTTTCCCTAGTAAATTGATAAATTCTCTTCTATACAATGCTGCCTTTGACAACAATTATAACGACAGGACTAATATAAGCAACAGTAATATTAATCACAGTAATCAAGACAGTGAACCCAAAACTGTTATAAATCCTTAGTATATGTCGAAGAACTCTCTGAATCCTTGAGCAACACACTGGAAAATGATAGTGTAAAAATTAGTTTTAACAATAAGAGAACGTTAGCTAATACTGTATTCAGCAACACCCAAGACAGAATTGATAAAGCTAATATGAGCAATATAATTTATTCTGTCCCTTGTGGGGGTTGCGACAAAAGTTACATTGGACAAACTGGCCAGTACTTAAAGAAAAGATTATACCAACATCAATACGATATCAAAAAAGAAATTCCATTATGTGTTCTAGCACAACGTGTCCATGAATCTAGACATGGATTCAATTTTGAAAGTACTAAGATCTTGGACAAAGAAAATAACTATAATAAAGATTATTAAAAGAGATGCTCTTCATCACCAAACACAAGACAGTCAACAAAAAAACTGACATTGATAAACTCAGAAGAACTTATGTTAATCTAATCAGATAATTCCTACTTGCATAGCTCACCTTCACTCATTTTCATTGTAAGTTATGCATAATTATATTACATCATGGGTGTGGGAGATTCCATGATCCATGGACCTTTCTGTTTCTGTATATCGGGTTAGCTCCTTACTGATTACACATATTCCAAATCATCTTGTTTCCTTGATAGTGCTTCCCATTCCATCATAACTAACGGGTTTGCAATTTCTGATGGTTACGATTAACTTCACACAATACTTTCTAATAATACAATAAAATTCAAATATAACAAGCAAATAATTAAAGCATGAAACAATTTTGTGTTGCTCGGCCAGTTTAAGTGATGGAATCTAGTATGGATGCCCCTTGCATATACAATATATGTATAATAAATAAATATATATTTAAAAAGAAAAAAATAATATATTAAAAAAAGATAAAATTTAACTAAAATCATAATTTTTCTGTCAGTAATTGATAACAACTAGTGATGTACAATAGACATATTCCATCAGATCCATCCAATAGACATATTCATGCATAAGGTTTTATTTTTTATATACTAGTTTATACATATATATATATATATATATATATATATATATATATATATATATATATATATGTATATATATTGAAACGCACCGCGCCTCTAAATAGAAACGCGATACATTTCAACTTAAACAACCAGAGAACATACAAACGGCGCGAGCATAACTAGGCAGCATGGCAACACGGAGGGGAAGGGGGGCGTCACGTGGAGCGCGAGACACGAGGGGAGGACAGCGAGAAGTCGGTTGAGAAGGGGAGACGAGCGGAAGCCACGCTAGCGGACGGAGGTGGTGCGCGAGCGGTGCGAGTTATTTGGGGAAAAGTACCCCTAAGTGCTGAATAACTTAATAGACTTGCATAGTATTACATTTCGGACCGTTAAAGAAGTGTGATGCAGACCGAACAGCATTGGGAAGTCAACGGATAGAGTGTATGGTAAACCGAAGAGTGTGAAACCCGCCTGTAGCGTGAGCACATGCATCGCGAGCGTAGGTTTTGGAGAAAGATAGAATGTGTAGCGCACAAGACAGTGACTGAACCAGTGATCATTTGTGAGACCGATCAAGCAGTGTCTGACGGGTTTTCAGTGTATAGGAACTTTCCATAATGAAACTGTATGATGACGCGTGAGGAGAACAAGAACACGTGGGTATAGGTTACCGATATTTCACCGGTGATTCAGAGAGTAATATAGTGTAACGTGTTTAGCATAATCAGTTACAACCCAAATCTGGAGTTCAGACTGTCAGGACAAGCATAAGTTAATTAGATGCACTAGTGTAGAAGATACGCGTGGAGCAGCGTGAGGGGCGAACACTTGCCTACTCATCTCCGGCTGGGGGCCGAACGGCTCCGGGACCACGCGACGGGAGCCGAAGCCGCCGCCACCATCGGCGCCGGGCCCCAACGAAGCGACGTGACCCAGGTGGTAACAGGTACGATGCTAGCATTGAAGGTATTAAGTTTTGGTACCAAAACATAGTAATCATTGCATAGGGGATCAGTGTTCGAAAGTGTAATAGTGATATTAGATGAATAAACATCAAACTGTCGTTGTATAATAAACTGTATGTATTTATTGTACCCCGAATATCCCAGGGTCCACATTCGCGAAAAAGATCCCGAGCCCTGCCTGAAACAAACAAATTTATTGTACCGTGCCACTTCACGGGTAAGTCACGATTGACCCCGAGCAGTCGGTACGTCACAATATATATATATATACAATTAATTATTAGCTTATGAATGTGTGATCTCACTTTGACTCCTGTTGTACCGGATATTGTTCTTGATAGCCATTGGTTAGCTCCCAGGGTATACACTAGTTTATTCAGGAACATGCAGGCATGCTGTCCTGTGTGGCTTGTTTCTCATGATGTGAACTTTCATATTCTCTATGTAACTTCCCACGCATAGTAAGGTATGTGTCCTATTTCTTTGTAATTATTTGTAATTTTCTTTGTATTTAATTTGTAATTTTCTTTGTAATTATATATTCAATGTTCAATGTTTATAATTTTTTTAAAAATTATAATTGTAATTATCACTGTGATATACGAAATATTTTAATAACCGTGTTGTGAAAACTTGTCCAGCCCTGAAGATGGAGCTATAATAAACTCCGAAACGTCGGCAAACTAGAATACGTTATTTTTTGGACCAAAACCCGTGAACCCGCAATGGAATTGTCTACAGAAAATGGTCATGAAATACAGCAGATATATCCATATCGTGTACAAGAAAAGAGATATTTCTACAAAATCGCCAAATTTTTACTTAAGGGAAGAAACAGCTACAGAAGTTCTTCTTCACTTCGTGGGTTAGGCTACTGCCTGATCCGTCCTCACAGCGTTTAATTCTCAATATAATTTCTTTCAAAAGTAACAAATCTCAAATTTAGCGAATGTTTCGAAAGCTGTTTCATTTTACTATGCATATCGATGCCTAAAATATTTCATTCCTTTTTTAAAGTTTTAATTTGTATTACACGGGAGAGAATATTGTCTTACGAATTTTTGACAAAAACGCTCGTTGCCACATATATTAATAATTCAACTTTATGTGTATAAAAGTTAGGCCAGACATCTCAGAGTTCAAGAAACAGTGCACATATTGCACTTCTCACCATAGTGTCACATAGTTTTTAACTGTTTTGACGTTAAATAACGAAATAAATAAATAAAAATGTAAAAATAATTATGTATCTAGGACGTCATGTTGAGATTCCTGCCCCGAGGGCGGCTCCCATACCCAATGGCCTTTCGCCCGAAGGGCAAAATCAAGTAACGTCCGTGGTACTTTCATAACACAGTTTACTGGTTCGTTGCTGCATCAAACGAGAATTCTGTGGTCACGGTGTAAAACTTCTTAAGTCAATTTCTGGAGAAATAGGGTTAAGTACTGAAACTAAAAGTTAAGCATCTATATTTTATTTTAGTAAAACTACCAAATTCAAATGTTGCCTTCTAAACGAGAAAAATGCGTTGGGTAAAAGCGTTGAGCACAAAAAAACACCTTGGCTCAAACTTCTAACCCTTGTTTTCTCCAATCTACGATTTTGACTTAAAAACTTTTACATGATCACGGAATTCTAAACATTTTTAAATTTATCTTGCTTCAAAAATTGAAAAGAGGCATTCTAAACGTCAATGTGACATCATGTAAAGAAACCGAGTTCATATCTAATAGAATTGAATACTCGATGTAAGTCACTAGACACATTTGTTTGTAAAAAATGGAAGAATGTTGCGAAGTTCTTGCGGAAATTTTCAAAAAGCTAACACGGCTAGTAAAAGTTTCATTTTATGTAATGTAGCTTACTTCAGTCGTCAGTTTGAGTTCTTATTCAGTTTGTTAAAAATGTGTAGGCCTATTCGAGATTTATCTTCAATGCTAGTAAGTTCTGTCATATTTCGTAATATATTGATAGAACAACAATATGTTATCTCATGCTCACAATGAAGCAACGTTGGATAATTCTATCTTTCAGACTTAAGTAAACACGTTCTACTAACCGATTTGTGCAATTGCCTTTTTATCGTATTCTTGATCAGTTACTACTGCGCCTAAGCGTTTGATATAAAATATGCATTAATATATTCCTACGTACGACATGATGCAAAAAAATGAGGAGAATGTGTTTCTTACATTAGAATTCCCTCATTAAATAATTTAAAAAAGGGTGGAAAAGTTTCAATTTTAGTCTAATGTTTCTGTAAATAAAAACCATCCCAAAAATATAAATATGGTTGTAAATACTACTTATCCATCTTCACCATCCTAATGTTTTGTACTCCTAGACATATTAGTTTCAAAGAAAGGAAGTAACACAATCATATTAATATAGGAAAGAGTCTATGACTTCTCCATAAGCAAGTATTAAAGTACTTTTCGACTTCGTTATTCCCTTCAATTTCACACGTTTTCAAGTTTAATGAAGCTTGAAAGATAAAAATTACTTTTGAAGATAGAATCGACCTTACCATTTGGGTGACAGAATTATGTGCGAGAATGGAGGCATTTACCCCCCCCCCCAAAAAAAGAGGCATTGATGTGTCCGAAAATCTGTTTTAATTACCTGACGAACTCAACATTTTCTTCCCAAGATTATTAATATTGGTAATAAAAACCCGCAGAATCTTTCCTGTATCGGAAATATGTTCAAGAGAAAAACTTGCGAAGTTTATCAAATTTCAAACGACTTTGACATGGACAGATTTCTTTCTTTCTTTATTTATTTGGCAAAAAACAGTAAAAACTGTATATGACGTGTGGGGAAAGAAATTTACAAATAGTTTCTTAAGTTTCAGTGTTATTACTTCGACGTCTTTTTGGCTTATTAGATACAAGTTTCCCTTCGTTTACTATTTGCAATAGAAAAAACAGGTTTATTAACTATCTTGAAGGTTCTATTTTTTTCTTTTAGTGAATCAGATTCATAAATAAAAGAAAAATAGAAACATGCATTTATTTATGAGCGCCCATGATTCAACGGCATATACCGCAGATCTGAATGGTGGCAACTTACCGTTCAATTATATTTACAAAACAATTCCAAGTTTCCCAAATAAAACAAGAATATTTATTTACAATAATGACAATGTCATTTTTGTTTATTTACAATAATGTCAATATTTACAATAATGACAAAACTTTACTTAGCAATTTTTTAATTGAAAGAATACAAAACCAAACGCCGTTCGTTTCATACGTCCAACTCTCACTTTACTTCACTTCAACTTTTTCAATTATCTCAGTCTACCAACTGACATCTCCATTTACAAGTCCAATTCTATGTACGTCCATTTATCATCTGTACTTTAGTACATCTAATCGTCTGTCTTTCAATACGTCCACATTCTATCTGAATATCAATACATCCAACTCTAGTGTGTATTAATATGTGGGCATTCCGTCTACACTTCGAGACGTTCAATTTCCGTCGTCTTGTTTATTTCTCACTCATTTGGTCGTTTGCTATTGCTTTGGTGTTCCACACATCAATCCAAGGTGGCCGTGTGCACACAAGAATATCTTCTGAATGAACACACATTCTCCGTGCCATGTTTACTCGTTACACTATGCGACGTTCACGGTTGTTACAGCAACTTACATTTTCTCGCAAACTCACCACTCAAATGTCGAAAATTCTCAACAGAAAGAAAAAGGACAGTATCCTTTGGGATGAATCATCTGCGAAGCATCGTTACGAAACTGGTGATAAATACTGGGGGTTACGAGCTATAAACGGAGAGAACAGCAAAACGACCAATACGAAGAAAATGTCAGTTTCGAAGCATCCTTTTTATACCCCTACTAACATTTTCTATAATATACTATGCGTTTCTCAAAACTCATTCCTCTCCGATACTGTGCTCATGGACTATTCACTTATGTAATGGTCGAAATTGAGAGCAGCAAAACAGCGACTGAAACATTCAAGAAGACCGGAATAAATGTTTCATCTCTGAAAATGGGACTGCCTTTCCACTTACTTTGTCACCATTTCTTGAAATGTTTATCTTCCATCAACACGGATGGGAAATAGAAAAAGCTCATTTCCTATTTTAGGGTCACAACTAGAAAAAACTTATTTGCATCTGTTTACAATTTCTCATTTCTATACTCTAAATAACGATTCAATTAAAACAAAATATTAACGAAAACCATCTACAATCTACGAATTTGTAATATTATAAAATGTAACTAGCGACTTGTAATAGAACAAGCTGCTTACTTGAAAACTTATATTAAAATAATTAACTAAGAATGTATCGAAAAGGAATGTATTCTATGAAAAGATAGTTTTCAACAGATGACATCATACCTGTCAGAGGGAGATATATTCTCTGCACAGTGGTTCGCAATAAAACGCAATATTTCTGTCAGGGTTATTAGATTAAATTGTTACATTTCACAGATCAAATGACCAGGCAGTCTTACTTACTAATTGACATTGGCGTAAAATGAAAATTGAAAAAAAAAGGAAATATGAGTTTCAATATTTTGATGTAGAAATCCCGTATATAAAGTTATTTTTCCCATGTAACAACTATTTGGAATCAGCAAAAATATTACTTTCCCACCCACTGCAACATTACGTAACTTTGCACATTTGCCTATCATTATATATTTCTGAAAATATGTCAGTAGTTCTCAACCTTTTGACGTCTCCCTCCTTTCCATTCTTTAATTAGATCATGTCTCCTCCTCCTACGGCTAACGCATTAAAGTACAAAATGTCTACTTTATCTGGGATCATAATTCTAACTGGATGGATGCTTTAAAACGTTTTGTGGGTGATATGAGTATATATATATGGTTATTACAGTGGTCGCAAAAATAGGCTCCCGAAATTTCTTTAACAGGAACCCCTAAAAAGTTGCATCTGATGTAAAAATGGGATTCTTAAACTTTCGCATCGTTTGGATAACATTAAGACCTGACCCACAAGCCCTAAGTTTTAAAAAATGTAATTTTCTGAATAAATAGAGTGTTTTTTTACATTTTATACCCAGTTTGCTCTAGGAATGTTGCAGTTTTTTACTGTCTCGCATACTACGTACATAGTATAGTGAAGGAATTTTAATGCTTCGGAAAAAGGCTACATTGCAACAGAAAAACTCGTATTGTGGGGTACTGATAACAAACAAATCATATATCTTGTTCCTGTATGAAGTAAGTTACTTGTAACACAGTATTCACGTTTTCAGGGACTTGACACGAGAAAATCTTGTTACGATAGAACGTCTGTCCGACAGTGATTAACGCTAGCGCCTAAATCGTTCAAACGATTTTCTCCAAAAGAGATATTCCACCTTCGATCTGGCCGAACTCAAAGAGTTTGAAACGGAACCCTGAGAGTTTGAAACGGAAATTTCAACTTTTTAAAACTTTTAGATCTAAATAAATTGAAGAATTCGTCTTGATTGTCAATATATGTTTGTTAATAAAAAGTATTCAATGTTTTTTACAACAATCCTTTATTATCCGGAGCACTATTTACACAACCCATCGTAACTTGTTTTGCTACATCATCAGGTTCCTTAGTGAGGGAACTGTTGTCTCATTTTGTTGCCTAGGCAAATTTCAACTGTGTGTGTGTTTCAACTCGAGGATACATTGCGAACTTGGCAACGACCTCATCCAAAGATGTTCTAAAAGAATATACGAGATTATCCTAAAAAAACATTGGAAATGTTTTATTAAACAATTTCAACTTTTGTGCGGTATTTTACAAGAATAATTAACATTTTTAATTAAAAAAGATATAATCCAATTTTGTTGATTTCTTCCCCAAATAGAGCAAAAGACGATTAAAAATAGTGTAGGTATAGGGTCCCGGGGCACGGAAGGCCCTACATCTACAATGTTAAATTCAAGGAATAAATTATTTTCCAATCTATATACTGAAATGTACCAACAATGTCTCGTCATAAACTATTTCGAGATCGTGCCGTTTTAACTGACATCATTTTACCTTAGGACTGTTATATTCGTAACCCGTTCCGAATTTATAGAAAAATTTTGGGCGCCAGGAACAGGTTACGATAATTGATAATTAAAACCAATGCTTCCACAGCTAATTTTAATGAATGGATAAATGTCCGGCTAGCTGGGTCAATGGGTCACGTAATGGATAATCGCTATCGCCTAGATAGCTGATTATTTGATCTGTCAACTATACAGGATGGCGAGGAATTTGAAAGGAAATAATTAAATATATCTCTAACTACTTATCAGCTGTGATTGACTAAATGAAAATCATCTTTTCATTTCCGAAAGAAAATTTAACAATTTATTGACTTCTATTGACAATTGTTCTGCCTTTAGGTCATGACCTCGTTTGAAAAGAAAACCTTTGTACTGCAGTACTTATCTAAACGCGATCTTGACCGACGGCGCCCCGCAGTATCTTCTCACTTGAATGCTGATAATCCCAAGACCAATTTCTCTCTTCTAATCTTGCGACGCTGCCGACGAATCCAGCCCTCACTGCCTAGAATATCTACCGGTTCTTTCTTAATATTCACAGTTCCTAGTTCTCCCCAACTACGTGGTAAAACATTAAAGTCCAAAACCGCAATATAAAAAACTTTCAAAATCCTAAGTGAATTTAACTGCTGCACATCAACTTTCAGAGTCCGAAAACTATTGATTCTCACGTCAAACTTACAAGTCCCACTTCCCTAATATTAAACTCGCGAGCGATCTGTACCACTTGACGACCTCTATCAGAATGTCATTTACTCCTCCGTTTTTAGCCCTCAACACCTCGGTATCCATCCTTCATTCTTATTTTTTTTAAACAAAACGACAAACTTCGACAGCCTCTTCGACAGCCTGTTCTCAGGAGTTGACGGTCTATTCTCCCTTAGCCAATCCATCCATTTCTTACCAAATCAAGTAGCCACGCCCTCGATAGACATTCCTTTCTAGACCAATCCCAAATTATCTTATATGCCTTTTAGGCCGGCGCCCCCACCTATTCAAGGCCTGAATGCAGTTTATTGACCTTGCCAACCACTACGCCAGCGTTGCTAAGGCTGTGTATTGCCATTTGCAGACCTTTTTTACCCAACCCATTTACAGCAAATGTTACTGTCAAAATATATAATATATTGGTATATCACGATACTCTAGAGAATTTTTTTACTGTTGTTTCTGGGGTATATCTTAAATGTCGACTTTTAAGAAATTTTATTTTTGTTGTATGTGAATTTTTAAAAGTGTAGAACATTTACACCATTTTTTTATTATTCCACGTCGATGTTAAGGTATTGTCAGAGTCAATCGTCATTTACTCTGCAAGTTTCGTTTTCAGTGATGTCATAGTGTGGGTTGCTCCTCTCATTCCATATAGTTTCCTTCCGTAGTTTCCTTATTTCCCTCATTGTAAAGTAAAAAATTTCGGAGATAATTTCGCATTGGTAATCACGCGTAGCAAGGTTGACGTGTAGCACATTATTTAATTTAAAAAATACTTGGAAACAACGTACAGATAAAATGAACACATCATTCAAAACGGGAAACATTGAAGATCAATTATTCACCAAAAAGTGAAAATCGATATTTTTTTAATTTTTCGCTTTCCGGGCTCCCATAAGTTACCGTATGTTTATTAAGAACTAAAATATTTAACACACAAATTATAATTTATTTTCCCGTACCATAATGATCTTTTCTCCCCTCTTTTTTGAAACATCTTGTTTGTATAGATGTTTTCGAGAAATGAAAATAATCCCCCCAGAGACAAATAAGAGGTAAATCGCCGTGAGACAAGATTGAAATGGAACGGAAGTAATATAAAGGGATGCAATAAGCGAAAGCAATGTTGAGACATCAGTATTGATTGTACAGAGCTTCCTTATCCGAAATCAATAGGACGCCGATGATACTTGTAGCTAAACTATAAGAACATTTGGAGAATCTCATTACATTGTAAAACATTAGGAGGCTGTGTGTTTTCTGGCATTGAACATTGTGGAAATAGCAATACCAGGCTTGTGAATAACAGCAGCGCTCACAAATAAAACGAACATTAAATTTATATTTTGCCGGAGGTATGCCGAGAGGTCCCAATGAATTGGGTAAAACGCCGTTCACCTACTCAAGGTAAATTACAAGCGAATTGCCCAGGTTTAGAATTCGCTTTGCGTGATGGAAATCTAGCCCCTGGCCGATGTCCTTCCGACTGCCTGTTGAGAGGGCAATGAAACGTTTTTTTAAAAATTTATTTTATTTTAAGTCGCATCCACGACAGGGTTATTAGCAACTGCAGATATACATGTTATACTATAATTAACACAGGATTGAATAAAATACTGAAAATACAATTTAAACAAGAGTGAAATCGTAATTTACAAATGACAGGCATAAATCGTCATACAGTTTTACTAATTTCCATAACGTTAATATTTTTTCTTGAAAGTCGCTGGAGTATAAAATATTTTCAAGATTATCAGTCTGTAGGATTGATTGGCGTTCACTGACATATTCTGTACATGACTGAAGGATACGGACAATTGACAGTTGTTCGTTGCATGATTCACATTTTAAGGGAGCTGTGGAATTTAACAGATGTGAGTGAGTTAGCTTGGTGTGTTCAAATGTGATTCGAGAAAGTGTCACTTGATCTTTGCGATTGAGTTTTTTGTTGGTTCCTTGTTTATGGAAATCATGAACCATTTTATGTATGCTGCTTATTTTGCACTCTTTCCAAGGCGTATTCCCCAATGAAACTTGTTTGCCCGACGCTTCAGTCCAATCCGCGAAGCGTCGCTGGCCAGGGCCGCGAGTGCTGCAGGCCGGCAGACGCCATTCCATGGGCACTGTTGCACGCACCAGAACGAAGCAGGAACTAGTGGTGCAACAGAATGGCACACACTTTCCCGTATTACTTTTCCATTTCCTTTGGTCTCGGCTATTTATTCGGATTTGCCACATTCTCTTGCCAGCTGCCATGAATCGCCGCCCAAAGTACACTTTTTTGACATTTTATTAATTTTTCGGTTTCCTAATAGCATAAGAGAAATATTATTTTAAGAATATTAAAGAGCAGTAAAATCTCGTCCTAAATGGCAATTTTCTTTGAAAAATTTGAAGCGGTTTTTGTGAAAATGGCGTTTAAGCGTATACGGGAAAGTAAAAAACAGCTCTCGGACTTCCATATGCCAAAATTATTCTTTAAAGTCTAATAACTTCCAAAACAGTTTCACGCCTTCACAAGAAGGTTCAATGCAGCCTAGCAGCGAATAATGAAAAGAAACACAACAATTCGGCTGAAATGTGGGTGGTTAACAGTGATGGCGCGCGGCGCAATTTTATCTGATTACAGGGAAAAAGTTAAATTGTTAAAAGAAAAGTTCTTAAAATAGAGATTTCAAACCTTAATATTAACCAAAATGTATTTTAAATAAAAATTCACGGAGGTTGAACCGTTTGAAAAGCGTTTACTTCTATGATTTTAACAAAATTGGCCTCATTCGAAGTAATATGGCACCGAGTCAAATAAGTAATGTTTGATGATCATAAACTTGAATAATCTGGGTATCATCGTAGCTCAAAATCCATTAATAAAAATTCCATTAAATAATATTTATTCGTTATCTCCTAAAAATTATTGACAGAGACCGAAAAATGAGGGTTTCAAAGGTGCTTTTAATGGTGGATACAAGGTGCCTATTGGTATTTTAAACCCATTTCATAAGCGCTTTTATTGGTGCCATTGTTCTTACATAAACAACTAACTTATTTCGACAAACCATTTAATTTGTTTAATACAACCTAATGAACCTAATGAATGAATTATGTCAAATTCCATCCACAACAGTAATGAAAAACATGCTATAATTCGATATCGAGATTTTGACAAAAATACGAAGTTTCCGCGTTCCGAAAAGAAATTTGCACCAGAAAAAAGAGAAAAAACCCTTTGAATAACACAAATTCCGTTAGGGGTGGCAGGTCTTCAACTCCAGTACGAGGTGAGGGCGACTATTTAGCTCCTATCGAGGTGCGTTGAAGGTAGTTATCAGGTTGGTCATAGTGATTCAAAATTTTCCTTCTAGCCGCGGAGAGTGTCTTATGGTATCCACGATGACGTTATTTCTGCGAAAAGAAATATGGAATCTCCGTCGTTTTGAAATTATCAACGATGCTTACAATGGCAATATGAAGAGTCAGAAGTTTATGAAACACTGACCTGCGATACAATGCACTGTCCACCCTGTTCACGCTGAAATTCTGTTATTGCGTGATAATTTATGTATAAGGTACAAGGTATGACACAGATGCCAATTACGCACCCGGAATTATGGAAGTGTGTTGCGCACAGTTAATGCGAAGTGTGTAGCACTCGCCGTCTCCACAGAGTTGTCGCTTTGTTTCCAAGGACGTCCCTTCTTCACCAGCGTTTAACTGCCACAGCATTGGATTGGACGTGAGTTTCAAAGTTTTGTCACAATGGGTTGTGACGGGAATAAGATTAAACGATTTCGCAAGAAAAGAAGATCACGCACAACTTATATCGTGGGAATAACTGAATTTCAAGGTTCCAAAGGTATCATCCTGAATATAATCAATCTTTGTCTACATTTAATAGTTATCGTGGAATTAAATAATTAAATATCGAGGGATCACTGAATTTCAAGGCTCCAAAGGTATCATCCTGAATATAATCAATCTTTATCTACATTTAATAATTAATTGTAAGCTGCAGCCTTGCGACTGTGAGTGCGAAACTCTCCAGTTCATTGTCCCCCTTATTATCCCACAACCCGCTCCACATCGCATGAGCGTTGTTACGAAACACGTTGGTCTGTTTCCAGAGAGTACGTGAGTGGGTACGTTGACGGGCTCGTCAACTGTTGTGGTCATTAGTCCCTTTAGTGTAGTGCGTAATATGTTCTGGGAAGTGGCGATTACCTTTCCCACTGAAGTATGAGATCCAGGGCTGACGCCGGGGCAAGCCCTAAGACAGTGGTGTCAAAGTCTTTTACTAGTGGCAGTGGCACGCGTCGTGGCTCCGTAGCATACCACGAGATTCTCTGCGCAACTAAAATTTGGGGGTACTTTACATGAAGGCCCCCGGACATTTTCAGAATTTTCTCAAAAACGGGTCCAACTTTTTTCTTTAAATTTCTTGTAAGAATAGAGTAAAACTAGCTGAACCCGTGCGATTACATCGCACTGAAGGGATGCTTTCCGCTTCCAGCCACATGTAGAAATACACGTTGGCCACGTGGGTAATACCGCGTGCAAAGGCTTCTTGCCAGCTGGCGTATGCTAGACGAATTACATAAATCCGTAGATATCACATAAAAGATATATAAGAACATACACAAAATTTTACATTGAACACTTACAACACAATTGATAAATAGTCGCACACATGTTTGTCTTAACGGAACGCACAACAGATTTCCGCTTCCCGCCGCTTCGATTCACATGCGACAACCACGTGAGTTCTCCTGTGGCGGATGGTGTGCGCATAACCGCCATCTTGACAGGCAGTGCGCGGAGGGCACGCTAACTATCCCAGCCGCAAAGTTCAAACAACAAAAGTTTCCTAGCATTTTATTAATAACGAAAAGCTTCGTGATTTGCAATATTTAGTGACCTCCATTCCTGATTTTTTTATCTTTTTTTTGGTACCTCATTTGTTAAAATCCGTTCACTATGAGCCGAGTAGGAGGGACAACAAATTCACGGTTTTAACGAAAATAATATATATGATGATACACTTATTAAGGGGGCATAGGTCCGATTTTTTCCTTCGTCGCTATTTCACTGGAGAGCGCTAGCAGCCGCAGCCGCAGCCGCCCGGCCCCAGCTCTCCTGCAAAGGCTCAGCGGATCGGGCGCAGATATGGATTTTGGCGGCGCCAAGGTCAACCGGTACAAGTGTGTGCAAATCGTGACAGCGAGTTTCCTTTCCCGAGCTCACGTTCTGCCTCCAATTACAATCCGTTTCGTGTTATTTGTGTAAGACACATGGACATAAGGACGCGCCATAAACATGTCTGAGCGAGGTCGTGTGCGAAGTTCTCGACGACACGGTGGGCTTGGGTTGTATTAGATTGGGTTACAGGATCCTCGCTAAAGGCCGTATTTCGTTACATTTAGAAATCCCCATTTAAGGACATACATTCTAAATGCGGAACTTCAATATTCATGGACAACTCGTTTCCTTGAACTGTTTGTATCCTTTCGCAATTGAACAGGGGCTACTATGGATAATAGAAAGATCATATGTTTATCTTTTTGGTCGAATCAACGACTTAGGTTATTAGCGACATCATATAGATTCGACTTCAAATGGACAAATGCGTGAACGTAAAAGAAAAACGGCAAATGTTGAGAGTCAAGAGTCATAATGCGGCATTGTATCACATTTTGAATTATGTGTAAGTCGAAAGGGCGTCTAGTAGATCTGGCATAACACTGCTTAACAGATTTTACGTTAATACGCAATAATATTAAGGGCTTCTTTCCAGTGTAGGCCATTTGGGACCGTCGCATTTGCGTCATTTCCAAATAAGACCTTCATGCAACGCTCAATACTTTAGCAAAAACAAGTTGAAATACAATATAGTCAATTTGTAAACAATTTCAAAAACAAAATTGAAAAAAAAATGTTCTCAATGAAATGAAACCTATACTTAAAAAACATTTCTTTAAATGAGATCATGTACACTTTTGAAAAAATATGAGTAGTTTTCACGTAATTTTCACTAAGAAAAGGGAAAATTCAACAAGAATTTGTCAAAAAGTCTCCAAGTACTTCTTTAAATGTTTTGGGTCGGATAGTGCTAAATTCACTGAAACGAATTATCTAAACGCCATTTTAATGTATTTATCAATGTTACAAAAGAAACAACAACTAATTGTATCTTTTAATATCTCCCTCACATCGATGACACCTACATTACGGGTGTTTTACACACATTGTAGCATTTGTGAGCACTAGTGCTTCAAACGATTTCGTATGTAGTTTCTTTGTAACTAAACAGTTTTCTGTGAAGATGAACTCAAATGTACACTTAGAAACGCTGTTTGAGTAGCTGAGAGAAGGGTGACGATAGATAGCAGCTAGCCTAGTATGTAGAGATTAGAAAACCAACTAGAGAAAAACTAACTATTGCAATGAAATAGACGATTATATAAAGTGCTGAACGGTTCCATATCCTATTTTACTCTCTAGCGCGTTTCAATCTGCAGAGCCTTGGTTTCCTTCAAGATCTAACTTTGCGTGGTCTTGTATTGATCGAACATATAAAGAATGCAGGAACGAGGAAAACAAAATGTCAAATTTTCTCCGAACAGGCGAAATATATCAAAGTCTACATGATACAACCGAATCACGAAAATAACATTAAACCAACAAAAGTGCCTTATACCCAAGCATATGGAGGCAATCTAAATATGCAGATCTATTTCAAACATATACTACATCAATATGAATGAATATCAATAGGACCATTCTGTTGTCAGGAAGCTCATTTACTAATATTTCTCTGAAAACAGAATCAAAGATGTCGCATCACAGCTGTGAGCGCTGCGATTAGCAATATACACACAGCTAGTATCATCCAATAATTTCCGAACCTCGTTTCGTAACATTACGTAACACCCATGATTCCAAAATGTTCCACATCGAGAAGAATCAACATCGTCTGAGCAAATTATGTCGAGAACAGAATTTTGAACTCAACGAAGTGGTCAACCGAAGATTCATTCCCCAAATTATAGCGTATAATATAAAAAGTGGATAATTTCGATACTTCGATTATTTAAAGAATAACAATATATATTTTGACAAGACTATATACATTTTATGTGTGAGTAAGTATCAAGCTAGACTTTGTGTAAGTAGATAAAATTATATTATTTTAAATATTAATCTGAAAGGAAGGTTAAAGGTTGGTCTGTATAGGTAGTTTCTGCCTTTTGTTATTGTAGTTATAGTTTACAGTGTTGTTTAAATATGTTTTTGAATATTAAATCCTTTGTCTCCTAATTACCACCTGCAAATTGTAGCCACATAAATACCATTATTACAGTAATTAATAATATTATAATTATTGTAATTATTATCATTATTGTAAATATTATCATTACTGTAATTATTATTATTACTATAATTATTATTATTATTATCAAAATAGACGGACACTAAAATTCTCCTCCAGACACTTCCTTCAATTCTATCTGAAGCTGATGTCGAAATTCTGCCACAGTCGGGACTTCAACCCTAGACCCTATCTGTCACCGACACTGATGATGCAACACAGAGCCATCCAGCCGTTCTATAATTTGATTAACGTGAATAAAGAACGGCAAAGAACTCCACCGGCTATGCAATACCCCAAGCAGATCGCACTGGCACCACACAAGGACGAGCTCAGCCGCGGTTGCTAGCAGGGAACGCACGAGTTTTCTTACTTCGTTACAGCCTGAGGAATCGAGGGATCCGGCCGCCGCAGAGCACATCCAGATTCATAACCTCCGTGAAATAACACGCAGTTCCCTAGCAACGCGGCCGCGCTTCTCCTCTGCAATCTGAAATTGTATTCCTCGTGGCATCGGGGAATCTCCAATTCCAAACTCAATCGTGCTCTCAATACAAGTATAATCCGCAGCTTGATTCGCCCTCTGATGCGACCAAGTCCCATTCCACCTTGTTTGTACCTCGCAAGTGCACACAACTCGCCTGGGGGACGTAAAGCAAACGTCTGCTTTGCGTGCGGTTGAAAGGAGTGACGGACAATATTACAGGTAATTAATGATCTGAATTAATGTTTATGCATGATGTTTATAGAAAGATGTAGTATATACATTTGTAACGTAATAACATAGACATTTACGATCTATCATTATTGCAAAGCCCATTTGATTTCATGTACTAATTCATTAAACTTCTCTCTTAAGAGAATTATTAAATATGCACATAAACAAAATAAAGTAAAATATTATTTTATTAGAGACTGTGCCATAAAACGCGTGTATACAAAAACAAAAATAAATATTCTAATTAGTATGCTTACTTTTAATCTAGATTATCTTTCAAAGGTTAAAAGTTTCCAGTTATTTTGGGCAATCAATAATAATGTGAAAATGTATATTAAAACATTCAATAGTAGTTACATTTTTCGATGTTTCGTGGACAGAACTCGTCCACATCTTCCAGTGCATACAGAACTCTTTTCAATCAGAGCACTCAAGACTCTTACTCAATTCAAACTATTAACTTCAATAAAAACAGTCTGACCATCATCTATGATGATGAGAGACAGGCCACGAGACACGATTGGTGCAACACTAGCGACTAGCTCTGGATTACCTTTTGTATTCACCAGTGTTGCCAGGTGGTCTTAAGCATTTCCCACTAGACAGCGCTGCGAAAGCGCACGACAAAAAAACAAAAAAAAAAAAAACAAATTCAAACAATGATTATTTCATGTTTAAAATATATGGGGAAGTTTGGAAATACGAAAAATAGTATTCATTATGTGTGTTTACATTTATGCGTTACAACAAAATCCTATATTTTTATTATATAAAAATATGAATTACGAATAATTACATAACGATACAGGTATACAATTACAAGGGTGCTACTGAGTAAGAGATAGTGTGAGAGTTACGAAGCCTAAGAGATACGAGGTATCTTTGTATTACTCGTTCTAAAGACTGGAACAGAGATATAGATTTTGATTTGAATGAATCTAGTTTATTCAGTTTCATTTAAGTTCTATTTGTTTTTGAAAAATAAAATTGTTTCAAAAGTTTAATGAAAATAAAATCTCTAACAAAATCCCTGAACTTTTCTCCCCAAAAAATCCATTAAAGGCAAAAAAACAACAAAAAAAACCCAACAAATTTAGTGATAAAATCCCCAACCTTGCTACATTGGTATTCACGTGCCTAAGTTGGCTTCTACGAATATCTTCAAAATAAAAATTCAAAATTTAGAAATTTTGAATAAATTCAAAATGAATTAGATTCTAGGAATCCGGTTAGCGTCATGTTATTGTAGTTGGTGAGGAAAACAAAACTGTTTTCCAAACAAAACAAAACTGTTGTACATAAAATGATCCATCTAGCTATCGCCCAATAAGCCTGCTACCCACAATGGGAAAGCTATTTGAAAAATGTATACTCTTTCGCCTAAATTCTTACCTCAGCTCGATCAATGCCATGCCACCTCATCAGTTCGGATTCCAACCCCTTTTGTCTACGTATCATCAAATCTTACGCCTAACAGAAGATATCATCGAAGGATTCCATGACCACAAGCATACCGCAGCAGTTTTTCTAGATGTAGCAAAAGCATTCGATACCGTTTGGCACCCAGGGTTAATTTTCAAATTACGCAGTTTAGGTACTCCATCATATCTCTCACGCATCATTGAAAGTTTTCTTAATAAGCGTACTTTTTCTGTACGTCTCCCAGGAGCTCTCTCAGCACCCTTCACCATCAAAGCAGGAGTACCCCAAGGCTCCACCCTCTCCCCCACTTTATTTAACGTTTACACATCGGATATACCAATCACTCAAAATACAGCAATAGCACTATTTGCTGATGATACAGTACTTTATTCTTCTAATAGAAATCTCGATTCTGCCGTGGAATATTTGCAACATCACCTCACTTTATTCTCCAGCTGGGCCAAAAAATGGCACATCCAAATAAATCCAAATAAAAGCCAGGCAAAAATATTCACCCTCCGTAGACCAGACGTCCCCCCAAATCTCACATACCAAAACCAAAGCATCACATGGCTTCCTCACAATAAAACTGTCAAGTATCTTGGAGTTCTGTTTGACAAAAGACTTACGTGGCAGCAAAATATTAAACACCGAATAGCTTTAGCGACTAGTAGAGTCCACCAATTGTATCCGATTCTCAAAAATCATCCCCCCTACAGTTACATGTGGCTACTCACCTCTATAAAGCAATGATACGACCCATACTTTCTTATGCTTCCCCAATCTGGGCTGCCGCAGCCAAAACAAACATAAACAAAATTCAAATTTTTCAAAATAGATCCCTTCGAACCATTACTAAAGCTCCCTGGTACATTCCAAATGCGCAATTACATATCGAACTTGGCATTACACCCATCCCCGTCCACTTCTCCCTCTTAGCCGCAAAATTCTATCCTAAGATATTAAAGATCCCATCAGCCATTCACTTTCATATTGGTAAACAGAATCCTCATCGAAAAAGACTAAAAAGAAAGCTTCCAAGAGAATTTTTCGATCCCCCATAATGTAGAACCGATGAGTCTTTTCTCATGACATATCACATAAGCACGCAAATGCATTATATTTAAAACTAGAATAGTGCCTCTAATGTATCCGAATATTCATGTATATATTTCTTTCTAATGTATATATATAATGTATATATATGTATATATGTATGTATGCGGCTGCAGAGGGCCAATGGCCATGCTAGAATAAATGAAAAAAAAACTGTTGTACACGTAAGCTTCCGCGACTCGAGTCCATGACTCCGTGACGGTCTGAGTGACGTCGGCCTCTCAGCCAACGACGCGGCGTCACAAGAACAGCCAAGAAGTCAAAATCGTTTCGCTGTTTTGTTCTGTCATTTGTAAGTATTAAGATATTAACCTTAATTGATTGAATTGATGTTTGAATGAAAGTATATATTTTTTCACCAGATTTCCAAAGTTCTCAAAGATTAATTCAGTGATAAAGGCTTTGTGAATATTTGAAAAGAAAGTACAGGAAAATTGCATTCTACACTTTCTCAGAAACCATATGTTCCACGTCTTTTCCCAAACGTTTTCCGATGGCGGAAAGAGTTGTTATTGGCTCTAGCGAGTGTTTCGCCCTCCATATACAAACGCATTTTTAAGTTACGTATTTTTAAAAATTAACAGATTCTTTCCAGAAAGGGACCCAAAGCCAATTATTTGATAGAAGTCGAAACGTCTAAAAATTCTTACAATATGATTTTTGAATTTGCCTTTACAAGGATTGGTTTCTAAAATGTTATGTGTATTATCAATTTGAATGATCTTGAAATACAATTTTAATACTTTATTAATCATATTTACATTTTTCCCTTTTTCCAATAATTCCCCTTATCCTGTTGAGTACGCAATAAATAAATAAATTTAAACTATTATATACCAATATTAATTTTATAAAACAACAATATCGAAGAATGAAATCTGCGAAAAGGGTTTTATGTCATCTGTGAGATGAAACAAGAGCTTTACTTTTAACAACTCCATCGTCAATAATGTGATTCCTCGCTCAGCAGAGTACCCACCAATACTTGCACTTGCTTCTATTTACCAATGACTTCAGAACTATTTTTTCCCATTTAATAAAATCAGCTTCGACCTGACGTAAAGCAACCTGTTTCGACCACAACCATTCCCATTTCGCCCGGACAATACCAGGCCGTTACATACGCGCGCAATCGATGGCCATGTGAAACAGAACGCGTCGCGCCGGGCTACATTCGCATTTCAATCATGGGAATATTCCGTATTGGCAGCCGCAAGTAGGATCCCTCCAAAGAATTTATGCCCGGGCATAAAAGTTTAATGCGGTAAATTGAACCGAACGAGACTGAAAATGCGGTTATCTAGGTCAATCGCCTTCGCCGCCGCCTACTCCCCCTCCGATCTCTGCCCATCGACTCTGGAGGGAGGGGGCGGATTTTCTCTGACCCCCCACCCCATCGAAGGGTCGATTACTAAACGAGTTCCTTTGTAATGCATTCACGCCACTGCTACTGCAAAACTTTTAGGCCGGAAATGCGTCGACCGATGGAAAAGCATTCCACGTGAGGCGACGAGACGGGGGAACGTCTACCCATGTGTAATGAAGCTTTATATGCGCCGATAAAGTGCTGAGTGTCTTCGTGCTTTGGTAGTACTGTGTGAGGGCAAAGAGACGGTTTCGATACTCGGCTGCAATGACCCCATGGCATCGTGAAAATATCGGATCTCAGCGAACAAACAGAACTCAAACTTATTAATAAAGCAAATGCAAAAAATATGGGTTCATGAAAAATACTGCCTAATATTAATTTGTGTTGTAGCGTTTTTTTTTTATTATTAGACGTAATTACTAGGTGACACTACATAGTTATTATAAACCAGTGATTGTACAACAGCGCATACGTTCTCACATTATTTGGAACGGCTACGTAATATTATAAAATTGCAATTCACGCCCTACTAGCACCTCAACCATCACTAGAAAAGTCGAAAATAATTCATAAGGAGTGCCTGCGATACGAATCTTCAATTATTTCGATAGACAGGAAAAATCATTTCTTACTACAACAAAAGCAATTTTTTTTTGCAATTTCTCAAAATGCAAAGAGTTCACCGAAAATGACACCTGCGTCATTTTTATAAACGCGCTTTGCTCTTTTCTATAAAAAGCTAAAGATAAAATGTGGAGCTGTTTTGAGAAAATATTTCATGTAAAAATTGTTGCCCATTCCTCGGAAAATAATGCGAAAACCAGACGGACGGTCGGACACCAGACGGAAGGTCGGACAACAGACGGACGGACGGGTGGACGGACTGACGACCGGACGACCAGATGAACGGACGGACGAACAGACGGACAGACGGACAGACGGACAGACGGACAGACGGACAGACGGACAGACGGACAGACGGACAGACGGACAGACGGACAGACGGACAGACGGACAGACGGACAGACGGACAGACGGACAGACGGACAGACGGACAGACGGACAGGCCGACAGACCGACAGATGACTGACTGTGTCAAAGGGCAGCTCGAATCTCTTGCTCAGCCAAAGGAAACTGTTTTACTTGAGTCTGCAAAAGGGAACTTATCAGAACTCTTATAGGCTCCTGCTTGATGATGGACTCTGCATTTTGACAACTGAATGTACTGGAAGGAGCTCGCCCCAGCTCATCGAAATCGTCGCTCCCGATTACGAGATCTCGATTTGGAATCGGCACCGTTCTCCATTGACCTGCTCTTCAGGTTTTCGATATTTTGCCTTCGAAGTCTTTGCACTGACAACTGTAGTTAGCTAGTTAAGATTGAGTACAATTTGGATGTTCTAGAGAGCAACGATTTTGGGTGTTTCCGAGCAACTCTCAGTGTTGTTGAAATGTTAAACGTTTCGGTTCAGTATTCGCATGGAAGTGAAAATAAATTCTGCTTCGAACGTTTTGGTACGTGAAGCCCTGGTTGCCAAGTCATTGACATGAATAATATTGTGGAAGAAAGCTTTTTCCTTCTTTAATTATCAGATTTCTATACTGTTTTATAATTGAAAACAGCTCTATTTGTTTATACGAGGTTCGAGTCAAACCCAACATTACTCCCGATTTTAGAAAATAACATTTTTGAATGCATAGAGATCGTCGTCTAGCAGCAAGGAGATCACCTGCATTTCTTACCAGTTCTGCGAAACTAATTAATCTGATAAGGCATTGGTAGTAGAAGCCCACGCTGTTTCTCACAAGAGAGTAATTGTTTTCGTTGAAATAATTTTTCTGTAACGACTCTACTTAGCCGTCCTAAGAGGTGAGTGGAATTAATACAAAGGCCTTTGCGTTGGTTGAAGTGAAAGGCTTACATTACGAACCCACGACAGCAATTTAGCAGCTGGGTGCAAATTGGCACAGCTTCTTACGACGCCCTGAAGAAGTTGACAAACACAGCAGAGAAGCTATCATTATGCAATATTAGGCACACGTAAAAAAGTAGACAATAGATTAGAACTAAAACTTTTAACATTATATTCGAATTTATACCGTAGTACAATAATCAAAAAACATTGAAAGCTGATAAAAAACATCCATCTAGTACCAGAGTAATTTCATTGCAAAATTATACGACGTAAGGAAAGGGGAGACCAGCAGTGTTCGTCTTAGTAGGGTTTTCGGCCAAAGGATACGGACTTAAATGGACTTGAGTACCTACTATTTGCTCTCTTACGATACACGAACATTTTTAAGCATTTCCTCATACAATGATAGAAACTCCTTAACAATGACAGAAAAGCAATTGTGTACCAGCGAATTGAACAACAGAGGTAATCAATAATTCATTTCTTGTTTTTGCATGCGTTTCCTTTCATTTCTTATGTTATAATTAGATGTCGTGCATGCCTAATGTTCATTGACATATGGATGCGTTAAGCAAGAGCATTTATTTGCTTGAAATGTGATTACAATATTGCCTAATAACATGAAAGGGTTACTTCACGTACAGAGTTTCAAGCGATTACATTTCCTGCATCAAAGGTTATGGGATCCGGGTGGGAGAGGCAGGTCTTGGCCAAGTCACTTGGAACAGGTCAAGCGACTGTTGCCATCGATTAAAAGGTAACTGTAGTTATCGCAAACATTTTCAATGTATTTGTAAATTTTAATATTTTTCGACCCAGAAGGATTGTATCCCCCAACTCTTCAATGTCCTTATCAGTCTTTTCATTAATGAACAAAAACAATTTTTTGAATAAAAAAAATATTGCAAATATCCGAAGTTTTAGCTTGAACAGGAGTTATAAAAATTGTTTCTATCCACTATTTAACTAATAAACTAGCTGAATGAACGGAAACAAAAACGTTCGATGTCCAGGGACCTCAACTTTCGGAGAAATGAAAAAACTCATTAACTTCAAAATGTGCTAAGTTTTATTCACGACAAAGAAATATGATGTTTATTTAAACATTTTTAAAGTAATCCTAATGGTATATTTGGTTTAGAGTTTATGAATACATTGTTACATAAATTAAAGTGTTGCGGACTTCGAATCTTTTCGTATGCCATTGTGATTTTCAATATTGAAGTATGCATATTTTGAAGAATTACTTATGCTTTTAGACAAAACCATTAAAAGTAATCAAATGGAAAACAAAAAGTTTTTCTTAAAAATGTTACCAACTTTTCTATTATATGAAAATTAATTAATAATTTACAAAGAAAAGTTCACTTCCTACATTACACGCCGACCAGTCTTGTACAGATGAATAAAATTCCATATATTCATGGGGAATATATGGATGCAGTTTTCGCAGATCATCAATCTTATTCTAATTAATGAGTACTTTTCCAAGGGGTTGGTATGCTTGTACATTTGGAAAAACAGGCCATGGATTTTGTCTGACACCTAGTCTAAAAGTTTCTGTTAGAAGGCCATAAATAAAGTTGCGTGTAACAATACACCCTTTTACATTCGAATCATAAGAGCAATGCATCATTGTACTTATACCAAACTGCACTTCGTCCTTTTTGGTACATTTCTGCCCCTGGTTTCTTCCGATAAACATGTTTTCCTATAATATTGTTGCCACCAGTTTTTGAATTCCTTGATTTCAGATGATTGTACCTCAGTAACGGTGAATTTAGAAGTAGTACTGCAACCAACTATGATTTCTGTCAGTTGATGAATGCTATAGATCCTGTCATGCTTTCTTAATGCACGTTTCACCATCGTGAAATCCCTGTCGCAAGGAAGAAATGAATGCCCCCTTTCGGGGAAAAAGCTGTTCTATCTACTTGAACCTGCCAGTATCAGTGAGTCCGAGGAGCACCCTGTTCATTGCATGGTTCTTGTTTTGACCTGCACAATTATCAGAGAAAATATGCACTTCGGTTATTTCATCTGTGACAGACGTGAGGTGACATCTGTGACAGACGTGATACACAAACGAACATACCTCGTCGGGGCTCTTTCTGGCTGTACATTCTTGGTAAATATAGATATGGGAAGATTTCGTTTTGATGTTGTGAATACAAAATAAATTGCCATTCAGCTGACGCAAGTAAAAGGTTTCATGGACAAGGATAGTAGGAAGTTGAATGTTCTGCATGTAATCAAACGCTATAGCGAGGATGTGGTTTTTATTTTCTCTTCTCTCTGGATCAGCGACATTTTCAGTTTCTGATTTGAGTTTATTATAAAATTTCTTTGATCTTCTTCGATGTATCATTAATTGAGCAGCAACATTCATCTTTGCCGCAGAGCTTAAGTGTACACTTTTCAGCTTTATACCTAGTTCTTCACATGTACAGCAGCAATCAATCTGTGGCCTGCCGAATCTATAGTTATAATTATCTTTAAAGAAACTGGCAAAAATATTATAGCTGCACTTCTAATTTGGATATTTTCTCTGGAACATTTGAAACAACTTTGTTACATTTAAACGAGCATCCAAGTACTTCATAGGTTTACCGGAATAATGACTCTCCTTTAAAGGATAGCTTTCAATATGCTCTCTTATTCTGACTCTTGTGCTTCCCGGTATAGCGTTTGTTCCGCCCTTTTTCCCAGGCATATCTTTAGGATAATTTCCAAGTATGAGAAGTTTACGTAGCCTTCTTATTCGAGAAATTTGTATACAACCACAGTCTGGACCTACAACTAGCGCAGGAACAAACTGTCCTTTATATTTTACATATTCTGCTCCCTTAATTCTAGCCGTCTTGATTTTATTCCTTTTCCACTCACTTTCATTTTTTCTCTTACGACCTGAAACCAGTTCTTCTTCCATACTACTGCTGTTGAAATACCACACAAAATGGATAAACTTCAACTTGATTGCAAACTGAAATTTCGAAAATAAACGAACTTCAACCTGCTTTACAACGCAAGGAACTAATGAAAATGACAACCATTAAGTGGACACAACAATGAAGACGCAGATAAAAAAAACATCGAAGTTAATATCACAACGTTGTTATCTGCAAAAACTCCACCAATCGAGCAAACAAAAAGGTTCTAAGTCCAGGACATCGAACGTTCTTGTTCGCCGCTAAGACTTGAAGGTCTCCTTAGAGACATCACAGAGGCCCGGACAGCGAATATTTATGTACGAAATGATGTATTTATGTATTAAGAATCATTTCCCGCCATTAACTCAAAACCCTAAAAAATATGACAACGAACCTTTTTGTTTGCACCGATTAAGTTGAAATATAATTTTCAGATTTAATGATTAACGACAGTACAATTAATATTATAGGTACTAAAAGAAGCAGACTTATCACATAGCCCAAAAATTTGGAGCCACTTTCTTTTAACTTTGAAAATCTCAAAATGGGCTTCATGCAAAGTACCCTCAGATATTAAAATATCGGTTTCAAATTCCAGGGGCCTTGAGACGAGTAAAAACGATCGGGAAATATCAGTTTGAAGAAAATCGGCTGAACGGTTTAGGCGCTAGCGTTGACCACAGACGGACAGTCGGACAGACGGACGTTTTGCCATCAATCGACTTTGCAGTATCAAGAAGCAACAGAACATGGATTTTGACTGCACTATGAGGTAGAGAATTTTTCCCCTAAATTTAGCAACAGGTTTTCTCCACTTGTTCCTCACCAGGCTCCAGTTATAAGAGTTTTTCTGGTGAAAATTAGTCGTTTTCCGGTGCACGATTACATAACTCTCTCTTCTTACGAAGTATCCGTAAGGCGAGAAAGTAAAATGCTACACTGTTTGGTCCTTCATTATTAGAAAACAAATCTTAAATATTTGTTTACTTTCTCTGTTATCTTTATAGGATTAATCATGTAAAATATTGGCGTGTAATATTCCTTAATAACGGTACCTTCCAGTGTGTCAAAGGCAAACGCAGCAAGTCGCACTCAGCTGCAAAACTGGTGTTGCAAGTACGTAAGCCATTTTTTCTTCAGCCATCGCAAGTTGTCATTGTATTCATCTCGCACACCGACCAGACCGGCGAAATATAATCTCTGCCAAAGAATTCTTAAAATTTAATGCGATGACTCGCTTTTTAGAAAATATCTGATTGGGTGCGTCACTAAAATCAATGTTCTATCAGAATGATATAGTATTTCCAAGAATTGGTAAGAAAGGCTATTATTACAGAATGGAGTTATGTGAGAAAGCATTGCTAGAACGATATCTCTCCGTTGTGTTAAAAAATGTCCAAATCATAGAAGATACTAAAAAAATTAGTTTTTCTAACAGCGTGAGTGACGGGAGCGGTTACCTTGCCCTTCTAAAGAATGTGTCAAAATAAATTTAACAAACGTTCTGGGGTAAAAACGGTAGAGGTTAAAATATAATAACTTTGTGCCTATGAACATGTAGTTTCATAGGTCTATAACTGAGCTACATATGTGCTTCTGATTTTTTAGTAAACTTCTTATGCACATATGTTCTGCAAGTCACATTCTCAACGAGTCAAGGAGATTTCTTGTAGTACATGCCAAACACCTCTGCGTAAGAAATTGCCTAATATTCAAGGACAAATATCACACGTGCAACTTTCATATGAAATGCCCCACTATAGTGAGTTCATTGGCAAAAAGTAATCATTTTCTGCTCTTGTACACGCCTTAGAAGTTTTTGCTAGTTATACACAGAAGATGTTTTTACTAGTTATGCACACACCAACTGTAACGAGTAAAACGGAAATAAAAAAAAACTTCACCACCGTTCACCACACAACAAATGCCGGGTCATACAGCAGTTTACACTCTTTCAATATGGCGACCATGCGCATCATATTAGCGCACGGATTGTATTACTCGCGCAACTTTTCTTGAACGATAGATTGAAGACATGCGGGTAGAGTGGGGGTATTAGTTACGAAATCCGCCACTAGATTTTATGAAGCAATGCCAATCCCTGGAGAATCAGACATGCCTTCGCAACTTTCTCAATCATTTGCGTTGTAATTTTCTCAGGAGGTCGAGGTATCTCCCGTGATGGATCTTCACCTACTTCAGACATTTCTTTAGATTTTTTGGAGAAAATCACGGACAGAATCTCGCCTTCAACTGAAACTAGTTTCTATATCGCGCCATTGACGATGTGTTTGGAAGGTTGTCATCAGTGCTCCCAGTGAGCTTTTGTCTTCAACTGTTTATTGTGCCAGGGAAGGAGAAGAAAGGTCATCGTTCAAGAAAAGTGGCGCGATTAATACCTTTCCTTTCTGTGTTGCATCTTTGCTGTGGTTTTGGCGTCGTGAGGTCCTCGCGTCGACGCCGTCCCAGGAACACGGTGCGTGCGCCTCGAAGGACGCGAGCCCCCTTAAACGCATGCCGCGACATATTCTTCGGAGTACGCGGTAACTCGCAATAAGACGCAGAAAATTGCATTCGAACTGGCAGCTTTCGCCGACAGAATAGCTAACGAACCCGGCGTAATGTTTTATACATGCGGGATAACCGCGAGGCGCGTCAAGATTGCGCAGGCCGGCCGCTGCTATCCGATGACCGGACATGGAATATCTAACGCGGGCACGGCGACGACAACTCCGGGGGCCCTTCCAGAAACGTCCCAACGCACGAGATATTGCGACGGATACAATCCGGCAAGAATGTTCTGCTCTGCCACCGCTTTTCTCTGAAGGTACTTCTTTGTGGATGTACATTGCGAGTCTTCTCTTAACTCGCGGGGTGAAATCGTTCAACAGGACAATTAAGGCGGGACACGATTTATACAATGCAAATATTCGCGTATTTGTTCAAAACGCGACGTTCGAAAGCAGCCACCAAAACGCGCTCGTGCATTCGTTCGTTCGTATGGGAAGGAACGTTATTCTAGCACGTTCTTCTATCCCTGTCAGTCCAATCGTAGAACAGCCTTAGATGGCTCAGGGCATCAACTGGTGTCGCGGTAGTGCCTCTGACCGGGAGGCCCTAGAGTTCCATTTCCGACGGTGGCAGCAGAGGCGTATCTACGGTATAGCAGATATAGCACGTGCCATGGGCGCCACTCACAAGAGGCGCTATTTAAGAGAGTAAAACAAATAACAATTACCCTACTTAGAAGTATCCTGACAGGGGCGCAATTCTATGCTTCCCATGGGCGCCTGAATACTTAGATACGCCTCTGGGTGGCAGGAGTTTCGACACTACCTTGTCAGCTAGGACGAATTCAATCACTGTCTGGAGGAGAAGTGTAGCGGTCGGCTGCTCTGATCGGTAGTTTTCCGTGGTGAATGCAGGAACAGTACCTAACAATCGGGCCGCGGATAGACGGCGATCTTTCCTTCCCCTTCCTTATCCTACCCTCACCTCTTCCTTACATACACTTGAACTACACCACCACACGTATCGGGATACCAGTCGGAAGGTTAGAGCTTGTCCCGACAGGGGGATGCCCTGCGGATGGGAGATACCTGGTTGGGGAAAATCCCCGCAAGTCGACGTAGGTCGGCGCCGGAACTTGCCATCCAGCAGAGGAAGATCACAGCCACTTCTCAGGGGGGAAATAGGAACCACACTTACGGGACTAGTGACCTTAGCAGTTGACGTGCCCGCAATCACCAATCAATAAATCAATCCAATCACGAAGTTCCCAGGTACGTTTCGTTGCGGTAAAGGTTCCAGGTGTTTTCCGGGGAAGCACATGTTCGTGAAACATGGCCCGAGATCTCAGACGTGAATTATAAGAGCAAATGTCTACATCGCATGACTGCCGGGAACCTTCGAATATATTGAAGCAAAGAGAATTTAATGCCTGCAATCGGAGTAGCGGTCTGAGCAGACTGTGATTAACTTCAATGCGAGCAAGTATTCATTTCACAACTCATTACCATCTACGCATTTCAATCTTTTTCTCATGAATGTACTGTACACGGTGATTCGTTTACCATAATATCTCAGCTTCGAGAATTATCTTAAATAATCCCTTTAATGCTATCATGCATGCTGAAGAAGAAGAATCGTGCACAAGTTTAATAAAATGGTTCTGTTTGTGTTATGGAAAAACACAGATACGTATATAATTCTTATTTATTTATTTGTCAAAAAAACAGTAAAAACTGTATATGACGTGTGGGGAAAGAAATTTATCTGCGCACATTTTCTTGAGGGCCAGAATAAAAAAAAGAGAAAAAAAAGAAAAAGAAAACAAAAAATTAATTTAGAAAATAATTATTTTAGAAAAATAAAGATATTTGAAAAATGTTTTTTCCCGAGTTATAGAAAATAAATTTCAACTGTAAATGAACTACAAGCAAAAGGACGTGCTCAACAAAACGTGCGCACAGTGAAGCTACATTTACGTCCAGAAGCAAAACAAGGGGCCATCTCAGCATTTGCTCAATGGATCAGGGAAACTAGACAAAAACCTGAGCGAGATGGGGGTCATTGACCCGGAAGCTGAAGTACATTACTTGTTACAGGCGTATTAAATATTTTTTTAAATGTATACAATGCAAACATAAACTAATTTATTATATATCTTTGTTTTGTTACATTAAACATTATTTTTCTTTTCACGATCAGTATAGTCTCTAATTGTATAGAAACAGTTTTGCAGCAGAAAATATTTTACTTTTAACTTAAATTTGTATACCGACTTTAATTGTTTTATGTCATCTGGCAATGCGTTGTAAAGTAACGTACATGTATTGTATGTTGATTTCTTGTACTGAGCTGTTGATACTGACACTTGATGCACGTGATTTCTACGGCGTGTGTTGTAATTATAAATATCAATATTGCATGAAAATATGTTCCCTCCGTTAAGTAGGTCATTTTTGACAAATATTACAGATTCGTAAATAAGTAGACAAGGCAATGGTAGGATTCCCAGCTCAATGAAAAGAGGCTTGCAGGAATCACGTGGAAGGCATTTTTTCATTATTCGAATAATTTTCTTTTGCAATCTGAAGGTCTGAATACTACAGGATGAGCTTCCCCAGAATATTATGCCATATCTCAGGCGGGAATGCACATTTGCAAAATAAACGCAACGAGCTGCATGAAGGCTGACAGAATTTGAAAGAATTCTGAATGCATAGCATAATGAACTTAATTTAGTGTTTAATTCTGTTATATGTACATTCCATTTGAGGTTTGATTGAATTGAAAGACCTAAAAATTTTGTTGCCTCAAAATCAGCTAATTGCATATTGTTCATTTTCAATGGAACATGCGATTTCCGATTTGAGATGCAAAAATGCATTGAAACAGTTTTTCTTTCGTTAACAATTAATTTGTTATTATTAAACCAATTTGAAACTTCTGAAATTGTACTATTTACTGCTTCTTATTTGCAAAGAACATTCGTGTCATCAGCAAACAGAACCGTTCTTCCATTTTTAATAGACGAGGGCATATCGTTTACATATAACAGAAAGAGAATAGGACCTAAGATCGAACCTTGCGGGACCCCATGCACAATCGGCAAAGAATTGGAAATATAATATGTAATGTCCTTTCCTGCCAGTAAGGTATTTCTACTCTTTGAGTCCGATGTTTAAGGTAAGAAGTTATCCAATCTAGGGCAATACCACGAATTCCATACGAAGGTAATTTTGAGAGCAAGATCGTATGGTCAATAACGTCAAAAGTTTTCAAGAGATCTAAGAATATTCCAATGGGTACTTCATTTTGGTCTATTGATAAAGCAACATCTTTGAGAAAAGAAAAAATGGCAGTTTCCGTAGATTTTGATTTTCTAAAACCGTGTTGTGAGTCTGAAAACGCTCTGTTTTTCCTGAGAAATGTTTCCATTCGTAAGTAGAAAAGCCTTTCTAATATTTTTGAGAAAACTGACAAAAGAGAAATTGGCCGGTAATTTTGAATATCATTTTTGTTCCCTTTTTTAAAAAGTGGCTTAATTTTTGCTGTTTTGAAAATATCTGGAAATATTCCTGTACATAAAGAAGCATTGAAAATGTGAGTTAACGGATGTATAAAGGCAGGTGCACAAGTTTTTAATAAACAATGACAACAACTTACAATAAACAACTTACTGCCCATTACAGCAACAATTCAAAGTAATTTAGAATATAATAAGTAATAAGAAATCAATTCAAAAGGTTTACTTGGAATAAACTGAATAATTGTAAATCATATTCGTTCGCCAGTGGAACTCAAGTACTTTTATGTATTTAAATTTCTCTTAACTTAATGGTATGTGAATATTTAATCGTTGTACGACATACAAGGTACTTGTACTTGTATGTACACAAGTGACTTTACAATAGAGGCAATAAAAGTTTTCTATTTGCAGTCTCTGAGTCGTGAAACAGTGATTAAAATTAACCTTCTTATCTTAAAATTGCCGTACGCTAGAAATAAAATACTATCGACTATTATGCAGAGTGTGTCTGAAATGTCTGGCCAAAATGAAGTAGGAATCCAAGAATGATCGATGAGTTTGTTTTCTAAAGTAAAGAGGCTTACTCCAGTAGATACGAGATGAAACTAGTGGAAATGCGTGGCATACCGAATATTTTCCTCCTCATAGTGTTATTACTCAACAATTACTCAAATGCTTAAAAAAGTGCACGAACTAACTGAAGTATTTACAATTGAAAGAAGTTATCCCAAAAAGATCCAAGACACATGAATCAATATGGTTGAAAAATGGTTTGAAACGTTGGAAGTATTTTTTTAAGGCGAATACAATTTTAAAATTGCAATTTTACCAGTTCAAATCCCGAGTGGAGGTAACACACAAGACCGTTGGGTGTTGGGAATTTTGAACAGGAGTGTAACATGAATAGCTACTACGATTATTTCTTAAGTCCAATGCCAGGAACTGTAAGAACGTATTCGAACAAAGCTATGCATGACCTTTGGAAATTTTCAGTGTATGAAAATATTTTAAAAACAGTTCACAGTCCGGCGACGCCACATTCAATTAGTATAGCTACAAGTAGGCCAAGGAACAGTTAGGGTTCTTGCACGAAAATTCCTGGTGCCAATATCAGTTGATTTAAATTCTTACATTGTTCTTATTATAACTTTTATGTTATTAACACGCTCAGGAAATTAGTTAAACTTAACTCGATTCAGTTCATTTTACATTTATAAACTAAATGGAAGACTAAGATGTTCTATTGTTTCCTACTGTAGCATGGGCTGAATAAAACACACTAACTCTTTCTCAAAACTTACTTTTAGTGGCATAACATGTTATTGTCCAAAGGGCTTTAAATAAATAAATACATATACAGATGAAACAGAAATCCTTTAAATGGAAGCCACAACCACCGACCTGACACGAAGCTCGAACGAAAGAAACCCAAAAATTGGGGATGAGCGATGTTCTGTATAATTTGGGTTAATCTTTCTTTGAAATTAAGTTTTTTTGTATAGAATTTAATGAGAATGTTTTTCTTCATAATAACAAAAATTATCGTGCAAATTAAAAAACAAACCCTAAAACAAATTGTGAGAATTAGGTGATCTGATATTAATATTAATAGCACCGCAATTCAATTAGAAACAAAAAATAAAATGCGGAAAACTCAAATACAATCAAGACGCACAAAAACAAGAGAACGAAAGAAGTAATTAATCAAATTCTTACCGTTAGCCACCAGCTTGAGTGAATGGTTGTCAGAACGTTGCTGTTCAGAACTCCGCAATGATACCTTGTGAAGGTAAGACCTGAAAAACAAGTTTATAATTAAGATTCGATTAAAATATTAAATTAGTATAGATAAGGTATTTTTGTGCCACTTTTTCTACGCTACTTTTATTCACAGCAATTTGCGATGAAATCAGGTTTGTAATGAAGTGTAATTTATTTTAATAACCTTCATCGCGGTATATATGTGTGTGTATAAATTGAAACAAGATGAGAAAAATTCTACACGTTAAAAAGAAAGTCTGAAAAACCAACTCTTAAGCATGCTCATTATCTGTGTGGTTTCCACAGTAACTGTCGAGTCGCAAAGAAGGGAGAAGTTCCTTAATATAAAACTAATTACGCTTCATTCAACCACAACTCGCACAAAGAACTGAAATTTCGTGTCACTGAATGTCATTTGCAATGAACAAGAAACCTACTGTATAATGCATTGTCATTACCCAAGAATGTTATGTGAGATTTACGCGAAAACTGTCTAGCCCACGCATGAGACTCTCGTTTGAGGTGTCCTCTAAACAAGGTTTTAAATTATAACTTATTCTTATTATCAAACACTCAAATTTGTTTCAAAATTCTCAAATTTGAGAGAGAAACATCATTTGGAAAGAGTAATAGGAAAACACCAAAAAAGAACTCACAGATTCGTCATATTAATTAGAATGCATTATATTGCTTCTGAATAAAGTAATAACACATTGGCCGCCGTAATGTTATCAAATGTGTTTTCCTCTTCAGGCCTCACTTTGATTTCATTCTTAATGGTTACATAAGAGATGTAACATTATATATTTGGAAAATGTAACTATGTTTTACAGATGTAACGGCCATTTTGAAATGTGAATCAATGATTCCCCATGCGGCCTGATATGTGAAAACTTCATCTACAGCCGCATAGTGAATATCTTATGAACTCTTTTTCCTTTAGAATTTTCGCATAAATGTCCAATGTCATAATTATTGTGTACAAGACATAACATAAGCACGATCATTCTATTTAGAAAAAAGTGAAATAATCTAGTATATTATTTCAGTAGTATAAGTTCCCCTTTCGGCTCTCACACACAACAAATCTTTATAAATAATGTCTCTTCAACAAAGAGAATTTCACAGAGACATCCAGAGATCACAGATAGATTCGTAGGCTTCCGCGGCCGGAGACATTATGTTCTTGGCTGTCCGGGATGAGCCGCGTCTCAGTCGGTTTTACTGACGTTTCGGCCATCTTGCTGTGGCCTTCTTCAGAGCTATACTGCTGGGATCAGAGATCACAGAGACAGAATTCCATTTTGACTATAAAAATACACTCATCGTCATAAAAAAAACTGCACCCCGAAGGACTCTACTGATCCGCTGCAAACGTGGTGAGTATTTTGCACACCATTCACTAAGCCAATGATTTCGTTTTCACGGTCGGCAGCGCACTACGGGGTACGGTGTAGGTGGTAGGTGAGTGACGTAGCTCTCACCGGTCTAGAAAAGAGGGCTGCAAATGGCAGCGCCAGCCGTTGCGACATCGGGTAGCGTCTATAGAGCGTCATCTGCCCGTACACTGTGCCTCAGTGACGATTTCGACAACCGGCTGTCCAGTTAGACGCGTTCGAGAGGGGCTGCGTCGTGGGTGTGCAGGAGGTTGGTTGGTCCTGTCGCCGTATTGTGCACCACACCGGTCGTACGGACACCACTATCGCTCGCTGTTGGCGGCAATGGATTGAGGAACGCATACACACTCGAAATACCACCCGCTAACAGATCAAACAGTAACGATAGTGCTATTCAGCGGGCTATGCAGCCTGCACTCTCGTATCCTGTAAGTGCCAGTACTATTGGCAGGCGGTTGCACAATGCAAGGCTCGCCGCACGCCGACCATCCGACGCCTGCAACTCACTCCCCAGCATCGTTGCTACAGACTCGCCGGTGTCGCGAACGCTGGATCTGGGGCCATGCAAACTGGCAGCGAGTCATCTTCAGCGACGAATCCCGCTTCTACCTTGATGGCGACGACCACCGTGTCCATGTCTGGAGACGCAATGGGGAGTGCCACGATGAGTGGTTTGTGGTATCCTATTACACGTCCCGCCTGCCTGGTGTGATGGTGTGGGGCGCGATATCCCATGGTGCCCGTTCACCGTTAGTGTTCCTCGGAGGTACCGTGACAGTTCAGGATATCCTTCAACCGGTGGCTCTGCCGTTCGTGAACGCCCACGCCCACTCCCTATTTCAACAGCACAACGCGCGTCCGCATACCGTAGCCATCTACCGCAAATGCCTTGCAGCCGTGAATAATCTGCCATGGCTAGCAGCACTGCCTGACCTGTCCCCGATCGAGAAAGATTGGGGTTCTATGGAGCGTGCGATCCGGATCCCACGCCTACCCGCCAATCTGCAAGAACTGCGCTCTCAGGTGCAAGCTTCTTGGGATGGACTAGCACATGACTTCATTCCAGACATGAACAACTCCATTCCGCAACGTATGAACGCGTATGTCCACCAAAATGGCAGCCCCATGCTATGCACCGCCTGTGGCCATGTAGCGCAATAAATGTTGGTCCTACAAATGTAAAAGTGTAATCATTTTGTATACGCGGTACCGTCTACCTGCCTGCAAAGAATGATCGCAATTCGCCTTGTCTTTCTGGGTGCAGCTCTTTTATGGCGATGAGTGTATGAAGGATTTGTTTTAAAAACGCATATAAATATATTTAATTTAAATGCAACTCGTTACACATGACAGCATTGTCAAAATCTGAAAATTTACATCACTCCAAAACGAAACTTTTTACGGCTCTAAACCTAATAATGTTGAGGCCAAAGTCCTCAAAGAAACGTTTCTCAAACTGCAATGTTGGGATGGGATACTTTTTGGACATTCTGTTACATTTTTGTTCGTCCGCCAAATATCGATACTACAAATGCCACCTATATTTCAGCCCTTGGTGCCGGTGGCCATCTTTGTGACGTCAGACGTAGAATTAGATTCCCTCCCTCTAATATTTACTGTGTACAACGTGATTAGCGCAGACTGACGAGGTTTATGTACCCCCATCGATGTTCAAGATCAAAAAGAAGAAAGAAACAATATTCGCAAAGAATGGACGTTTGTGTACAGTTAAGAGAAACAGTCTTCTGTACAGTCTTGCGTAGTTTAACTGTGACAGTATTTTCATTTCAGCAAAGATTCGTTCAGATGTTCAATTCAGCGTCATCGACTTCCTTGAAATTAGGAGATCGATCTCCTACTTCATCGTTTTGCTTCAGCGGATATCCAACTTTGTTGACTTGAATGAGCAGATCTCTCACTTAATCGACTAGCTTGAGCAGATCCCCTACTTAATTGATTTGCTTGAACGGATCCCCTACTTGATCGACTTCTTTAAGCGGATCTCCTACTTGATCGACTCGCTTGAGTGTATCCCCTAATTGATTGACTCGCTTGAGTGGATCCCCCACTTAATCGACTAGCTTGAGCGGATCACCTACTTAATTGATTTGCTTGGACGGATCCCCTACTAGATCGACTTGTTTAAGTTGATCCCCTACGCAATCGACTTGTTTAAGTGATTCCCCTACGTGATCGACTTGCTTGCGTGAGTCCCCTACTTACTCGACTTGCTTGTGTGGATCCCCTACTTGATCGACTTGCTTGAACAGATCTCCGATTTGATCGACTTGTTTGAACGGATCTCCGATTTGATCGAGTTGCTTGAACAAATATCCTACTTGATCGTTTTGCTTCAGTAATCCCCTACTTGATCGACTTGCTTGATAAGATCCCCAAGTTGATCGACATACTTCATTATCCCTTAATTCATCAACTTCTTAGAGGATCACCTAACTGATCGACTTGTTTCAGTGGATCCCCTAATTAATCATACTTAGTTGAGTTGATCTACTACTTCATCGACTTCCTTGATAAGATCCCCTAGTTGATCGACTTGCTTGAGTGCATCTCTTACTTAATCGACATGCTTGAGTGGTTCCATACTTGATCGCCCTATGTGATGGGATCCCCTCCTTGATCGACTTGTTTGAATGGATCCCTTGCTTGATCGACTTGTTTGAGTGAATCCCCTACTTGATTGACTTGTTTGAGCAGATCTCTTACTCGATCGACTTCAGTGGATCCCCTACTTGATCGACTTGTTTGAGTGGATCCCCTGCTCGATCGGCTAGCTAGAGTGGATCCCCTGCTCGATCAGCTAGCTAGAGTGGATCCCCTGCTCGATCGGCTAGCTAGAGTGGATCCCCTACTTGATCGACATGCTTGAGTGGATGCCCTACATCATCTTGGGTGGATCTCTTACTTGATCGACTTGATTCAGCAGATCCCCTACTTGATCGCCTTCTTTGAGTGGATCCCTGGCTTGATCGACTTGCTTAAAGTGATAACCTTCTTAATCGCCTTGTTTGAGTGGATCCCCTACTTCGACTTGCCTGATAAGATCCCCTACTTGACGGACTTGTTTGAGTGGATCCACCACTTAATCGCCTTACTTACGCGGAACATTATCGCCTTGTTTGTGTGGATCCCTTTATTGATCTACTTGCTTAAGTGGATCGCCTACTTGATCGACTTATTCGAATAAATCGCCTGCTTGATCGACTTGCTTGAGTGGATCCCCTGCTTGATCGACTTGCATGAGTGAATCCCCTACTCGATCGACTTGCTTGAGCAGATCTCTTGCTCAATCGACTTGAGTGGATCCCGTACTTGATCGACTTGCTTGAGGGGATCCCCTACTTGATCGCCTTGTTTGAGTGGATGCCCTGCTTGATCGTTTTTGCTTGAGTGGATCCCCTATTTGATCGACTTCCTTTATAAGATCCCCTACTTGATCAACATGCTTGGGTGGATCCCTGGCTTGATCGACTTGCTCGAGGGGATAACCTACTTCATAGCCTTGTTTGAGTGGATCCCCTACTTGGCGGACTTGCTTGATAAGAGACCCTACTTGATCGACTTGATTCAGTGAATCCCCAACATGTTCGACTTGCTTGAGTGGATCCTCCACTTGAGCCTTACTTGAGCGGACCCTTACAGCCTCTCTCCCGGCTTCCTATTTGACTTTTCTTGCAAGTCGCCATTCTAAAATTTTCTGGCAATTTTTGCTACTGATGTCTTAGAAACGAACCTTTTGATCGTCTAGTAAAGTTGTGAAAGGATTTAAAGTTAAATTAATGCCTGAATTTTTCTTTTTTTTCTTTCGAGGTAGGTACTATGGTCTTCCGGTCACTAAACATGAACAGAAGTGTGGTAATGATTAATTACAAAAAAATTATAAAATATAGAAATTATAAACTATTGAAATTATAAAACATTAAAATAATGAAAATCTATGATAAAATCATAATCACACGCACCGAAACAACTTGTAACCTACATTCAGAAAACTAAAGTGACTTTCCACAGGACCAATGTTGCCGTAGAAAACAAAATGCTGCGAGATAAGTTGCGAAAATGTTGCCACAGTTGAGATTCTTACAACTATTACCTTAAAAGAGCAGAAGAAAATACATGTATGAATGTTTGCTGTGGTCACAATAATACGCCCAGAGAGTGTGTCTACGCAACTTAGGAACAGGCAAACGTGGAGTGTGAATACCGTGCTTCCTTAATTTTAGCGAGACATTTGAATAGGACACCTGTCTCAAAGGCATTTTATACGCCTTCGAAACAGTTTTTATTTATTTTTTGTCACCCTCACTTTAAGTTTAAATCAATCAGCTTATTTACAGTTAACAATCAGCAATATTATCAACGTCGCTGAATGTTCTCTCTTTATTTCGAAACGACTAGAGAGATATTGCTTTTCTGTAAATTAAAGGTCACTTCAGAGTAAGGGGAGTCGAGTGTCTGCCGCGCATGGAAAATCCAGATGTCACACTTTTTCCGCAGTTTTAGCCAACCATGTTGACCTCTAAAATGTATTCGTCCACACTTTTCTATCATTGCCATAATTTTTTGCATGTTTGTTATGGGGGCATGTCACCCGAGATTAATTCGACCGCAGATTATATTTTAATTGATTAACTTATTTTATTGTTCGTAAAGTTGTATTTTTCTTTGCTGTGATTCAAGGTATATTGTGCTTACCCAGTGTTGGAAAAACATTCGTGTTTGTAGATTTACTTGCTCTGGGTGGCCGTTCCGCGTGGCCGAGATTGCTAAGGCGGGCATCTTGTCAGTCTTGGTTCCAAGGGTCGGTTTTCGACTTCCACCGCGGACATGGATGCTTTGCTTGGTTTTGGTGATATGGTGTGATTCTCTCAGCCATTGTATGTCATCTTTTTTATACCCAAGACCTCCCGTTTCTGTCTTGTTCATCAGTCGAAAGCGATAGTTCTCGGATACATGCACAATCAAACTGCCCATTGCAGAACTTTTGTTTTTGAGTTTAGAGCTGACTGCAGGTCGAATCGTCTATTGTAATTTGACTTCTTTCTTCGGGTCGTTCAAAAGTTGCCCTTTCTTTAATGGCAAGGTAATAACTAATTCCTAGCTCAAGGTCTTGAAACACCTTGTAGATCTCAACTTGAATACTCTCTGTCGTTACCACTTTGCCTCTCTTAACGTCACTTTTGCAAAAAAGCAAATTTAATGCAGATATTGTTACTGAATTTATTGAACACAGACATTTAGGAGAGAATCGCTTAATTCCTAACATACGATTTAAGACAATCCACATCAAACAAAAGTGTTACTGGTTTTTTATCACCACGGACATTGTAACCTTTACAGATCGGAAAATAATGTCTTGATCAAATAAATCAGGATCTAATTGATACCTGGTAATTTACAGTTCCAATTGTTTTTAAATCCTTCTCCGAGAATTTATTAAAATATTCCGATTTTTCCCAAGTTCAAAACCACGTCAATTTCAGATTGTAATATAAAGTCTCTATTTTTGTTATTGTCGTTATTGTGATTGTTTTATATCTGTATCTAAATTGTATGGAAATACTACTAAAACTGACTGATATACTATGTACTTAAAGTATAAAGGGAAAATATTGAAAGTAATTAATTCATGCATTAAAAAAAATATTATGAAATAGTATTTGATGGCTGTATGGCAGGGTTCGCATTTTTTCGCGCAGCATTACATAACTTTTCCTATACTACGTATATCACTTCGTGTATACGTACATATACGAGAAAGTAAAAATCAACGATAATCGGATCTACGTAATTTTTGTGTGTGTGGTGTGTCTTCTTTGTGTGCCTATTTTGCTCTTTTCAAAAAAAGAATTAATAAAAGTTGAGTTTTTAAAATAAACATTGAAAATGTCCTTGAGTCTTCAGACAAGGTACAAACAAGAATAAATATTCGTCTCCAATTCAAGGTGGCGCAACATCAGTCAAATCAATCATGGAATATCAAATTTCGTGAAAATCCTACTTGCCGTTCAGCCGCTAGCGTTGTACACACGCAGTCGCTGAGACGGATGGACATTTTGTCGTAATCTAATTTTACTTTCCCGTATACATACGTATACACGGAGTGATATACGTAGTATAGGGAAAGTTATGTAATGCTGCGCGAAAAAATGGCCTATTTTCGGCGGAAAAAAATTAATTGCCGGGCCGTGAAAAGGAAAAAGTAGATAAAACCAGTTGCTAAATTAAGAAAAAATTCCCCTAACACGTGCTGTAACCAGAAACCCTGTTTTATGGGTCCTTGATACCGAAAAAGAAAACGTCCGTCTGTCTGTCCGTCCGTCCGTCCGTTTGGTGAACACTGCTAGCGCCTAAACCATACGTACGATTTCTTCCAAATTAGATATTCCCCAGTCGGTCTGGTTGTAGTCGAAGCTTTGAGATTTTGAAAAAGATTCTTCAAAATTTGGGGGTACTTTATATGAAGCCCCCTGGGGATTTTCAAAATTTTATCAAAAACCGCTCGAACTATTTTTTGTATAACTGTATTATAAGGATTTAAGGAAGCGAAATTAATTGTGTTAAGTTGTAATTCGTAGTTGTAGTAGATCTCAAATTCATGTTTTGAAGTCATGAATGCTACCTAAGCAACTAATTTGTTTACAAATGGCAATTAGTTTGAAAGTCGTGATTCAAACATAATGGATTTGCCTAGAGAAATTGTGGAAGAAGCTGTAAAGCAGAAAATGCTATGATACCGAAAAAGTCTTACAAACTTTATGAGAAAGAGTACTTACAGTTTAGGAAATGGATGGACAAAAAAGATGCAAATTTATTATGCAAAGCTGCTGTTCTTTTGTATCTATCGTAGCAGTTTGGTTAAGTTAGTATAATGCACATGCTAGAATAATGTTAATTTAATGCATGCTTCTTTAAACATTAAGTCCACAGCATGTAAAGCATCGACACTATGGTACACTTATTCCAAATTAAAGAAAATGCTAAAGATCAAAGAGAATATTGATATTGGAACTTTTCATAAAGTAAGTTTACTTATGAACTAGCAAATGTTGGGATATCAACCTATAAAGGCAATGTATTTTCCTAAGAAGATGTAAACACATTTCTTACAAAAGTTTATGATGAAACTTTTCTTTTAATGAAGGTATAATAATGACAGAGGCAATAATAGTTAAGTTTTATTTATTAACTGGTGTATTGTATTAATAACTGGTATGATTTTCAGATTGTTGCTATTTTTGGCTTATTTGGTGCTTGTAGACGTGTCGAATTGTACAATTTTGTGCATCAACGATGACAAGCCCGTAATATTACTATCGTATCCAGTGAAGAATTTAATTACGTTGAAGTCTGTGAAAAATACATTTCCTTAAGAACCTTACATGTTAAACACAAAAAACGTGTTTGTTTACAATCATGGCAAATGCAGCTGCAATCCAATTGGTATCAATACATTTGCGAAACTACCAAAAAATATTGCAAATTTTAAAAAATTACCAAATGCAGAAAAGTACTCTGGTCATTCGTTTAGGAGAACATCCGTGACGTTTCTCGCAGATAATGGTGGTGTATCACTACAGCTAAAACGCTATGGAGGATGGCGGTCTACAAATGTAGCCGAGTCATACATCGAAGAATCCGTGAATAACAAGATTCAAATAGCTAAAAAAACATTGGTTAGTGCAGAAAGCAAAAAAAAAAAGCATTTTAAATATAAATGTTCTGCATGAAGGAGCCCTGCATGTTCTGGAGCGTCACTGACCAATTTATCAAATTGTACAATTAATGTACATGTCCACAAGAGTTAATTTGATGTTTTTTGTTGTTCTTATTATGTTGTTCTTGTTATATTACCAAATAAAACAAATAGAATTTTAAAGGAGTAATAAATTAATAAATCAGTTTTTAAAAGTAATTTTTTTTCATAACGTATTTAATTTTACTGCGAACACTGCAATCTACTTATATGGTACCACTGCCTTCTTTAAATTCCATAACTGAAAATATATAGGGGCTGTGGGAGGATGAGTTCGAGAGATAGAGAGCAGTGGACTTTTCTTGCTTTTCGAGACGTTTGTTCTCCTCCCCCCAACACCTTCAATAGTTCAACTTACATGGATCGAAGGACCAGCTTTTAAACAGGTTGCATCTGTGTATTGAATTACTGCTATTACGGTTGGGAAAATAAGTTTGCAAATGACACAAGAAAAACATATATTAAATTTAAGCACTAAATACTACAATGTTTAACAAACGGTTACATATATACATCCTTTATTGCTCGAGTCGGGGAACACAAGCTCGAGGAAATTGTGTTTGAAACAGTTGCTGCCCAACGCCTTCTAAACATCTTCACGTAACGCGTGGCGCCGCCGGCGTGCCACGTTGCGCCCGCCTCAGGGAAAGCGGGCGGAAAGGTTGCGCTGTAAAAACAATCTTATTGGCGCTCGTCAGAAGCACCGTTGCAACACATTCACTAGCACTGTGGTACTGTCAACATTATCAAGTTCTGTCCGCCTTAGGAAACGCGGAGCAGGAAGGCTTGCAGTGCAGAACCGAATTTGTATTGGCTTTCGTCAGAAACACCGTTACAACACACTCACTAACACTGTGGTACTGTCAGCATTATTAAGTTCTGCCCGCCTTAGGAAACGCGGAGCAGGAAAGCTTGCAGTGCAGAACCGAATTTGTATTGGCTTTCGTCAGAAACACCGTTACAACACACTCACTAACACTGTGGTACTGTCAGCATTATTAAGTTCTGCCCGCCTTAGGAAAACGCGGAGCAGGAAAGCTTGCAATGTATAAACTGCTCATTTTAGTTACCAAAACACTACACTTGAGAAAATAAAGCAAGCAGCACGCGTCGAAGACAACGGCTGCCAACACGCCATTACGATCCTTTTTGCTGCAAGACTCAGATCAGACTGACTGTGGCGTCGGGTGACGCAGGAAGGGGAGAGGGGTCGCAGCCAATGAACGTGCGTCATTGGTAATTGTGAATTGCTAAATAAGTTTTAAGCGTTTGAGTTTAATAGATTTGGTTAGCATTTCAAAGTAGATTTTGAAATTGTTGAATTTGAAATTATAAATTTGTTTGAACTGATGCGTTTTTCATTTGCTTTTATAACAGTGATTACGAATTCGCGGAAGCGATGTGGCGGCTTATTGTTGTCTTCGATTTTGTGCCGGAATTAAGAATGGATGTACTGCACAATTATTTTACGGACGTGCCTTTTAAATTTTTGTGGAGTTGTATTTGCTCCACTGTCCCCCCAGAAATATTGTAATTAATTATTTATTTATTAATTTATGTAGTGTGCTCCGACATACACCCCCACAGAAAGCATATTGCTTTCGATATAAGAATGGAGGAGCAGTTGGCTATTGGGTGGGAATACAAATGTAGAAGGTGTGGTAGGGACGGCCGAGGCCTGTGGATGGTTTGAGTGCACTGTGCTGTACAGAGTGTTGGGAAGTCCAATATTAAAAATGAAAACATTAAGTACAAACATTTTAAATAAAAATAAAAACACCTTAAATACTAATAATGATAAATTGTGATGTTAAATGCTGCTAAGATTAAAGCGAGTAAGCAAAAAGGAACCTTCAACAGAAGGGCAAACGCGGAGCGTTTGATGGTGGGAGGCGATGAGCTAAGCTAACATCGCGAAAAGGAACTTACATTGAGTGTAAGGCAATGAATTGTAAGCAGGTATTGCAGGAACCTGCATTGGGCGCATGCCGCTGCATAACAACGACGAGAAATGTGCGATGAGCGTGGCTAACATCGCGAATGAAAACTCGTATTGAGTATTGCAATAACCCATGAATAGGTATTGGAGGAACCCGCAATGGGCGTATGTCGCTGCGTAACAACGACGAAAAATGTGCGATGAGCGTAGCTAACATCGCGAATGAAAACTCGTATTGAGTATTGCAATAACCTATGAATAGTTATTGAAGGAACCCGCAATGGGCGTATGTCGCTGCGTAACAACGACGAAAAATGTGCGACTAGCTTAAAATATCTAATACTAACACAAATTGAATTGACAGACATCAGCACAAACCAAATTAAGGAAAGGTCTGTTAATGACATTTCTTCAGCTAACCCTGACATGAATGTGTACAATGTGTACTAACCCTGACATGGGTGTTGTACATTGGTATGAGTGATATCCAAAGAACAGGAATACACCACTAATTGGAAATAAAGCTACAATCACATCGTGGCAACTTGGAACTATTCTGAAAGACGTTGTACCTAGCCGTTGATAATGGTTGAGCCAAAAAAAATATGTTTGAGTACAAGCTTACCTAAAACTGACTAATCCTAAAATAAACTAAATTACTGCAGACCCTACAACTAAGCCATTGAAAGATATGTACAACTTGGCATTGAATACCTAAACTTGACAAAACATGAATCCTAACAATGATGCAATAATAATGACATACAAAACTATACAAGAAAGTAAATCCTAAATAACAGACATTACAATGACATAGAATAATAATAACAATGACAATGACATACAAGATAAACACAAATATAAGCCCTGAGCAACACAATACCATGACATGAAAATACACAAATATCAATCTTAAGCAATATAGGAACATAACATGAAGTACAATGATATAATACTTACAGCTAACTGACAACTTAAATGAGAAGATGATGTACTATTCCAAAGGAAGGGGACACAATCTATTGATGTGTCTAATGAAACACACCAGATGTGTTTTAACTTCGACTGTCCTGACGCGCCCATCGCGTGCAGGAAACAGTTGCGAAATGATACCCATTCTCCATTCCAGAGGTGGGAGATTTGTCATCCATGATTAGCACAGGGGTGCGCAAAGCTATGTTAGGTGAAGCAGGTGTTCCACTTGCTTCGTTGTTGAAGCGACTGCAAATTTCCTTACTCCATCTTTTCCAGATGGTGCAGAGTGCATGCTGTGTGAGTCCCAATGTGATCTTAAAGATTTGGGTTCAAAATAGTTGGTTCTGGTAGTGCCTTGAGCGCTCTGCCTATTAGGAAGTGTCCTGGAGTAAGATAGTTGAATTCAGACACATCGTCAGTGGGACGAATAAGTGGTCTAGAGTTAAGTATGGCCTCCACGTGAGTTGTCACGGTGAGAAGCTGCTCATAAGAGAGCATTGTGTCACCTAGCTCCTTGATCAGATGGCGCTTTAACATTTTGATACCTGCCTCCCAAATGCCTCCAACATGGGGAGACCTGGGCGCTATAAAATGCCATTTAATACGAGAATTGTACAGAAATCAATCACTGCCCTTTGGAATGCTAGAGATTGAAATAGCTTGTGTAGAGCTTCGAGACGCTTATTGGCGCCTACAAAGGTGGTAGCGTTGTCCGAATAAATGGCACTAGGCAAACCTCGCCGAGCAGTGAAGCGCTTGAGAGCCATGAGAAAGTTTTCAGTGGTCAAATTACTAACAATTTCGATGTGAACTGCCTTGGTTACCATGCAAACAAATAAAGCAATGTAGACCTTTGTACAGGCCTTGCCACGGACACCAAACTTTAGCCAGAAATGCCCACTATAATCCACCCCCACAGTGGAAAATGCCGGGCTAGGTGTAACGCGCACAGAAGGCAAATTACCATTAATTGCTGCGCCGGGGTAGGCGCATGTCTAAAGCAAGTTACACATCTACGAATCACTGATTTGATCGCTCTACGAAGCGAAATTATCCAAAAACGCTGTCGTAGGTGGACTGTCAGCACTTGTACATTGGCATGTGACAAATTCAAATGGGCATTGAGAATCAGAGCACTGGTGAAGTGATGTGTGCGAGGAAGAATCAGTGGGTGAAGCGTGTTGAACGGCAATTCTGCTTCTGATAATCTCCCGCCTACTCTTAAACATCCTTGCTCATCAATGAACGGGTTAAGTGGCAACAGACCACTATGGCAGGGCAATTAGCATTGCTATCAAGTGCCTTTAAAACAGCTGGAAAGGCAGCTTGTTGTACAAGTTTGATGCATTGCAACTCAGCAGCATCAAGTTCAGAGACTGTTAAATGTTGTGCCAAAGGAGTTTTAAATTTTTCTACCTTACCAGATTTTGATTTAAGCAAGGTAATAAATCTTAACATGTAAGCCATTACTCTTAAAACCTTGTAATAGGAGCCATAGTGAACAAATTCTGTCATTTAAATAATTTGAATGACGTTAGAAAGAAGCAGGACAGAATTTTTAATAACTAAAATACCGTTAGTTGGCCATAATTCTGAGTGGAGTGTTTAAAAAACTGGGCCCGAACCACCAAATGCTGGAGTTGAGTAAGTCCCTTGGTTTCACACCGCGAGAGAGCAAATCAGCTGGGTTTTCTGCTGATTGCACGTGCCTCCAGGTAAATTCGTTGGTTGCCTCTCTGATATATTGAGCGCGATTGCGAGCGAAGATGTTACCTTTAAGAGGAGGTGTTTTTAACCAATCCAAAACAATATTGGAGTCGGTCCACAACATGACACTATCAGGCAGAAAATTGTTAGCAAAAATTTTTATTACCTTATTTACAAGTTTTGTTAAGAGGACTGCTGCACACAGTTCCAGTCGAGGGATTGTGAGGGCCGCGTCACCCTTAGCCTTCATGCTAGATGGTACCACTCGTGATTTGGCACAGAGCAATTTAGAGGCATTGATGCTATGCTCATTTGTAGAGCGAATGTAGATGACAGCGCCATAAGCCTTCAGGCTACTGTCACAAAACCCGTGCAGCTGTTGTTCGAACAGTTCGAAGGCAGCACACACCGTGGTATTTCTAAATTGGGAATGTCCGCTAATGATAAAAATACCTCATGCCAATTAGGGGCTATGTCAGGTGGTAATGTATGATCCCAACTAAGTCATAACTCCACAATTTCTGAAATAACAACTTGCAAGCAATGATAGATGGAGCCAACAAACCTAAAGGATCGAAAAGAGAACAAATGACAGAAAGCATTGTTCTTTTAGTAAATTTGCTAGTGTTGAAATCAATTTGTCAGACAATACCAAACTAAGCATGTCCGTAGCAGTGTTCCAGGATAGCCCAAGAGTAGAAATCTGCTCAGAATCTTTAGAACCGAAAATCTTTGACTAGATTTAGCTAACAAGGACTTGTTGACAGATTTTCAAGTGCTGCCTTATTATTCGAGGCCCATTTACGCAATAGAAAACCACCATTAGACAGGAGTAGTGTGTATGATTTCGGCTATAACATTTTTAGCAATATCAGTGGTTGAACAAGAGAACAAGAAATCATCCACATAAAAAATTACTTGTCAATAAATGGGAACTCATGGGAAAGCTTGCCTTTCATCGACTGCGAGCTGCTGTAATGTTCGAATCGCAAGAAAGGCAGCTGGTTTAAGACCATAGGTCACAGTAGTTAGCACGAAATCTTGTATAGGTCAGAGGGACAATCTCTCCAGAGCACGTGCTGTAAGTTCAATCAGTTTTATCTAAATTGACCTGGCGAAACACATCATTTTAAATCAGCAACAATGCCAATTTCGTTAAGTCTAAACTTGAGCAATAGATCAAAAAGATCATCCTGAATTTTGCCACCGTTCATAAGTGCATCATTAAGTGAGATGCCAGTGGTTGTTTTGCAGAAGCATCCAAAAACTACTCTTATGGAGTACTTTCACGGTTTTTTAGGACCCCATGTGTGGCATATAATAATTAACACAATCATTATAGGACAATGCAGGCTGCATATGTCCTAACTCTATGTACTCGTGGATGAACTCGTGATAGGATTTTTTTAATGATGGATCTCTTATGAATTTTTTTCTAAGCCAGAAGCCGTTTGGTTGCTGAGCCCTTGAGTCTCCTAACAGGTCCAATTTAGTGTGGTAGGCAACCTTACTGTATACCTGCTGTAGAATCCCTATAATGGGTGGACATGAAATGGGATTCGACCACTTCCTCCTCATCGAGAATTAATTTGGTGGGTGTGACCTCCTCAATTCCCAAAATGTTTTAATCTCATTGGGTAGATTGAATGGGATTTGAACTAAATTGCACTGTGGTGAAGTAATTGTCTGAAGGAATTTACCAGCAACTATCCAGCCTAATTCTGTATCCTGGGTACAGGAAGATCTTACTAAACCCTTTGCGCTGCCCAGGCAACGAATGTCAAAGAAACACCTGCTCCAAGAAAAAAGGTCTATCGACTTCGATGGATCGAATGAGTTTGTCAGCATAAACAATATCAGGGGCAAGTTCCAGTGATCAGTATTGACACTAACACACAAAGATCTAGGTATATCAGAAACAATGGCACAAGTGATTGTTGCGACCACGCGGAATTGATATTGCATGACTTATGGCAAAAGTAACACTGTGCGTGCTTGTCATTACATTAGAAGATATTCCTGAAATGGTGATTGGTGTTTTTACAGTAGGCAAATTAAGTGACGCTGCAGCATTTCGAGTAATTAAATTCACGCGTACCTGTATCAAGAAGTGATAACAAGGTTTTAACCTTGCCATTGTTGGCAACACAAGCAATTTTCGCAGTTGGAAGAGAACAGAACTAGCAGCTTTGGTA